>VWZE01013065.1:922965-957672 GCA_013396675.1 Eubucco bourcierii | reverse complement strand
AAAAAAAAAAAAAAAAAAAAAAAAAAAAGCCCCCCCAAAAAAAAAAAAAAAACACAACCAAAAAAACCCCAAAAACCCCACACACAGCAAAAGAAATCTGTGACTTACTAAAGTTTATGATTAAAATTTAAAGACTGTTCAAGTTTTATTCCCCATAGCTGCTGCTCCCTGGACAAGAAGAGACAGAGAGAGAGACTGACCTTGAATAATTAAGCCAGTCTGTGGCACCAGATCAATTGCTAGTATTGGCAGAACTCCACAATCAGGCATTTTGAAATGCAAGTGTCAAAGTGCATGTAACTATGGGGCTTTTGGTGCAAAGCAGCCAATATAAAGGAGAAAAGGTGAAGAGTGAGAGAAAATAGATTGTGGAGTTTTGAGTAGAGTCATGGGGGAGGGATGGGAAAAGTTTCCATTTCCTAACTCTACCAGGGCAAAACTCACAGCTGACAAAATCGTGGTATGCTTTTTCCCTCTCCTGTAACCTTGTAGAAGTCACCTGGAGCAAGCTGAATGTCTCCTGAGTGACTTAGATCCATCACCCATTCTGGAAGACTCTTAGCAAGTACCACTCAACAGTTTAATTGAAAATAAACTTTGTAAATCCAGGGAAACCTCTCTGTATACCATCAATTACTGAACAAACACAGAAGTGTTTGAAGCCAGGTAGACATCCTCAGATGTGATGGACATTTTTCCTGCTGTTTCTGCACTCCCTCAGATCAGACAACACTAAGGTGACCTGCCAGAATAGGATGTGATGAATTTTGTAACAGCCAAGAAAGGTTTTATATTAATATCAGCCAAGTAAGACTTTATATTAATTTCAGGAGCCATGGGAACTCCTATTTAAATCTCTTCCCAATCCCTTGACCTACAATGATGTGCGTGGAAGTGCAACTTCAGACAGGTAAGATATAATCATTGTGTTCTCAGTGCAGCAGCCCTGGAACATGCCCTTGATACTGGCATTATTCCTATGGGCCTCTGCCAGTCACTTCTACCCCAAATCAAGAGCCCTTAAGTGGTCTTCTATAGAAAAAGCAAGGGACAGCAGGCACAGAGGATTTCTCTCGCCAGTCATTTCTACCCCAAATCAAGAGCCCTTAAGTGGTCTTCTATAGAAAAAGCAAGGGACAGCAGGCACAGAGGATTTCTCTCACACAAAGGCTCAAGGTCCCACGCACCCCTGTCCAGTGGCTCTCTCCATCCGTGAGGAAGGTAGCACAGCCATCATGAGGCAGCAGGAATTTTCCTGTTCTCTCTTGCAGGCTGGGTGGTGCAGCATCTGGCAAAGGAGGAAACCACATGATAACAAGAGAAGGGAGAAGACGAGGCTATTTCACTACCAGCTCCATAACTTTCATAGCAAGGTTTGTGATGCCTGGTGTTTTACAGAAAGCTCATACAGTTCTGTGATGAGACACTGACTTCCCTCAGTTTAGTTTTAGAGCTCACAGTGAGTTACAATTTCCAGTTTTCTCGAGCATATCTTACAGCTGAAAATTCCAAGAGGAAATCAAAAGCAAACCAAATATATCAAAAATAAGAACGCTAAATCTCAACTATTCATCCAAAAGGCTTTTCCATCAATACACAGGATGGTCAATCTGCTGTGCTCCAAGATATGGTTTTAGATAAATCTGGGTCAATGAAGAAAGTGTGATTATGGACAGCTGATGGTCAGAATCAGAAAATGGTAGGAGGTGGAAGGGACCTCCGTAGGTCACAGGGTCCACCCACCCTCTGCTAAAGCAGGGTCACCTAAGGCAGGTCACACAGAAACACATCCAGACAGGGCTTGAAAGTCTCCAGAGAAGGAGAATCCACAGCCTCTCTGTATAGACTGCTCCAGAGCTCTGTCACCCTTATAGTAAAGATTTTCCTCACATTGAAGTGGAACCTTCTGTGTTCCAGTTTGTATTTGTCACCCCTTGTCCTATCACAGAACACCATGGAAAAGAGACTGCCACCTGCTTCTTAACTAAACTAAAGCCATGGTTTTCTTAACTAAACTCATGGTTTAGTTAATTAGAAGGGTTAGGTGATAGGTTTGACTCAGTGACCCTAGAGGTCTTTTCCAACCTGGTTAATTCTATGATTCTTGCTGGTCATCCTTCAGATAATTGTGAACATTAATAAGATCTCCTCTCAGTCTTCTGCTTTTCACAGAATTCAGATTGGTAAAGACCTTTGAGACCATCAGATCCAACCATCGACCCTACTCTACCAAGTTCACCACTAAGCCGTACTGCTAAGCACCACATCTCAACAACAACCTTTAAACACATCCAGGGATGGTGACTCAACCACCTCCCTGTGCAGCCCATTCCAGAGCCTGACCACTCTTTCAGTGAAAAAAAAATTTTACTGATATCTAGTCTAAACTTACCCTAGTGTGGCTTGAGGCCATTTCCTCTTGTGCTTTCACTAATTGTGAGAAGAGACCAGCACCTACCTCTCTGTATTGTCCTTTCAGGTAGTTGTAGAGGATGAAAAGGTGTCCCCACAGACTCCTCTTCCTCAAACTAAACAGCCACAGTTGCCTCAGCCACTTTCCATAAGACTTGTTCTCTAGGCTCTTCACCAGCCTAGTTGCTCTTCTTTGCACCCACTCCAGCATCTCAATGTCTTTCTCATACTGAAGTGCCCATGTGCTGATTTGAGGCTAAATGGAATATTTTAATGAAAAAAAAAATTGATTATAGGCTGTGAAAAGCAAACAATGGTAATGTCTACTTCACTCATAGGGTTGCTGAGATGTATAAGAACAAGGACACAAATATCGATAAGGGAGAGTCTCTCTCTGGGAGCTGCTGTGTCTTCGGCTTTCTGTGTTGACTGTGTAACCCAACTCATCATTCTGCTTCTAACCCCAGACAAAACAGCCCCAGGCCTCTCACCCTTTCCTGATCAGATAGATCATCCTTGGGACTGCCATTGGACGCTCTCTAGTATACTCCTGTCCCTCTCCAACTGGGCAAACTGAACACAATACTCCAGATGTGGTCTTACTAGGGCAGAGCAGATGAGGAGGAGCTGACCATACTCTTAATGCACCCCAGGACACCACTGGCCTTCTCCAGGTTCTTTCTCAGTGGAGCTGCTTTCCAGTAGGTCCATCCCAAAGGGTTTGAGAGCAAGGATAAGGACATCTTCCTCATGCTCTCCTAACCCACAATCATTCTTTCCTAGTGTACTGTACTCACTCCAGTGTGAATATAAAGGAAGGCAGAAGATAGGAGAAGAAGAGATAGAAGAGTTGCTCGAGACTTACAAGGCCAACTGCTACACCATCCCCTTGCAACTCCCGCTCCCACTAATGCTGGCACATTACAGGCCTTTCAGTGCCTTTGTTCTCCTCTTTCCATTTCATGGGCTTTCGGTTCACACAGTTTCTACCATGGAGTGAAAGGGAATCAGCAGCCCAGGCTCCCCTCCTTGGTGAAAAGGCTTTGAAACTTTCAAAGAGCCCAACTCTCTCCCCACATCCCTGTGTTAATATGCACTGACTCTGCTCTTGACGCACTCCATTGTAAATGATGTATGAAATGAAATCTCCTCGCTCGCCTAATGCAGAGAAGAAAGACTCTGTAGGCAATGCTGCAACATTCCCATCTAGAGAAAAAGGCAGTGAAACCTCAGACTCCCTATGAACTATTTTTTTTAAGTTATTNTTCATTTTTTTTTTTTTTTTTTTTTTAACTGAAAGTAAGGATTTGAATTCAGATTTTACACAGAAACCCAAACCACTCATGTATATTTCTAAGCCTTTTACCTGCAATTGTGTGACTGTTCCCATCCCCTCATCAGAGAGAATAACAGCGGTAAACTCATTAGCCCCACAAAGCAGCAAAGAGTGGCTTCAAACTTGCAGGAGGGAAGAGACTGGGTACATGGGGAAATGATTGTGGATGTTAAGCTTGATCTGGATTTGATACCTCCTTCCAGCTTTGTATGAAGCTGTTTCAAAACCAGAGTGTGAGAGCAGTCTCTGAAGGGAAAAGGGATCAGAGCGGAGTGGAAGCTGTCGCGGGAGCGATGCCTGAAGGTCGGTGGTTTAAAGCAGCAAATACTCCTCAGGCTGTTTCCAGGGGCCAGACCAGATGATGGATTACTTGAGGGCAAAGGGAAAGTCACTGGAAGGGAGAGCAGAGAAGGTGACTGAGACGTTGCAGAAGGCACATAGAGATTATCTGCTGGTGATGAATTGTTCTATACTGCTCATGAAGCCTTTAGTAGGAGTTTACACTGGATGGCCTAATCTTGGCAGCTCCTGGGCTCACTGGGACCCACGTGCCCTCTGCGTGTATGCTCCCAGCTCACTCCTACTTCCCATGGAGCCACCCCACAGCTTGCTGTCCTGCTTTGCCCAGGCAGAGCCCAGATGGGGAGGGAAGCAGTTGTGTTGGCAGAAGACAGGGTTAAGGATCCTCTCTGGTGCCTTTTGGCAAGACGGTGCCAGTCATCTCTTCCCACAATCCCATCAGATACTTCATCCTCTCCAGTATGCCACTGGTGCTGTGGAGGTGGTTGGGCAAAGCTTTGCAAGTGTAAGAGAACAATAAGCCATGGTATATGAAACCAGGCACAAGGACCCACACACAACAGGTCCCACCTCTTAGGCCAGCTGACTCTTCCACATAGCAAAAGGCCTCTTGATTTTCTTTGGTTAAAGTGACATAGCCAGGAACTGACTGCCTCTGCAGCCAGGACTGAAGGAGGCCCCATCCTTTGGACTGACTCCTTTGGCCTGTGCTGCTCTTGCTCGGTGCAGGCACTGTGTTCTGTTTCCCTTAGCCCTGCGATGTCTCTTGCATGCTGCCATCACAGTGCAGCTGCCAAGAGCAGTAAACTCTGCTTAGACCTTATAAAGCTTTAGCAAACTTCTTGGGATGACATTTTTACAGTTGACAGATGAGTCACCTTGATGGATTATTAGACTTTACGTTACTAATGAGTTTTAGAGGCTTTGCTTTCATTTTTCTTTCCCTTTTGTTTGTTCTGAGCAGCAACTTTCAGAATGACAAAACAAAATGCTTCAAGGCAGCAGCTGGAGCTTGAAATTAATAATAAAAAGTAGTTGAGCTGATGTTTGGCTGAGGAGTCATGCTAGTAAATGTGTGTTTCATACAACCACAGTATTCACAAGCAACCTGCTTTGCATCCCCATGTCCACAGAGAGAGGGCTCCCAGGGCTGCAAAGAGGCAGAGTTCCCCATGCACGAGTGAAACCTGTGACAAATAAGACCAGTTCCATAGCATTGAAGCTCCCCCTTGCCTGGCTCTAACCTGACCTCACCAACTGCCACTCTTCTCTTCCTGCACAGCACTGCCTGCTCCTGTGCTGCCAGCTGCAGGGAGATTGCAACCCTCAACCTTCCAGGAACCCACAGTTATCAAAAACACCACACTGTTACACCTGCAGAAAATCTGCCCTTTTGAGATACAGGAAAGGAAAAATCTGTGTGAGTTAAAAGCCTGTTTAAAAATCCAAACTAACAAACAAGCAAACAAAAAAAAAATCAAAATCTGAACCCTTTGAATAGGAAAGCAATTCTGGTGTGGGTTCAGCTAGAGCTGACCTCCTCAATCCCCCTTTTTCTTGAAGATAATGGCAAAACTATCTGTGTATTTCTGAGGCTGGCACCATTATTTCATAAAGCTGCTTTATTTCCCTTTTCCTTTCTATATTGGAAAAATTCCTCAACATAAACTGAACATTTACAGCAGGCAGATTTTCTTCTCATTGTTCAAGGATGAGATGTGAATGGGAACAGCAGGAGGCCAGTTATTCTCTAGCAATATAAAGTAAAGAGGCGATTCTGAAGGAGATCAAACCCAGTAACAAGTATTACACCACTTTCATGATGTGTCGTGTTATTTTGGCTGCAGACAGGTGATGGCCACACAGCACATCAACCCTTGTGAGCAAAATGAGATGCAACAGTTTGTAATCGATCTCTGCTCAGGGAACACAAACCAGAGGAAGACAGAGCCACTAAGAGAGGCGATTCTCAGGTAGCTTTGCTTGAGCTGTGATTAACAATAACTATAATAATACTCTTCATTCCCAGATTTTGCCTTATCCTATACCGCTTTTGAAGCAATGCCATCTTATAAAATTAAAAAACATCCAAGACACACCCCTATTATTCACTCCCTAGGACTGTGGCAGGGACAAATCTGATACCTAAATAGCAAGGGTGCTCTTAGCTGGGTGGTTGCATTGTGTAACGGTAGGGAAAATTGAACCCCTCTGGTATGACTCTGCAGGCTGCTTATGGTTACCCTTTCACAAAGACATCAAAACAAACACATTCAGGAGCTAAACCTTCAGGAAAACACACACAGCAATTTCCTGGCTTGCAAATGCCTTCTTCTTTCAGGGCATGAACATATCCATGACGCAGCCATCCTTCCTCCTATTTCGTACCACAGGTGGTAACTCAAGCAGGATAATGCTGCTGGAATAAACATCTCAAAGGCTCAGTTCTGGAAAATGTTAACTGTGTAGTAGCTGCTCTGTCAGGAGGGAGTTTGTTGTGTGATTGACAGATTGACAATCCAGGACTGCTTAGTGCAAGATGGGCAGTGGATGCTGGCTGTGCTGCTCTCCACAATAGGGTGCAGCACCGAGAAGCCCATTCCTGCCCTATTCCCATGACCTGTGGACATATGGAAACAGAGATTTACTGTTTGTGTGTGCTTCTGGACACCAGGAAGCTACTGTTGTCAGTTCAAGAGAAGAAAAGAAGTCCAAACTCAAGCAGGAAGGGTTAAGTCAGGACTGTACTTCTCCAACACTCTCCATGAGATTCCTGGGGAGGCACCAAATTAATCAAGAGCTAGCAAGGCACAGATCAGCACCCAAAAGGGCAGAAGACAACTCACTGTAGTTGTAGAGGCAGATGCAGATTCAGCTTTTAAGCAGAGCTTTAGGGGCTCTTCATATCACAGAAGCCTGAAAGGATGCTGCCTTGGAGAGCCACCACTTAAAGCTCACAGCATTCATGCAAACAAGGCTGATGAGAACCACACAAGTTCAAGCAGAGCACAGGAACACTCACTGCCTACAAGTCACCACAGCCACCAACAGATGGGGGAAATTTCATCTCCCCAGAAGGAGAGGGCTGGTGCAGAGCACCCCTCACTCCTGGCGGGTACCCACGCAGTGCCATTGCTGCGTACACCAACATCAGACAGCCCCCACACAGGCAGCTCTGCTGCTAACCTCATGTCAGGCACATCAAGTCAGACTGAGCCCAGAGGGCACTGTCCAATTATAAAGAAAACCTCAGCAAAGGTTTAGAGTTGGAGAGGGGCACAGAGTAGCTTTACTTGCAATTGCTCAGCCATGCCCATAAACTTTGCAAGCCCTGTTCCATTAAAGTCATTCTTATAATAATTGTTAATCAGTTATTTAAAGTCATTCACTTGAAAAGCTACAAGCATTTTAAAATTTTTTTTTATTTTATTTTATTTTGGAGCTAGTATAAATCAACCTTACAGGCAAAAGAATAAATACAGGGAGACAGTTGTACAGATCACACTGTCACACCAATCACTGCTTAAAAGCAGACACTGTAAATAGCAGACAAAATTCACCCCCAGTGGAATGCCATTGACTGCACGGGTTGAAGCTGCAGCAGGGATAAATTGGCCTATCAAAAATACATAAAAATTTAGAAACAGAATTCAGTGACGTGTAGGAGAGATTTATCACAGTTATGTCACTTAAAATGACATTATCGCTAGCAAACCCATTAAATATTATGGGCTCTCTTAAGATTTCTAAGGGGCCAAACAACAAAGGAGGTGGCACTGGTTGGATGGGGCAGAAGGGCATTCGCACACTGACCCGGTGGCCAGGGCTGCTGGCTACTCACCCAGTCCTGAGTCGAGCCTGGGGATGAACACAGATGGGGCACTGCAGGCTGGTAGCCTCGCTTGCATCAGCAGCACGTGGCCACGCACGTTCCTGGCAGCGTTGCAGGAGTGCAGGGCATTGTCACCAGACCCACGTAGCAGTGGTGGCACCAGCTCCTTGGTGTCTTGGCTCACAAGTGGGAGAATAAAGTCCACTGAAGCACAGTGGTTTGGGAGCTCAGTGTGTTCCTCCCCAACCTGACGATTTCTGTTGCGGCATCCCAGTTCTGTAACTCCATGGCAGTGATGTTGCTCTAGCTGGCTTTCCATTTTCAGCAGCTGCAGTCTGCAAAATGAGCTTTGCAGGGAGTGGGAGGAAGGGAAATGAGACATCTTTTTTTATTTTTTGTGACTCTCATGGTGTTGCCATGATCTCAGATCTTTAGAAAATCATCAGTCTCCTTTGTAGACCGCTCATCAGCCGTAGGAGCCAAGCATGCGGTGGTGTCTTAGCAGCCAAGTATGGTATTTAGCTACAGTAGGAGTCTTTAGGTTTGGTGCATGGGCTCATCAGGGAGCATTGCAGAGACATCGTGTATCACAGTATGCATTTAATGACAATAATCATGTTTTCATGGAGATGAGCTGAGGAATTTTACCCTAGTCTGGAAATGCTCAGCAGTTCTGCACAAGGACCTGGACCTGAAGAGTTTGTGTGGCTCAGGATGGCTTCTACTGATGGTCCAGCCACACCAGCCCAGCTGCAGCAAGCGGAAGGCATGGGAGAGCAGAGCACACACCAGCCAAGGCAAAGCCTGACAGCGGGCCAGAGCACCCAGGATGCAAAGTCAGGCTGGTGGAGTAACAGAACAAGTAACTGTTTTCTCTTTTAAAAAAATTTTTTTTAAAAGCAGAACTCACATAACTTGCTAAATTGCCTTACCAGGATTTGATTACTGCAGATACTGGGCAAGGCAATGTCAGTCACTAAACATTCGTGGGAAGCAATTTTGTTAGAAATATCAATATAAATAAATAAAGGGATTTTTCCCAGTGTGCTTCCACGCTTGCTTTGAAAGGCTCTTTTCATTACTCTGGTAACAGCTGTTGATGGTGTTCTCCCATTCTCTTAGGCAGCGTCTGTGGTCGTGGCACATGGGTGCACTGACTCCTGACTGCACACCACTGTGTTTTGCTCCAGTGACTTTGCAATTTCCCTCTTCTTATTATTTTATGAATTTGTTAGGGGCAGTAGGTACACAGGAGCACAAACAGAAATGTTGCCCTTTCAAAGACATCACTGGGGAGGTCAGACACTGGGGATGGGCACTTCCTGTCTGGTGCAGGGGACAGGCAGGGACCCCAAGCATGGCTACTGCTGTACAAAGGGGTCACATCTGTAAAATGACCCAGACTAGCACTCAGTCGGCTGGAAGTTAAATGATGAAGCTATATTTACAGCTTTGCACAATGTACAGCAGATATTTACACTATATACAGAATATTTACAGAAATATACAAGTAAAAGGTAATACAACAACACAACTCCCCTCCCAGAAATCAGAGACCCCAGGAGGGGCTCCCAACCACCCTTCCACCTTCTCCCCACCCCTGTACCTTACCCCAAGGTTTGCCTTACGTGCAAGGTAAATTAGGAGGATCGGCCAAGGGGGTTAGAAGAAAAGTGGTTAGTGAGGATTAATCAGCAGAGGAGCCAGAGCACAGAAGCTGCTAGATCCCACCAGCAGCTCCTGCTCAAGCAAGTGACAGAGAGAGACTGACTTATCTGTTGTTTTGGTTAGTGTTCCTAAACAATTCTCCAGCAAGCGTATGAGTGAAGTAGACATCATGATGTTTTCCTTTCACAGCCTATAGTGTAATTTTCTCTATTAAAATATTCTAATTAGCCTCAAACCAGCACAACATCCAACCCAGGAAGGTGGTGGGAGTTCCCTTTATGTGGTCACAGACTTTCACCTAGAAGAAAGGGGCCAGGATGAGCCGCACGCTTTTCATGTAATCAAGGTGTCACAATGCATTAGTCTGCAGATGTACAAGAACAACAATTCCATCTTATACTGTGATAGTTAATTCATTATTGCATTACTGAAAGGCAAAGTGTAAGAAGGGTAGAGGTTTGTTTTCCTCACTCTAGATTATCAAACAGATATATTAATCTTTTTTTCTTTCCCCCTCCCCTAGCTATAAAACCGGAAAGCTGCCAGTAGATTCAAGAAAAGAACTGTAGGTCTTATGACAACTATTGGCCCTGGAAATCTTCACCAAATATTTCCAACAAGAGTTGCTAACAAACTCAAATTGTGCAGCTGCTTGTTGTACTTGTGCTAATTGATGTTTTTGCACAGTACCGTACCTAATCCCTGCCTCTTAAAACATTTTTTATGATGATTCCTTAGCTGTGCACTAGGCATCAGTTGTTTGGGTTTCTAGTCATTGCTTATTCAAAAATCCCAAAGCATTTTCCATGCATCTAGCAGGCCTCATAGGCAAGAGCCTTCATCATGTGACAGAAAGATGCATTGAGGTAACAAAACTTGGTGCAATTTAAATAATGCCATAGATGAGCAGGCAGCAAAGTTGGCAAGAGAACAGACTTTGCTCCTAGCACTCACCTATCCACAAGATGTTCTGCTTTGAAACAGAGCCACACAGAGAGCATCGCTTGTTCTCCCATCTCTCCTCATCCCTCTTGAACACATTTTGTTCCTGAAAGAAACAAAAATATCACAGAAACAAATGATTTCTTGGGAGAGGTATGGATGATTTTATTTGCTTCTCAGCAGTTTCTGTCTCAGTTCTCTGACAATAGTGTTAGTAACACAGCTCCCTTGCCCAAACCTGCTGCTCAGCACAATGATGTGCACACTGGTAAAAGCTTCGGGCTGATCTCCCAACAGCACAGCAGGTCCTGGTCCTGTCCCTTGGGAAAATGGTGTAGGTCAGGTGCTCTCTGTACAGCTTAAATGCTGGATCAGCTCTGGAAGGGATTTTGATGTATCTCACTCAATTGTTCTTTCTCCCAGAAAGCTGAGTACTGCATTTCCACAGTGCTGATACCCATAAGAAGCCACTGTTGGGCAGCGTCCATCCATCCTTCCTGCACCTGCCTTCCCTGAGACCCAAATCATTGCAGTCCAGACCATGACACTGTTGCCACCTCCTCTTAACACAAGCTTCTGGACAACACTACAACATAACTGAAAGGCTTCTGGACAACACTACAACGTAACTGAAAGAATCACAAAAAACAACAAAACTAGAAGAGAGTAAATTGAGACTAGATATAAGAAAGACTTTTTTTTTTACAGTGAGGGTGGTGAAATACTGGGAAAAGTTATCCAAAGAGGTGGTACTAGGAATAGTTTCTTTACTGAAAGAATGGTCAGGCATTGGAACAGGCTGCCCAGGGAGGTGGTGGAGTCACCATCCCTGGAGGTGTTAAAAAAACATGTAGATGTAGTACTGCAGGACATGGTTTAACACTCATGGTGGTGTTAGAGTGACAGTAGGACTTGATCTTAAAAGGCTTTTCCAGTCCTTGGTAGATATCTGTGGTAGATACATCAACCCTGGAAACTCTCATGGATAGGTTAGCAGGGTTTCTGAGCCATTTGATCTACTTGAAGATGCACCTGCTTACTACAGGTGTCAGACTAGATAAGCTTTAGAGGTCCCTTCCAACCCAACTATTCCATGATTCTATAATAATGCCTGGATCCATTATTTTTTTCCTAATCAAATTCTTTTTTTTTCAACTAGCTCCTGCACAGCAGACAACCACAACCTGTCAGCATCCAGAGATGCTTTGAAATGTTGGTGAATCATTTCCATGCCCAATGGATTATGCTACTAATCAAATCCGGCATATGACTAGCCTGAATACCTAGGCCTATTCACAGCTGGAAAAGGATCTGGCTTGTGTTCAAAAACAGCTTAATCAAGAGGTGGCCTTTAGATGAAACACGAAGTAAAGTGTTTTTCCAAATTTTGATTACTGGCTGTGGGTAATAGGAAACTGAAATCTCTTACTAAAGTCTGTGCAGGGTAAATGGCACCACTAGAGGGTCTGGGATAAGGGTTGGCCCCTATATTACATTTTAAAGTCAGACCTTGGTTCTTGAAGAAGAAAAGGCAATAATGCAGTAGTTGAACCAGAGGTTTTTTAGTGGGGGTCTGTAATCTTGACCCTCCACCCTTTGTGCCCATTAGTCTAAAGGCTACATCTTACAGCCCCACTTGGCTGCTAAAAACTGTGAGTGTAAACTGGACCTACTGTTGGAAACAAATACAGCATTCTTGTCCATAAGCAACCGACTCCAGAAAAGGAGAATCTGGTTCTTTATACACTGTAGTTTTACAGGACTGCGGCAGAACAATTGCAAAACTCCAAGCAATGAGTTTCCCAATTCTCTCGGTGTGTTTTGAGTTTGGCACAAAACGAGGTACTACATTAAATATAGCTATCCCAGGCTGACCTTCCTTGCTCAGAGATACACACAAATATACATTCATGCTGAACCACACAGATGTCCCCACAGCTCCTCTGCGTGTGCACACCAATCCACCTACCTACCTGCAGAAGAAAGAGTTTTTGGGTACTCTGCTGTGACATACATTCACACGGTCCCACGGGTACTGAACCTAATTTTTGGTGGGGTGGGATGGGGGGTTTTTTTGTTTTGTTTTGTTTGTTTGCTTGTTTTTGGTTTTCTTTTTCATTACCAATGTAATGCAAGACATAAAATTCTTGGTAGATGTTCTAAGTTTGTATTTAATAGACCTGGAGGCTTTGAGTGCCATTTCACAGATTGGGTTCCAGCTGTCTGCCGATATTTGAATGTGCAGGTCTCGGTCCCATGCTATGCAAACAGGGAGCCTCCCACGCACTTTGTGTACCAGGAGTAATTTATGAGTCTATCTATAAAGGAAATAACAGTGTGTTAAGAAGGTGTTATGTAAAGCTCTGAGATTGAGAGGTAGCTCAGCTAATTCACTACAACTTCCCAACATCACCCTTATGTTTCAGCTGATTTACTAATACAGGAGGCCTTCTGCTGGTGATTCATATTCCTTCTGAAGCAGACAGGGGAGGGGAAAAAATATGATAACCATCTCTACATAAATCTTATGGCACTGAAAGGTTCCTACCTTGAAACCTCATATTCATTAACTATCTTTTTGCAAATATGATTCTCTGAATCGAACAGCAAATCCCAAGACACTGTGGGATGTTCTGGTACAAACCAAAACAGGTAAAAATAAAATGAGAGATGCAGGACATTTTTTATTTCAGCTCATGCCACAGGAATTCTTCCAAAGTGTCACTAAACACAGATGCATTGGGATCCACATAATGACAGCCTGGTACCCCTGCCAGAGGCAGAGGGACTGCAGTGGGGCTGTCCTGTCCTGCTTGCCTCCACACTGCAGGCAACCAAAAGGAAGGTCCCCCAATGCGCACAGGAACCTCAGCTGAGCAAAACAAAAACACTGATTTGCAGCATTCCTTTTTTCCTCCCTACAAAGAGGAAACCAGCCTGTTACTGTCAGAGACACCTGTTTTGAAGACTTGTCTGCAAACCATTCCACTCTTGCTTTGCAAACCCAGCTAGCAGATAATGGGGTCTGAACAACAAAACCTTCCCTAATTACAGAGCAGGTTGTGTTTAGCAGCCTCACATCACTTCTCCATTGCAAACAAGACATAAAATGCAAAAGTTGCAAGACTCTCAGCTTAACAAGTTAAGCATTATTTATTTAATGTCCCTTAGAACATGAATATTTAAAGTGGAAAATGACCTCTAAACAGAAGGAAGTTATCAAAATCCATATGTACCACCTCTCAGCCCAGAGGGCAGGCTGAGTTTGCTGCTTGGCTCAGGTCAAAGGCAACCAGAACACAGGCTTCATCCTCCTTCTCAGGGCTGGCAACACAGCCAGTCTTGTCATGGCACTGACCTACAAAAGGAGCACATCTTTCATCAGATCTGCCTATAAACCATTTGTGTCCATCATCAGCTTGTAGTTGCCTGCAGACAATAAAGTGGCAGCAAGCAGTGCCCAGCACAGTGCTGGAGCTGAAGGTCCCACACTTGAGGATGATGCTCAGGTATGTCCCCAGCATGCAACAGCCAGCAGGGCTACCTGGCCAGTGATCACAGCCATTGTACTCTGAAGGCTGACCTGAACTGTCAGATGAAAGAGTTTATTCCAAAGGATGGTTTCTCCTCACCTTACCTTTAATGCCAGCATCAAATATTTTGACTTTCATAAAATATTCAGTTTGGGTTTTTTGTTTTTAGTTTGATTTTTTTTTAAATTACTTTTTTGGTAAGAAATCTCTCCTCTCACAGTTTTCTGGAGACTATCACCAACACATTAGGCATCGTTTTTTGCAGGCATTTCTATAAAAACATCTCAGGGACAAAGAGCTAAAAAAAAACAACCCACAATTGTCCCCCAAACCTATCAGTTGGCTGGATTTCAGGATTTGAAGACAAACCCCGCTGTGGGCATGGCAGTTTTTCCTATATTTCCCAGCCAACAATATTGATGGTCCTGAATGGTGGCTTTGGGAGTATTTCTGAGACTCATCACGGGGCCAGCACCAGCCCCGTGCAGCCACCCTGTGACACCTGTCCGTGGGACGGCATCATTACCACTGTCACATAGGCCAATGATGTCAGGCAGATGGATCCACGTGGATCAGGTTTATCTGGAAATTAGAGATAATAATATCTCCCTACCTTGCAGGCCCATTACAGGAGCTCTTCATTAGCACTGGGGAGGCAATCAGAACATCACTATGATGAATGCCATAAAAAGCTACCCGTGAAATGTGTCAATCACTCAGCCAACCAGCCTGAGCCGAGTCCTACCCTCTCTCCTCCTGTCACACGAGTGAGACAGTCCAAATTTAAAAGCCAAGGAACTGTCTGCCATTTTCTCTGGTATTTTAGCCACTGGGACTCAAGCTTTGCCAACTGTTAGCACCTAATGTTGCAACCAGTACATTTCAGCTTCAGCTTGTGAGATTTCTGGCATTTCACTTAAAAAGATGCTGTGATCCTAAAAAAAGCATTTTTTGCAATGGAAGCGTCTCATGAAAAGTGATTCACACCCATTTTTCACCAAAGTGTGTTGAAAGCAATGAAAAAAAGCCAAGTAGAAGGAAAACTCCCTCGGGAGATGAGACTCTGGCTGGTGGCACGAGAGTGTGATAGTGTGATTTGCCTTGGTGTCTAGTTTGTAGGGCTGGGACCCTCATGAGTTTCCCCATCTGGCCAGGAAGGGCTGAAATAATCATCATTGAGTGACAAAGCTACACAAAATCTCCCTCTCTTGGAGGTGCACCCGTCACCTTCTGCTGCAGGAATGCTTGTGCCACCCAACAGACTGGTTGGACCAATACCGGGCTGAGCTCTGGGATGGTTCTCTTCTGGGCTTCCCAGTTTCCAACAGCTCCTCCAGGAAAGAAGCACTTCCCAAATGCATTTTCACCTCAGTGACTGAAATCCCAGCTCTGTCAAGCTGTTGGTTTTTGCAAGCAGCCCTAGCACCCTGCTCTCCTCCTCACAGTGAGAGCTCAGGACAGAAGGCAGATTTCTGGGTGCTATCTGATGCCATGCCAGCCTGAAAGTTGGAAATCAAAGAGGACAAGAAGTAGTCTATAATGGGCTAATTAATCAAGCAAAAAACTTGGACAAAGTTTGATGACTTTCACTTCAGGATAATTTTGAAATAAATATGTGGATTCATAGCAAGGAAAAAAAAAAAAACCACAGTTGGGGAAAGATTATTTATGAAACATGAATATAGCTCATTTCTAGAGCCCCTCCTCCACATATCAATTAATGAAGCAAGTCATCTGTCTGAATCAAAGATGTGGGAGAAAACCACAGTTATCTATTTGAACTACAAAAAAAAATTAAAGGATTTAAAATGAAACATATAATTAGCCTGTAGGACTCTCTGCTGTAGGTTATTGAGGCAAAAAAAAAAGCCTCACTAACTCTTGGAACAGGACTCAACAGCTACAAGAATAGCTTGTACTGCTCCACCGTTCATCTTCTAGAGATGGGCAAGTTCAGCCAGAGCTCAGCTCCAGGCTCCAGGGTTTGTAACTCTGCCCCTACATGAGCTCCAGCCATTAGCACATTTTGCCCAGCTTTCTGTTCTTTTATTCTTTTAATTTAACTCTTTTTCTATTTCCTTTTTTTTTTCTTTTTTTTCAACTCTAATTACATGTGCAGGAGCATCTCCCTGGAGCCTGCTGTGCTGCACACCAAGGTCCCAGCTCTCCATGAGTTCATAGGAGCCACCTGACTTTTCCTGGACTGTAAGGGAAATTAGAAGAGCGCAAACAGCAGTGAACAAAACCCTTCATATGCCAGGTCCTGTGTTGATGCTCTCTGGTGATTGCAACCACTGAACCTCCATCGAGGATGCTGGCTCTTCATCCCCTGATGTCAGGCAATCAACAGACAGCAACAACACAATACCTGACATAGGAGGGGTTTCATTCACTGCTGTTTGTGCTCCTCTGATTGAAGGCAGGCAAGAAGCACTACACATGGCTGTTTTCGTCAGCCCCCGGTGCTGCAGGACACATAGCTGATGAACACCAGCTGGCAGTGGGACGACCTGTTCCCACCAATTAGCTGTATGATGATGCTCTGCAATCTCCTCTGAAGCATCTGGCATGGGCCACTGGCAGACCCAGCTATGGGATGAATCTGCTCTCTGTTGTGCTGTGGCAACTCTTACGTTATTAAAGTTCGGATTGAAACAAGGAATTCAATGTCAGACCCACAAGCTCAGCCAAAGACTCTGCAGATGCTGCACACACAAATGCAGACAAGGGTTAATATTGCTTTGGACAGGGCTGATGCTAGCTTTCATAGAGAAATTGCAAGAACACCCCTTAGCAGGCATCTTTTGTTTCCAGAGATCACTTGCACTTACATATCATCACTTGCATAAACAAGAAACACCTATGGGCCACAGCTGAAAATCCCTCTCTATCGTTGCTATTTATTTGCAGGAGCTGTGTGAGACCCCAGGCAGGACAGGCAGCACTTAATTGCCACCAAGACCTGGATCCATGCCTATCCTTAACTGTTTTTGTGTTGCCACCACTTGCATCAGTGCAGAAGCAAGAGCAAAACTGCATTGTAGGAAGCTGGAATCATTATCATGCACTATTGTACTGCTGCAAACAGCTACCCAAAGCATTGAGAAATCTGCTTGGTGCCTGCTGATGGAGTTTTCTGAAGCAGACAGTTCTCAGCACAATCCACTCGTCTTCAGATAAATGGCCATTCAACACTGCCATAGGTAGGGCAGAGGTTTCATCACCTCGGTTAAAAATTTATGAGTCACTTGATCATGATCTTGAAAAAAGGAAGAAAAGTGAACAGAAAATTATTCCCTCACAAATAAGATCACATTGACTAAGTTACTTGCTTCCCTTCAGAGGAGATATAAGCTTTTTCTCTCTTCCTCTGCAATCTGGCTCCCTTTTGAAGTTAAAAGGAAGGTAGGTTTGGGGGCTTTTTTATTTAAGAAGGAAAAAAAAAAAAAACCTCTTCTCCCCTTTGAAAATATTTTTCTTAGACAATTGCTGTCTCAAATTTTAACAAATACTCACTAATTTGCACCTTGTTCAAAAGCCAAACAGTAACTTTGATTTCTTTTAATTTTTTTTCCCCTTGCTGAATGTTACTCTGCTGTTCTTTGTCTTAGTGGCAGAAGGAAGAGTCTTAAAGAAATCAAGCTACCAGCTCCATTCCAGATTTCCACAATTTATTACATAATTTCTTTAAAGGAGCCATAAAGCCACTTGGAAGAAAGGGAGAAGGAAAAAAAAAAACCAAACTAAAAAAACCCACCAAAAAAAACACAAAACAAAAAAAAAGCCAAATTTTTAAAGGAAAGAAAGAAAATAGGGGTTTTTTTCTACCCATCTTCTTGTAGATGAAGTAGATGAGACTACAATAAAAAAAAAAAACCATTGCATGTGAGCCCAAGAAAAACACATCAACAAGGTGTCCCTGCTAGGAAATCCATTCACAGGGACCAGACAGAGGAAACCAAGAGCCTTTCTTCAAGGACAAAGTAAAAGGAAGTTTTGAGTAACATGAGCTCAATTTAAAACATCCTTTCATTTTCCTTTTTCCCTTTTTTAAGTTTCTTTTTTTCTTCTCTTTTTTCTTTTTCCTTTTTTTCTTTTTATTTTGGTGTATTTATTTTCTTCTAGTCTGTATTTTTCCCCTTCTTTTTCTTTCTTTCTTTTTCTTTTTTCTCTGCTGTATGAGAAGCAGGATTTTGTTTTCCTAAGAAGAATTGGGGTTCAGAATTTGGGTTCTATGTGTTTCAGGTACAGAGCAGACCTAGGGGAGCAGGCAGGGAAGCGCTGTATGTACATCTGCAACGCTGCCTCATAAATGTGGCAGGGCTCTAATGACAGAGCAGTATTTTAGGAACCAGGTACTCAGGGCTGCTCACACCGCTCTGCGTTGCTCCAGCAACAAGAAGCTCATCTGAGAGGCCAGCCAGATTTCCCCGGTGAGAACAAGCCTGCCAGGGTCTCACAGCCATGGGTAAAAGGGGTGGCCAAACAAATGGGGAGCAGAGAGGTTGAGCATCTCAATATTCTTGCACTTTAGGGTTTGCAGGGTTCCACAGCATGGATGGGGCAATCTTGTCCTCGCAGGGCTCAACGACCTGCATCCCCTCACAACTGCCCCAGGTGGAGAGACCAACCAGTCCCCCACAGTCCATGATCGTGAGCTCTTGCAGACAGCTTAATGCAGAAGTCTCTCTGCATCTCCTGCTGTGCACATGCACACACACATGCCCCAGCGTGCACTGTTCATACATATGCATGCCCACGAGGGAAGCATAATGAGATTCATCCAGCCTGTCCTTCCCCAGAGGGAGAAGTTCCTCCCGAGGCTGCTCACACACCAGCTCCCCACACCACACCGGTGGACTCACCAAATCCTTCTTTTCTTGTCTCCTCCTCTCAGGTGGTTTGATAGCCACACCTCATCCTCATGGCTAGATCTGGTCCGGCTCCCTGTTCCTTCACAGCTGGAGAGAAGCCCCAAGGCTGCTGTGTGCTGCTGTGTTGCTCAGGGCTGGGGAGGCTTCGGACCAGAGGGGAAAGGTGAAGGAAACAAGAAAATAAAGCGAAAGCAAGAGGTCATAAAACTTAAAGCTAGTTCTGGGGAAGACAGGCTGATTTTTCCACCAGGCACAGAAGCTGGGCAAGGGCAAAGACGACTAAATGGCTCTGGAGAGAAAAAACAGCCTCTGGTTTGTTGTTATTTATCAGTTTATGAGTGCTAGTGTATGCCGTGGTGGGTGTGTTTGCACACCTCTAATCAGATAAACAGTTTGAATGTAGCCCTGGAAGAATGGAAAATTAACCCAGGATTCTAGTGCTGGAGACATTTTGTATTGAAAAGATGTTTTTGGTGGCAGACTCACAGATTCCCTCCTGTAACACACATTTGCATCCAGGATGTTTTCTCTCCAATATAAAGCCAGTGAAAACAAAACCAAACAGCCAAACACCCTTTCCAACAAAAATAAATGGAGCTTAAGCATCAAAACATATCTCTGCATTTCTGCTATTTACTTAGAAAGGAAGAAAGACAAAAGTCAAAGCCTTCAATCGCAGACTTTCAGGTCTTTTCAGCTCAGAACATCATTTCATTTACAAGTTTCCTCCCATGCTGTCAGGTGAAAACCAAACCAAAATTAACCTGAATGGCATTTTCCTTCTCATTTCTCTTTTCACAGAAAATCCCACCTGAGACTGGCCCTGCCAGCTCTCAGCTCTCCAAGGAGATGAGGTTGTGGCTGCTCTGCAGCTCTGCTCAAGGACACAGATCCAAGCCCAAGGAGATTCCATGGCCCTGTTCCCTGCACCACATCACCTGAACCCACCCACTGCATAAGACATCACACCATGGCCAGCACTGGGTCCAGCCTGCCCGTACCTGTCTAGGTGCATCTCTCTGGTGCTGAAGGAGACTGACTGTATTTTTTCCCAGTAGGTTTCAAGCTGCAACTTCTTGGAGAGGACACCATAAAGCAACCACCACCACCACCACGCCAAGGAGCAGGATCCTGTACATCTGCTCAGACTGTTTCTTTAACAAGCTATAAATGCCATACAAATGGAACGTATTTTGCATTAGTACAGCTTTGCCACAATGCCATTACAATAAAGCTAATGGATTCAAGTGAGTTAGCACTGCTTTGAGGAGCAGGCTTTCCTTCATTAGCAGTTGCCCTGTCCCTTATGCAATCATTAGAGGTGAACTACAAAGCCAGAGCTGTGTAAGTGGGACAGGGATGGGGTGAGTGGGGCAGAGCATCTTTTCAGGGTCCTGTTTCTGCTCCTTCAAGATTCACATCAGGGTCACCGCTCTTTGCTCTTTCCTCCCTCTATTGTTTCCTTCTTTGGTTTTCACAGGTTAGAAAACCAGGTTAAGCTTTGCTGGCCCAGGTTGTTTGTCCCTCCTCCCCAGACATATTCAAAGCTACAGGAGAGTACTTATGTGAGGAAATCGTTGCAGAAAATCCCCTGCTCAGTCCCTGCAGACTGCTGGGTTTAGTTCTTCCCCAGCTCCATGAAGTAGAAAAGCTGCTTTCGAACCCACCTCTTGCAAAGTCAGCTGTGCAGTCTCCAGCAGTGATGAGGCCTGAGCTGGGACCAAGATATGTCTGGACTGCACCCACCCATGGCATGTCCTTAGCCACATGGGATTCCCACAGTGCCACTGTGTCCCTTTGGGGGCAGGCAGCTTGGGGTTGCATCTCTCTCATAGAATCTCAGAATCACAGAATGGTGGGTTTGGAAGGGGCTTCTAAAGATCATCTAGTCCAGTTCCCCTGCCAAAGCAGGTTCACCCAGAACAGGTTGCACAGGAATGTGTCCAGGCAGGTTTTGAAAGTCTCTGCAGGTGGAGACTCCACACAGTCTCTCTGGGCAGCCTTGTCCAGGGCTCTCCCCAGCACATGGGATTGAGCCCTTGCTCAGCAGCTCAGTGAGACAGAAAAAGAGCTCCTCGACAGGAAGACATTTCTGCAGTTGTTATTGTTTTCTTACCTTCCTGGTATCAAACTAGGGCAGGCAGAAGCAGAGGTCTCCCTCCTCTTCCTTGCCGCCTGCACCCTGTCGGAACCCTTCAGGCAGAAGCTGTTCCCACAGCCCCTCTCTGCAACTAATTGCCCAAGCTGCTTGCCTGGCACCCAGGGGAGAGGAAAAGATCATTATCCCTTTCAAAATGAGACTGTGGAGAAAATACACACCAAATTCAAAACAGTAATTGTATTCCCAAGGCTGGAGGGGCCCTTTGCTGCCAGACCCAGCTCTGGCTTCTCACCAGAGAAGCTGGCTCAGGGTAGCAGCAACACGTGGGTACACAGGGTGCTACAGCTCGCTATAGGGCAGAGATCTGCTAATGATGCTGCCATTTCTAGGGGAGAGGGCATGAAAGCTGCGGTGACAACCCCCATCACTGCTCCCACAGCCCCGGTATCTGTGTGCAGGGTGCTAAGCACTCCCAGCCAGTGTGACAGTCAGGATCAGCAGCTCTAAATAGGACCATGCCTCTGATAAAGCCCTGATGGATCATCCCAAACGCTTACTGAAATGCCCATGACACTTCACCCTACACCCATGCAGAGTGGCTCACATCCTGCCCAGCTTCCCTGGAGGTCCCCACTCCCCAGCATGATGCATTGTTGGTCTCACCCCAGCAGCTGCTGCAGCCCGTGATCCCCTACGGCTTGTTTGGTTTTAAGCTGTTGTGTTTGTTTTCTTTCACTGTTAACTTTCAAGTATAAATGTGCAAGCTGGGGAAAGTGCTCCTAATGCCCCATATGTTTCCCCTGAGGAGCAGAGCTTCCAAGGCTTTAGACTTTTAAGATGTTACTGCCTCTTTGGTTTTTATTCCGTCTTGCTGCAGAACCAGGAGCCCAGCTCGGGGAGCAGCCAAGCATCTCCTGCCCCAACATGGGCAAGTAGAATAGAGTGGAGGGCTTCAGTCCCACAGCTTCACCCTGTGCCCATGAGCTGGAATGCTTCCTTCCAGTGGCTGTAATGAAGTGCTTTGAACCTAAAAATGAAAAAAAAGAAAGGCAAGGGATGTTCCATTCCCTCCCCTGACACATCCACATGCACGCACACACTCCTGCGGACTCCTCTTTCGCCTGGTATATCAAATGGCCGTGTCTTTTTGAAGTTACCATGGCAGTGAGAGCAGAGCACAGCACAACTCACAGAGGAGGAAAGAGTGAGGCAAAAAATCCAGCACAGGGATGGGGAGAACAGGAAGGGGCTGAGAAGATCCTCTGATGTCTGCAAGATGCAGTGCAGGATAGGCTTTCCCAACGGAGAAATTAAAATAAGCAAATAAATATCCAACCATGAGAGGGCAGGAAAAAGTAAAGAGAAGAGAGATCTAAGAGCAGAGCTAGGAAAAGGACTAAGGGAGAAGCAAAGCTGAGACAGGCATTCAACTAATTAGAGAACAAGCGGTGTAAAGGAAGAGAAACAGAAGAAGGTGAAAGAGGACTTGGCATCAAAACCTAGAACAAGAATAATGCCAGGAAGCAGTAGGTTTGGAAGACAAAACATGCTACAATGCCAGTGAGAGATTGCTCCTGAGCAGTCAGTTCAACCATTGCTATCAGCTTCAGAGGAGGGTCTCCAGCTGCCCTGCACCCAAGGAAGCAAGCCCTGTCCCATTGGACACCCCACTGGATGAAGCTTGCTTGCCACGAGGAGCTCAGCACAAGACCTGGGTTCAGGAGTGTTCCTCAGCAGGAAAATCCCAGCCCCTTTTCTCAACCCAGCATAGTGGGTACTCTGTGCAAACCCAGGCTGCCCCCACACATCAGGCATGTCCCCACTGTGCACTGGTGTGTCATGGCAGGAAGAGAGCCTGTGGATACTTCAGAAACCTCACACAAAACAGCACGGCAGGGGAGGGAGGATATGGTAACCTTATCTGAGGCCAGATACTGTTCCTGGGTGCACACAGTTAGGCTCCACTGCTCCATCTCCTTTTCATGTAGTGGCCAACCTTGTTCACAGACCCATCCCTGCTACATGAGCCCTGTTCCTTTTGAATCTTGATAATGTGCACCTGGGTGCTCACCTGGAGCCCAAGATCAGCTGGGAAAGCACCACTGAACAGTCTTCTGACCAAGATTAGATATCTCCTACTGTGGGTCTAGTCTACCCCAGCAACAAGGACTTGACATTCCCCTCTTGGGCCTTTCCACAGGTTTTACTGCCAGCAAGTCATTCAGATCATCCCATTTTTCTCAGCATGAGCCTGTACTCCCAGTAGAGCCACGTTAAATAATTCCTTTTTTGCCCTGGAAGTTTAAAATCTTCATATGTCATTTTGGCATTGTACCCCATTTAAAATGGTTGACATTTCTTCAATTCCAGGCTTACCTGGAGGGTGCTACACAGAAGACCAAGAGACTGGGAAACTTTGTAAAGCAAAAATCTCACAGAACAGGAACGTGGGATGAAAACAGCATCCCACGCATATTTAAATACCAGCATCCAGAGTGAGCAGGATTATGATTGCTTGGCCTGAAACAAATGGTTCCACTTTTGCTGCTGCTAATACCATTAAATAACCACGACAGCGTATGTCACTGATTAGAAAATAGCACAGAACATTTGCGAGCACTAATCAACTTTAGAGAAATGTTAACTTTCAGACCTAAAAAAACCCTTGACAGCGTCCCTGTGAAGTTATTTCGGGTGAGGCTCTGCATACCGGAGCTGTCCCTTCGCATTAGGCTTGATCCCTGCTCGCGGTGCAGGCACACAGCAGAGTGCACCCTTAATGCTTCTCAATTACATGACAAGCAAAGCAACTTATTGGTGCTCTTTATGTTAATGTCCTGATATTTTTCATATTTATGATATCTAATTACATTTGCTCCTGATAGTGATGTAATGTTTAGGTGCTGAAGATTGAGAAGACTGCTCTAATGTTAATATATTTACATTATTAAAAAGTAATACATCACATCGGCAGTCTGCTGTGTAAGGCTGGATTTCCAGATGAGCTCTCAAGGCAAATCCATTATCTTCTCCCTCCTCCTGTCCCCTGTACAGATTCTGATAACTAGGATTGACTGGCAGTGTTTAAAGTGACTGCAGCTGGTATCATGGTGCCAAAAGGGAAAAGGTATCTTACACATGCATGAAATTAAATAGGCCCAGGGGTCTCAAAGGACCACACGGCATTACCAGGCAGAGGAATTCGAGACATCAGCTCAGAAGACCAGCATTGCAAAAAATGGTGTTAGAATAAAAAGCCCTTCAAGAGGGCTAATGAAAGATGGACTCCCTTGTGCAGGGCCATCAGAGGCACATTCTGGGAAACTCGACTAGGTAGAAGAGAGGTCTCTGCAAGTTCCTCAGGTTTCAGACTGCCTTTTGCCCTCTGGTCAGGGAATGGCATATGTCCTGATGATTGCATGGGCATACTGCAGAGCCTACTGCCCTCTTCAGATGAGAAGAAATGGTATACTTACAGGAGAGGTTGAGTTGGCATATTCCCTAAGGATCACCTTCTGGGAGGGGCACATACTCCTCAGGACTGCATCCTCCTCCAGCACTTCCTTACTGATTACATCTTCAGAAGTTCACCAAAGACTTCAAGACCCAGGCTAGTGCTTCATACATTTTTCAGACACACCTCAAAGCAGCTAACTCCAAGCTAAAATGTGTTATTCAGTATTACATGTCTCCTTGACTCAGGAAAGACGTCAACTACAAGTGAAGACTGGTGGGACGGGAGGCAGAAGCTGTGGTTAGCCTTCCACCAGGGGATATTCACAAACCAAGCAGGTGCTCAGCGTCTTCATCTTCTGCTGTGATCTGTGAGAACTGAGAGTGATCCACACCTCCTGTATGCAACATCTTAAATACTGGCTCCACATCAAAAACCCTAAAGAGCCCTTCTCTCATAGCAAAAATGAGTCACAGACTGAAGAGGATGCAAAGATACCCAGCACCAGCAGTGCTGGAGGATGCACGGAGAGAACAGCCTCTTCAGGATTCATTTACAAAATTCTAATAAATGACAAATAGGTGCTTTAATGAACAGCAACTGCAGCGGTGATGCAGGCACTCTGATTTCAAGGCTGGAGTGATTGACACTGCAGAAAGAAAAAGACAAGTCTGGGACTTGTCACAAGCACTGCTAGCAAACATTAGATAACAGGTAGGGAAAAAAAAAAAAAAAAAAAAGGCATAAATGGTTGCAGAGTCCTTACCAAATACAGCAAGGTCTACTTGATCACCCATGACCTACAGTCTATCACCTATACATGCTGTCACACAAGAAACCTTCTGCCTGGGGCACACTCAGCAGCAGTGCCCACTGGTGGGGACAGGCACTTTCACCAATGTTTAGACCCTGGACAAAGTAATTGGATGATGGGGAGATGAGCTGATGGACCTCCAGCACTTGCTTCTGTGTAGGCGTTTCCATTCAGTGCAATGTACTCACATCTTTCAGAAGGAGAATGTAAAAAATTAGGTCTTCCTGGTCCTTTCTACTCCTTTTGATGCAATTTCTGTCTCCTCGGAGTGATGCGTGCTTGCACCAAGGAATTGGAAATGACTCCTGAGTCTGTAATAGTGGCAGGCAGGAGGGGGGTTGCTTGCAAGTCAGAACTCATCTACATTAACAGAGAAGAGAGGAGGATTCCCAACCTTTTTCTTTTAATGAGCACAGAGCTATAAGGACAATTACGCTGAATGAAATAAAATTAATTAACTAACACATTTGGGGGACTAAAAATGCTTATTAGATAATATGTACGAATTTGACCTAGCTTAAAATTAATGACAGAGCCAGAACGTAGATGGCATCCAGGTTATATAAAACCAAAATAAACACGGTGCAAAGAGAGATGTAAAAGGGATCAGCAACATCAGAACTACAGGAGCTAGGAGTGGATGAAAGCAAGTGCTGTACATAATTTTCATAGAAATTTGCTTCAGTGGAGCTTGTACTTTACATATGTTTTAACAACTGAACTTACTAGCAGGAGCAAGCTAGGCAAAGTGACTGTTAGGGAATACTTCTATGAATATTTTCTTGAGGTGATCCTCTCTTCTGGACAAAGAGTATTACAATGCAGCACTTCACTTTCCGGGATACCAAGAGCACTTACACAATTGATTGAGTTTGTGGTTGCCTGCATCCTGGCATTTCAGCCAGGGTGCCTGCTCTAAATGCTTGATCAGGAATTTTAAAAAAGTCTTGGAGGATTCTTTCAAGGAGAAGCATCCATCCAACCTGAGAACAGAAGTATGCCATGTGGCCTCCTGATCCAATTAAACTGACCAACGCACTTAAAATCCAGCATCCAGAAATGTGCAATTAATTAATCACTTGCGTGCAGTTGACAGGCCACAGCTTATTCATTCAACTTATCTAGCAAGAAATAACTGAATTATGAAGAAATTCAAGAACATCATAAATTGTTGTGGATTACAGCAAGGCAAAGTTTATTAAATAACTCACTCCAAATTACTTGGGCCATCTTCTGTGTGACAGAATAATTTTGGTGTGTAAGAACTTCTCAGATGATGTTAAAGGGCAATTCTATCTGGATAGTGGCTGTGAAATCACATTTGGCATCTCAGGAATGCAGCTCAGCAGGCTCCTCTTATTACAAACGTGTACAAATGTGTGTTTTTACCCCTCAGTCCAAAAAAACGAGCTTAATGGAAGTAAGGCACCATGGCTCTGCCTGTGCTTTCTGATAATACGAAGAAAAGCCCCTTTGCAAAGTAGAACTACCAACCATCTGCACTGGAAACCCTTAGGCCTACACTTGGAGAAAAACACCCAAGGATGCCCAAATAATAGAAATAAATCTTCAGATCATTCTGTTTAGGACAGAATGATTTGTGCCTAATTATAGTACCCATCTCCCCAGCCAAGGCGAGGCTCTTCCGTGCAGAGATGCACGCAGGGGGCGTTCCAGCACTTCCCCCGCTCCTACAGACACGGGGGAGGGAGGAGAATTGAATGCCCATGGTTCAACAGGATTTGGACCAAGGAAGTCTGAAACTTGTCATGCCTCATGAATCCAGCAATCTCCTACTTATACAAATCAAAGTAAACTCCGTGTAAAAGGAGTAAAATAAAACCTTCCCTGCTTACACATGTGTGTCTGCAAGAATCTGGACCTACCTGGGCATACAACAGAAAGTGATGGTCCTGCTTTGAACTAGAGCAGAGCTGCTTCTGTTCAGTGATTTTACTTTTCAGTTAAGTCTCCTCTCAGTAACATCATTTTCTGAAGTTAACAGTGTATTTTTGCAGTGTCTGCATCTAGCAGTTATAATGCTTGGTAGATACTCCTAAAGGCCTGATATGCAAATCAAGGTCACTGATGAATCTCAAGTACTAATGTGGGGGTGCAGAAAGCAAAAGACTGCACTTGTGGAGTAGACTGACCAACAAGGGATTCCATTCTATCAACTTTGCATTCAGTATAAAGCTGAGGGATCACCAAGGTCAAGCACTCTTCCTCAAATCCTCCAACAAGGATTCTGTTCATCCTGCCTTCTATCTCAAACCAGTTCCAGATTCCAGCTCTGGAATCCAGTTTCTGTTCTCCACCAAGACCAGTCTGGGACTACTCCAATGCCTGCCCCCAGCATAAGTTTCAGTGGTGATGTCACTGCCATCAGAGGCCTGAGTTCATGATTACATTTTTTTATAAAATTGTATATGTTTTAGTTTAATATTATCATTTTCATTGAAGCTGATTTCACTTTCTTTTCCAGTCCTTAAGTTTCTTCTCTTTTTTCCTTTCCCTTTGGGAAAGAAGAGCATCCATCACTTGCTTAGTGGTTGGCCCAGCTCTAACCCTTGGCAGCAATGCAGGAAGGATGAAATGAAGAGCTGGTTTCCCATCCCTCTGCAGGCACAGCTGCAAAAAACACCTTCAGGAGCAGATTTTCTGGGTGTGGTGATACCAAGTATGGAGAAAGGACCATTAGTGTTTCTTGCTCCCACAGCCTTTTCTTGTGGTTGCTATGGGTTGAGGCAGCTCTAGGGACACAACGGTTGCCCACAAAGCACTTGTGAGAGGGAGTCAGAATTGAAAAAGAATGAAGATGTGCAATTCCTTAGTCAGAAAGCCATGGAGAAGAGTTTTCTGAACTAAGCCACAGGTTTGTGTATGTAACCTTATTTTTCTACAGTGAAATTACCCATATATAACTCCCATGTGATTTCTTCTTCAATACTTTCATAATCCCATTTTTTCTTCTGGGGAGATTTCCTTCACTCCATCTGCTCCCAGATCCACATCAGGATATAGGTTTGATTTATTCCTATGAGAAAAAAAGACTGTTACCACTCCTCTCAGCTGCTGCAAAGCAACACCTTAGCCCTACAGAGGAAGGACCCTTTCCTGGTTGTGTTATTAGCATTCCCTACTAGTTGCATGTAATTTTTCTTTTTCCTCTTCATTCTCATTCTCTCTCTCTTTTTTTTTTTAAACTTCTGCAGTGAATTCTGCTTCAACACCCACATGTCTGCTATTGAAGCCAATCAGCAGGATTGACTCAGGTAAGTTCTTTTATTAGGTACTGATTTCTTTGTGTCTGATGTCTTTATCCAGACTTCTTTGAAAATCCCATTTTGGCTGAGCATATTGAAGCAAATGCCTCTCTCACTCTCTTTCATTAGCAATTTTAGGGCAGCACTGGCAGGTATTTCACTCCTCTCTCTTGAACTCAGGGAAAAAAAGAAGCAGTGGTAGTTCTATCTCTTTTCACTGTCTGCTGAGTATGTCCTGCCAATACTCCCCCACCTCCAAAATCGGACAGAAAAATGTAGGCCTTCAGAACTCTGATGGGATGAGATTTGGAAGCAACAACAATTCACGACACTGGCTTTTTCATTTCCTCAGACTAGAATTAGTTCTGCCACCAACATTTTGCCCAGGGCCCCCAACCCCAGGAGTGCTCACAGTGTGTGTCTCTCTCTCACAAATTATTATGCTCCAATGAGGATGTTCCTAGCAAAGCTCTAACGTGTCTGGCACGGATTCATGTTATATCTAGGCTTTGACATTGGGCCTGCTCCTATAGAAGTCAATGTCAAAATTCCCTGCGAGTGTTAGAGCACGAGGATCAGGCCTGCTCCTCTGATTTATGCAAGTTATTTTTATGTGATAGTGAATTGGATGCAGTATTATAAAGCCTGGAATTAATCTGCATTCTAACACTTTATGAAAACCAGTTAAAAAAAAAAAAAAATCCCAAATTAACATCCTCCTTAACCTTTATTTTTATCAAGTGTACTAAATCAACTGAAGAATAATTGCTCTGAGGACTATGCCAAATGAGTGCACATTTAGTTTACATATTCCCTAATGTAATATGAATTGATGAACTTTCTGAGATACACATGATAGAAATGATCATGATGTGCCATTCTTAATTTCTTTCAATTGTCTCTGCAGAAACACTCTTAAGATTAAAAGTGTGTTGGGGCCCACAGAAGGGAAGGAGAGGCACTTGTAAGTATTTGCCCTTTTGGCAAGAAGAGAAATCTTTATAAAGAAAAAGGTCAAAATCCTGCTGTATAGGGACTGGCCGGGACCCACATTATCGCACGGCTCATGGAACAGCTAGCTGTTCCATGGGTCCATGGATCGGGGTCCAGTTGCCCTCAGCTCCAGAAAGAAGGAATCTGAGTCAGCCCCATCACACCATGCTGGTCCTACTTTTACCCTAGCTCCCCTACCTCAGCCCTAACCTGTGACTTACATCTGTCTCAGCTCAGAAGAGGAAGAGAGGTTTCTTCTCCTTCATGCACAAAGAGCCCAGGAATTAGCTCATCTCGAGGCCAAGAGCCTTCACATCCCAACTAGAAATGGAGTCACAGCCTTGCCTTGAAGGACAAATGTCAACCAGTAAGCCAGTAATGTTCCACTGTAACTTTAAGTGAAGGTAGCGATGCCTGTATGTGCTAATCAGACATCTCCTGCAACACCAAGCACCTGCATGAGTTTGAAGACCTCACAAGGACTTCCTCTGCTTCTCTTGCTGGCCGCTGCAAGAGACCCTCTGGTACTGCTTTACTAGAGCACGAGTTCTATACCCTATGAATGTCCCAACCTTGTATGACCTTGGGCACATCTTCCCTGGTCCTCAGTTTGCCATCTGTTAACTGGGGCATAATAATGTGCTACAGGTTTTAAAGCCAAATAGGGTAAGCAATCATCTAAATTGGAGTGCTGTACAGTAGGAGCCACTGGACTTTCCTTAAACCTCTTTAGAATCAAAGCAAACCCCTTAGAAAATGCATCCCACTTTGATTTGCTTGTAGCCAGACTGTGAGGATCCAAAGGAAATACAGTAAATGGTGCCAATATTAATTACTATCACAGATAGACAGGTCTGCATTTGGCTCCCTGCATAGACTCCCACACTTGGCTGAGCAGAGAAGTCCAACACAGAGGTTTGCTCCTCAGATAGATGCAGACCACAACCAAATCACACCTTAACTTTTCTGTTACAGCACTGAATTATACAGTAACACACGATAATAGTAATATTTACCAAATTTTTCAGTCTCTGCCTTCAACCATAAGGTGTGTGTGTCCCCAGATCATGCCAAACTCCACTCAATGGATTGTGCACCAAGCAGGGATGACAGCACTGAGCTTGTCCTTCCCATTTCCTCTCCTCTGTGTGCATCCCAATGGCTCCCCAGCAAAAAGTGGGCTGCCTCTCCATTAACCTTGATAGGTGCTCCTGCAGTGCAGATAATAATGCTCGTGGTGATCATAGAGTTTGCTGCCTAGGGAGAAACTTTTCTTCTCTGACACCTGTGAGCAATCTGGAGCCATTAGCCATATCACTCCAATACTAATGATGCTCCCTTCAGTNTTTTTTTTTTTTTTTTTTTTTTTTTTTTTTGTGATAAAACCCTACAGTAAAGTTGAATCTAACAGGTCATTAAAAGCCCAAAGAAGCTCTGACTGACTTGATCCCAATTGTTCCTTATGTCTGACAAGATTTTCCCTATTGAGCATTTGACTTGCATTTTATGTTGCCTCATTAAATTGTGCTAGACTTTAATCAAGGTCAAAGAGGAGCAAATTTGTGTCTCCAGAATCCAAACAGCTTGTGCCATGGTGCTGATCTGCTGCTTGCATTGTTAAACAAGCTCTCCCCGTGGATGGAGCCTTGTGGATTTCCCTAATGTGGGGCACAACCTGCACCCCACTAGGTCTGTGGAATACCAATGGTTGTTTGTACTTCATTAAAGTCTCATTCAGATCCTTCCCTAACACCTCTGAAGTGAAACACCCAGACGAGGAGATCAGTGAAGAAAGAATGTTATGGCACAGTATGAATAAAACATATTCTAATTTTATCAACACCTAGAGTCCTGGTCTTTAAAATCCTGAGGTATTTTTTTCTTTTATAAGGTATATGATGAACAGCCGATTACATTTTTGATGTCTTTTAATGATCATAATTAAGTGTGATCCATCATTGTAATTTCACCACTAAATCAAGGTAGATCACCATAACAGTCGTGATAAATCATGCTCTTTGCACAACTATTCCTGAGGATGAACCAGAAAATGAAGTTAGAGGACTTCAGAACCTCTCTGCTCCGTCAGCAGGACAGTTAGCAGCAAGTGCATCCTGATGGCATGAACATGATGTGATGAGTGGAACCACTCATCTGCCCTAAGATCCACAGGTCTGCACTGCTCCTGTCAACAGCTGTGGCTCTGGCTCTGCTTCCCTATGTCTGAGTAAGTTAATTCTCAGTCATCTCTTCCTTTCATTTTTCTTCCTGAAACCTCAGGTTCAGTCTTTCTTTTTGAAAGGAGGATGGTGTATAGAGAAAATGCCTCCTTATGCTGTTCCCTCTGCAAGCCCTCACCTTAAATAGAACACTGTTTTTAAGGAATATGAAAAAAAAAAGAATGTTCAGTCACCCCAGGCAGGACTAAAGCCAAAGTTCTTGCCCTCCAAGGTCAAGTAAGACTCCTTGGCACTATATGCATTTGTCAACATTCTAAATTAGTCTGTGAGGAAGTTTACAATGAGGCAATATATCCTTTGGGGGGCTATTAAGGCCTCTGGTTTACTTCTGATCTCTTCTTGTATGTTGCTTAAAAGAATAAAATCTTGGTGGTACTCTCAAGATGGGTTTGCTTTGGCCCAATTCAAGTCCAAGGGTCTACATGGTCTCTTTCTGGCTTTCCTCTGCAATTTCAGTTCTGTTAGACACTGTTCTACAGCATTACACACCACAGATGGCTGCCTAACCAAGAAATGTGAAGAGAGCTCTTGGGAATATAAAAAGGAAGAAAAGTTCCATAAATTTCTCAGCCCGAAAGTTGAGCAAATAAGTGCTAAAGTATCCTGTTGACTGTTCTAGGACTCTCTGGAGGAAAAACAGTCATGCTACTATGTAATATTGACTATTCCACGTAGTTTTGTATGATGGAGCATACTCCAATGTCACCAACCAAAGCACTCAGCAGCTCGTTAGAAGATGTGCAGTGATTATCACCAGACAAACAGGGAAACTGAGTTTCCCCAATGCTTTCATACAGGATGCCAGTGGTAGACCTTTCTCTCAATCCGCTAGGCATGGTTTCTGTCTAAACACTATGGTGAAAACAGAATGAGATCCCTCAAGAAGACAGTAAAGGTGTTAAATTTCCCTCATCATGGTCCAGATGAGAAGTACAGTAAAGGCTATACATCACAGCTTGATTCCCCAATCTCCTGCAAGCTAGCAGAGGGCTCCCATCACTCTTGGTCTTCCTTCTCACATTCATTTTAATCAAGTCTCTGTCATTTTCAGGTTTGGGTACAGCATGCTCAGCTTGACCTGCCTTTGGCTCTGTGTCAGGGGTGTCATATTATCCATCCATGTTACAGTGGTAATGCTTGATAGCCTGGAAGGTCATTTCATTTCTAATAATTCCCCCCAAAGGGGATATGAAGGTAGAATGATTATGGAGTCATGTACCTTCTTGCCGAATACCTTTGTTGCTAGATTATTTAAATGATAAATGGAAATTGGCTAAGGGGAAATCACTTAGAAATGAATTGTGGTCATAAGCCATAGGAAACACATTAGACTTCCAGAAAGACAAAATAAAAATCAAAGGTTACTGTTTTCCATAGATGCAGCCAAAACCCCATCTGTTTAAAGTATTTTAGTTTTAACATCACATAATTGTTATTAGGCAGGGAAATACCATGAGGCAGGGTGCTGGTTCTGCAGAGGTCGATCACTGCATGAATGTCCCAATAAACTGAAACAACTTGTCAAAACCTGGACCTGGGACTCTGATCATGTTGAAAGAAGCCATGTGTACAGCTAGGCTCTGTAAGCCAGAGGCACTCACATGCTAATCTTAGACTCTGCCAGGCTAAGAGGAGGCAGAGATGCTCCTATATAACTCCAAAAAAGAAAAAAAAACAAACAAACAAACAAAAAAACACCCAACCCAACCCACACCCAAAAAACCCTGAGCACCAAAATCTGAGTTCTTTCCCACACAGAATGACAATAATTCTTAAAAAAAAAAAAAAACAAAAAAACAAAAAAAAACATTTAAAAGTGTTCTAGTTTTTCTTTATACTGGCATCTAAAGTTTTGCTTGTGCTGCTTCCTTTGTTCCTCTTCTTTGAATCACACAGAAACACATAAATACCTCTTATAATCACCTCTCTGTGTAGTCAGATGGGAGATGTGATCAGGAGAGTGCCAGTGAGGATGGTGGAGTTCATCCCCTAACTCTGCCACTTCGCAGCCAAGTAGCCTTGGGCTACCCAGCCCAGCATCACAAAGCAGCCTCAGATCTCCCGATTGTGAAGCAAGGGTTCTAACAATACTGTTGTGGCTCTGTGAAGCTTAATTAACGTTAGGGAAAATCTCCACATGGTATATGCACTGTCAAAATGCCAATGCCTTTGCCATGTTGCTTACAAGATAAGGAAATGACAGCAGGTAGGTTGTGGTCGTGCTGAGCCAGCCCGTGCTGCACTGAGCAGTCCTCGCTGGTACTCAGTACACGCTTGTCTGTCTACTCATGCCCATCTACTGTCTCTTGACTAATGTTTAAATCATAAGCTCTTTAATGCAGAGGCATTTCTTGCTCGGGATCAGTGCAGTGTGGGATCCTGGTTCATGCCTAAAACTCAGAGGCATCACAGAAACACAAACATTATTGATGCAAATGGTTTCTCTGCTTTGTGGCACTGGTTTAGTTTGCGGGCTTGTGCTGAAATCCACCTGCTTTCCCCTCCCCTCTGTGTTTCTTCTTTATTGACAGCTTAATCACCTTTATATCTGCTGCTTATCTTGGAGGATTTTCTATGAATTGCATTCAGATACTTCCACTGTCACAGTATCATCTACACTCTGCTAATTAGCCGGCTGGTGGACACGGTTACAAGCCACAATAAATATTTCCTGTACCAGAGAATAATCATGATGCTGCCACTTGACCTTAGGATTTTCACATCTTTTGATGTCATGGTGGGTTTTTCCCCCCCCCTTTCCTTTTCAGTCTTATGACTCTGTTAGCCATCTCACTGCAAATGCAAACAGTTGTTTCACATCTTATGACTCAATGACCCATTCCACAAACCTAAAACAATAAAACTTCAGGCACTGATGTTTCTATCAAATGAAAAGTCCATCTCTGCCTTTCAGCCTAGTACAAAAGATGAAAGGGGAAAAA
>VWZE01013065.1:853052-922947 GCA_013396675.1 Eubucco bourcierii | reverse complement strand
GCCTTTAAGAGCAAAAAAAAAAAAGAAAAGGGGGAAAAAAAAAAAAAAAAAAAAAGAGGTTAGCCTAGGGGAGCTTAGCGTCCAAAAACCACTCAGTCCTTGGAGACTACCAACAATATTAGTAATTACTACTCAAAGCAAAGCTGAGTTGGCATGGAGACCACCAAGAGCTGGGTCTGTAGGAGACCAACTCCTATTCAAGACATGTATTAAGTGCTGTATTAAGCACCTACTGAACCCCAGAATAAATATAATCACAGAATTATTTCTAAATGGACTTCTTATTTTTTCATAAGCCAAGAAAAGGGGTCATGAATAGAAAGGGCAAAAATCAGCGTGGAGAAACATTTACCTCAGCCTCTCTGGGTGCCATTAATCACCTTTTCTGCAAAGCCTTCTACAAAAGCCATTAAAATTTAAGATAGGAGAAATCATTACTATTCCTACGTCTACAGCTATTGCTGCTGATACTAGTCTTAATTAAGGTCTGAGAGCAGTTAAACATTTAAATATGATAAGTCTTAGAGGTGAGGTGACTTGCCAAATGGAGAAAGAAAACACTGTCAAACAGAATAAGGGAGAGGAGCCCAGGAAGAGAAATGAGAGGAGCAGAGAGTTGTGGGATGCACTGCCAAGTGCCTGCACTGCTACCAAAAGCTCCTCCTGGGAAGTGAAGCCAAAGTTATGCCCTGTCTCAAGCCACAAGTACAAGCACACATGCTGGTTCGTAAAAGTCCTTTCTGCTGAGATACCTTGAGACATGTCTCAGTGGAAAGGGTGTTTGTGAGGAAACACAGAAAGCAAGGAGATGTTGAATAAAACCACAGGGATTCTTCCCTGGAGAAGAGCCCCAGGCCAAGAGCTAATATGAAATGAAAAGTAAGAGCCACAGTCATAAGTGCCACACTTGCAGGTCTAGGAATCCAGGTCTGGAAAACCTGTAGGTAATGAAAGGGGTTTGGCACCATCACCAAGCACAAAAAAAATGGATATAACTTGTGCTCAGAAGCAGCTCTGAGCATTACCAGTGAAGTTAGTGTCACATTGTATAATCCACATTTGCTTTATGATGACACAGTGTCTTCCCTGCTGGATATTTTACCTTTCAAGCAGCAAGACAATAAACTACAGTTCCTGACAAGAAATGTTTTCATTGCCATTGTTTTAGAAGCACATGCTTTCTCACTCACTATCGGCCCCACCTAAATCAACAGAGGTGACTTTCACAATAAGTCAGATAAGAACAGCTCAAAAATGATACCTGCCAGCTCAATCCCTCCCTTAATGCTGCTCCTGAGGCTGGCTGAGATGCCTTTTCCCAGCGCAGCCCAGAGGATGGGTGTGAGGAAGATGGTGATGCACTGTCAGAGCAGGACCACAGCATGATTGCCATAGCTGGCCCAGCATGGGTGGTGGCCACACACCTCGGCTGAGTACCTCTCATGCTGTGATGAATGACACTCCATCAAGTAAAGCAGTATGGGAAGCATGCAGAAAAATACACGAGAAATTAACCTTTCCCAAGCCCTAAAACATACAGAAGAGTTTTAGATAGCCCTGAAGTTTTTGCAAAGTCTATGGCGCACACAGTCACAGGTGAGTGGACTTTTGCCTTGGTGGCAAGTGTGGACTTCTGCTGGCAAACAGAAGAGGCAAATGCTCAATAAAAATTAAAAACAAAAAAAAAACCCAACAAAAAAAAATAGTGCTGTGGATTTGATGCTCACAGTTCAGGGTTTAGGATTCTCTCCCTTTCCTCTACCATATCCTGGGATAAGCAGCATGAGTTAGATATAAATGACCAACAGAATCATCCTCTTCCAGCATCTAAGCAGATGTTTTCCCAGCTGGGGATGAGCACAGGTGATCTCAGCAGCTGTGAGTCTGCACTGCACACCTGCACCCTGCATCCATAGACAAACAGCAACCCTGCAATATTCCCTTTCTCAGCGATCTGTGAGATATCTGGGAGGATGAAAGAAGAGTAAATGGAGGAGCTGTGCACTGCAGTTCTTCATCTCAGTCTGCTGCAGCTGGTGAAGCACCACGCTGAAGCAAGGCATTAGTGAGGACGCCTGGGAGAAGTAGGTGGGTGGTGATTAGAGTTGTTTCTTCTCTTGCCCCGGGTAAATCCTTCCTGTACTAGGAGAATGTCTCTTACACACAGCAGATAACTTGTTCTTTCCACTGTGCACTGCCCTTGTTTTTCCCCCTGCACAGTGCATCCAGCTTCTTCCCTCAAAGCAATGGGTTTGTTCAGATGCCTCGATCCCACAGGGTCCCAGGGACCATGCCTGAACAGAGTCAGTGCTCTCATATTTTCCCAGTTCCTGCTTCCTTGAGAGTCCAGTGAGACCTGCTAGGGCAGCAGCCAGAGTTAGGACATTTTCTACACCATCACTGCATGGCAGAGTTCTGTGGTGTGTCCTTTCCCACCAGGCCCCATATCAACTAACCCTGTGTTACAAATTGTCCTCAGGAGCAACTGGAAACTCCATTGCTCACACTAGCTGGTGAGACCAACTCCAAATAAAGTCAGTGACAACGTTGAGAAGGATGCATCTCTTCACACACTCAAATCTCAGTTCCTACCTGCTGTAGTGCACATAAAACACTTCAGAGGGAGAATTTCAAATGTCTATGTGAGACGCACTCCAAAGTGTGAGAACTCCTGTGCTTGGATGCAAGGGATAAGTGCATACTGTCTAGCAACTTCATAGTCCTCACTTCAAGAAGGACTTTGCAGTGTTGGAGCATGCCCAGAAAAGGGTAACAAAGCTGGTGAAGGGCCTGGAGAGCACATATTAAGAGCAGCTGAGGGAAATGGAGTTGTTTGGGATGGAGAAGACCTGTTCGCTCTCTACAACTACTTGAAAGGAGGTTGAAGTGAGGTGGGGGTTGGTCTCTTCTCTGTAGTATCAAAGTGATAGGATGAGAGGAAATGGCCTCAAGTTGCACCAGGAGAGGTCTAGGTTGGATATTAGGAAAACTTCTATACTGAAAGAATGGTCAGGCATTGGAACAGGCTGCCCAAGGAGGTGGTGGAGTCACCATCTCTGGGTGTATTCAAAAGTCTGGCACTTTGGGGCATGGTTAAATGCCCATGACAATGCTGTGTTGATGGTTGACCTCAACAGTCTTAGAGACCTTTCCAAATGAAACAATTCTATGATTCTATAATCATCTTGCCCTTACAGGAAAGGCATCCCTTGCTCTCATGTGATCATTATCCTCTCATAGTGTCACTGTTCTGCTGGTCATTAAGGCACCATACTCAGACACTATCTTCCACTTTGGAGCCTTTGCAACCTCTTGTCCCAGACTACGTCTGAATTTTTTTAAAATTCGGCATTCCGTCTCCGTGCATTTCATATTCATATTTCAGATTCAGCCACACAGCCTGAGCTGTTGTCTGCACTCCCATTACCTCAGACCTCCCTTAACGTAACATCTTCCCTGATTTGAGGAACATTGTTGCCAAAATCCGCATCTTGCCTGATCACACCACCACTCTGTACAGCCTTCCCATAGTGCAGATCCCTATTGCACCAACAGAACCTGTACCCCTCCATGTGGTCTCCACAGGACTGACCATGACTCAGAGCCCAAGCTGACACTCCCTTGTTTAACCCCGTGGTGCAAGCCTCTGATCTCTCTGTTGCTGTACCTGGAACCTGTGGCTGTTGCTACAGTGGTAACAAGGAAAGTGCTCCTTGCTCCCCCATTCTGAGTGGAGCTCCCCCATGCAGTGCAGAGATAGCATCTCTCCCAGATCTCACAGAATTGTCAGGGCTGGAAGTGACCTCAAGGACCATCTAGTTCCAACCCCCCTGCCATGTACAGGGACACCTCACACTAGATCAGGTTGCTCAGAGTCACATCCAGCCTGGCCTTAAATACATCCAGGAACAGGGCTTCCACCACCTCACCAGGCAACCTGCTCTGGTGTCTCACCACCCTCATGGTGAAGAACCTTTTCCTAATGTCTAATCTAAATCTTTCCTCCTCTAGCTTGGATCTGTTCCCCCTAGTCCTGTCGCTATCTGACACCCCTAAAAAGTCCCTCACCAACTTTAGTGTAGCCCCATATTCAGATATGTCTTCTACTGGTTTCTCTTTCTGTCCAACCCATGTCTGTTTCTTGTCAAGTCCTCATTCCCCATTCCAATCCTACTCCCTTCACTGTTTTCCTGTGTCCCAGATTTTTCCTCCCCCTCTGGGGTTTTTGTCCAACTGCCTTTCCACCATTCAGTACCCTTGCTCCCAGCACTCATGACCCACCAAAATCCCTATTTGTTTGCACCATCTCCTGACCTCCAGTTCTCCTCTGTCTACCTGCTACATTCCTGTTTCCCTGATCTCTCCTACCTCCTTCTTCAGTCTCTCAATTGATAGTCCATATCATATGCTGTCTGATCATCTCTTGAAATACAGGCACATCTCTCACAGATGGAAATAAAAATATATGAAAAGAAGAATGGGAGACAAGACAAAGCTCATTGCCTTGTCTCATCCAGTGCTCCTCCACTGGCACCAGCTGTTCCAGACAAGAGTATTAAAATCCCATGAGCAGCCTTAGGATTCAAACTCCCCCACCAGGAACATTCAACTGTAATCCCTAATAGCTACAGATCATTCTGTGTCTTAAGGCAGGAAGTTTTATGTGTCTGTATTAAAACATTATCATTCAAGACATGGATATCTCATTACCATACCCAGATGTAAAGCAGGACTTGCTGCTTTTCCACATCATGACTTAATGCAAGGAGAAAGATCAGGGTCTGTATCGATCCTGCCCTGCTGTCATGAAGCAGAGGGGACAAACACACACACCCCCCCACCCCTAATCTCTGGAGGAAAGACACATAACCACTCATTTGGTGGGTTTGGGGACAAAGTGACATCCTGATAACTTGCTTCAGGTCATCAGGACAACAGTCAGTCCTTAGGAGTGTCCCAGACAGTGTATCATAGCACAATGTCCCAGACAGCATCTCCTAACACAGACGTCCATAGTACGTGCAAAAGGGCCCAATTTGCCTTGATTTTTGCCAAACCTCTAACCTCACCATCCCTTCTGACTGCACAGAACATGAAAGGGTGACTTCACCCCACTGTGAGGTAGTTCCTCTCACCCATGTCACAAATCCAGGGCCCAGGAACCCTGTTGTCGTCTGGGGTTTGGTACAATTCCAGGCTGAGCTTTCAGGATGGAGAAAACTGCAGCCCATGCAGCAACCTCCTGCCTTACAGAGATCAGTAAACAAAAACCTTTGCATGGCTCTAATTTCCATTTCAACGTCTCCAGGCTTACCAGAAGGCTGTATTTGTACCAGCAGAGACCTTCATTTGTATACAGAAAGAAAACAAACAAACAAAAAAAAAAAAATCAAAATTAAACATAGAAATTCAGTTGCTCAAAAACTCTTTTACTGAGGGTTCAAATGTGATGACACCACTATAGAGAACAGCCCCATGTGGGTGTGTGCCTACCCAGAGCAGTGAGAGGAAAATAAACCACATTAAAATACAATTCCTCTAGCAGTTTCTGAGGCACAATCAAAACCTTACAATAGGGACTTTTCAGAAGACAGGATTCTAGCTCAATAATATCTACAGATTGGGTAGTCCCAAATGGCTCATGTGGAATTTTTATTCCAATCTAAAGGTGGAAATAATCATTATGGATACATGTGTGCACGTATAGTCTTCACCACTGGAATAGCTAAGTGCCTCGTGCTTGGATTCACATCCTTCTACAGCTCGTGTGAAACTGAAAATTTAGGATGTGAGGCAGAGGGTAATATATAGGCACTGATGCCACCCAACTTATTAGCACCCAACCTATCTGGTTTTGATAGCAGGTTGCTCTCCATAGGTCACCTCCCAGGACAGAGTTTCTGCTGGGTCACTGGTGTGGGAACAGTGATCCAGCTGATGTAGCATACCTCAAAGCACCCAAAGGGCTTTCAAGAAGCTAAGGAGTCGTGGTACAAAGGAAAGGAATCTCTTGAAATAACTGCTCAATAGCAACAGAAGCAACAAATGGAATAAATGGTCAGTACTCACAGTGGAGAAGGAGATCTACAGGCATCTTGGGTTGTGCAGCCTGGAGAAGAGGAGGCTCAGGGGAAACCTTATTGCTCTCTACAACTACCTGAAAGGAGGTTGCAGCCAGGTGGGGTTGGTCTCTTCTTCCAGGCACCCAGGGACAGAGCAAGAAGACACAGCCTCAAGCTGTGCCAGGACAGTTTTAGGTTGGATGTTAGGGAGAAGTTCTTCACAGCAAGAGTGATTGGCATTGGAATGGGCTGCCTGAGGAGGTGTGGAATCACCAGTCCCTGGAGGTATTTAAAAAGAGGCTGGATGAAGCACTTAGTGTCATGGTTTAGTTAATGAGAAGGTGTTAGGCGATAGGTTGGACTCAATGATCTTGAAGGTCTTTTCCAACCAGATTAATTCTGTGATGCTGTGATCTGCACTGCTCAGGGCTGCCCAGAATATTTATATTTGGAATGGGGAACATGCTGGTTTGGTCTGCAGCTTTGAGATGTGTTCAATTGGAAACAATACAATAAAAAGTACAGATGTGACCATAGGTCTGCAAGAGCTCCCATTCAAGAAGCTGTAACCCAGACTGGAATTCCCTGCCCCAGGAAAGAGATACCCAAGAAGGTTATAAATTCAGGAATGTCATGCAGCAAAAATAAATGGGACAATTATTTACTGTTTCACCACAATACAAGAAGTAGGGAACATCACTCTCTGGAGAGGATTAGTAGAAGGTTCAAAATAAATTGTAGAAAACAATTTTTCCCATGATGTATAGTTAACCTAAAGCACAACTCCACCCCAAATGCCTTCTGCAGTGACTGAAGCCCAAGAGATGGAAGCTCTTTTTTATACTACATAGAAACATGACAGAGAATATTCCCCAGACACACATGGACATGGGCTCAGTCAAACCTTCAGAAGACAGAACTTACATCAAGTCCCATACCCTTATCAAATTCCATATAGTCACAGCTTCAGCAGTGCATGAGCCTCCAAGACAGCACGAATATCTCTTTGTCTCTCAAGCCCCCATGTGTGATCAGAGGCACTGACTTTCACCCCATCATCCAACAGGTTTTTGCCAGCCTGTTCCAGTGATGTTTGCAGTGAACAGGACATCTACAAGCGGACAGCAAAGTATTAGTAGGATTATGCTCTGAAAATAAATCTTAAATACCCATCACATCTAGTATCTTCTGGCTTATCCAGCCAGAACTGCTACGATAGTCTTCTGTGGCAGACACTGGGGGACCATGAGAGTATTCTCAGACAATCTCCATGTATTTTCCAATTGGATCTGCTTCTAGTGGCTGGGCTCACCAATGCACATGACTCACTCCCAGAACATTAGGAAGCATGAAGCAGAAAAACATCCATAAAGGATTAGATCGCAATCCCAGTGACAGCGCTGACAACTATTAAGGGGGGCAGAAAAAAGGCTTGTATTAAAGACTTTTGCTAGGATGTGTATTTTGCAGCATTTAAAATTCTTTGAAGACTAAGTCTATGTTAAAAGACACCCTTGCTCAGAAAAAGACAACCTTTGGCCGGTATTATATGATACAGCTATGTGGCCATCCGGATTTTGCCTTCAATCATTTTCATTGATTCAGAGGCATTTCAAAATGCTTAAGTTCCTACATCGGATTTAAATTTCAGATCAATGTTGGCTTTGCAGAACCTCTCTGTCTTGAAACGTGGTTGAGCAAACCCCACACAGAGGCAGTGAGGGGCTGTGCCAGGCCAGTGCTGGAGCTGGCACCTCTCTGATTTGGGCAGCTATTTGACAGTGTCCTGTTGTGTTTATTCTGCTTACAACCTTCGAGGTCTCAGATGTCACGGATGGCACCACTTCTTGGCACATTAAGTTGTTCTACTGCCAACAGCAAAGATGGCTCTGATCAGCATCTTCTTGGCAACTTCTTAACTAGAGCCAAACAATCATAGGGTAGCTTGGTTGTGTCTGCAGGTGGGTGGCATCTGCTGCCCATTCATCCCTACACAGTGTGCTTGGGAAGACCATACCACACATGCTGTCCAGTTGTACCATTGTGTATTACAAGAGTAGGTTTGTCTTGGCCTTCTCCTCATCCTGGGAGCTTTATAGGGCACAGCAGAAATCTGCCAGGTGTGCTGCTGGGAACCACCCACTTGTGCTCAAATGGAATCAGCCACACGTTCTTGCTAGATTATCTGTTTCATATAGTGAAGATGAACTTCTCCATCACACAGTCTGGCATGATTACCCTATTTGGCCTGGCTTCCCAGTCTAGGGGTTTCTTTTCCCTTGCCATACCATGGCTTCAGATGTTGGTTGAGGCTTGCTCCTACTCCTCTGCTCCTGTCCATTGCTTTGCAAGAAGCCCCTACAGAGAGGATATTAGTTCAATCCCCTGATGTCTCTTTTTCCAGTGCTTGTACAGGGAAGGATACTAATTACTGTGTTACATACTGCAGCCTGAAAGGAATTCACAATGAAGATGACAGAACTGGACTGAACAAGGTGGGTACAAAAGTGAAACTCGACAGTCAGTAGAGCCATGACAACACTGGAGGACATAAATCAACCAAAGATATCTGTCACCACGGGTCCTTTGCCCTATAGTAAGAGAAGCAAAGATGTAGTGATAAGCCAAAGCCTCACATCAGTAATGAGAAATACAGCTCCTCCTGCCCATAAGGGGCTGCTGAGGCTGGCCCATAAAGGCTAAATTACAAATGGATGGGTCCCAATGAGGATTATATTTTTCTTTCTGTGTTTTCATACCAAAGAGATGCTTTTTTACACATTGGGAAAGGGAAAAAACACTTGTCCTTTCAAGCTGCACACAGTCACTAAAGCTTTGTTCCCTCAAATACCTAACATCAAAAACTCTGAAATCAGAGGAATCACCGTTTCCCAAGCTTTCAGGGCTCTTCTATGGGGGCAAATCATTGGCTGACATGTAAACCTTGAAGTAATTTTAGGAGATTCTTCCTCTTTTCCTGCAGCTTCAAAATATGCATTTGGAGATTAGTATCCAGGGCACCTATCATGACAGTTTTTAACCAGGATCAATAGCAGGAGAAATGCATAATCGATACATTGATGAGAACAACTTGACCTTTCCACGAAAACTGCAGGGACAATGAAGCATTTAGAGAAACTTTCAGTGAGTTTTCATAGAATGAATTTGGGATTTGCAGAAAGTTTTCAGCTATATATAGATCAGGATGGGAGAGCAGACATCAAACAACTGCATATGCAAAGGGCCTCTGGCCAGCTTCTGGTCCAACTCCACCACTCAACCAACTCCCAGCTTATTTGCACTACAGCCCAAGGTGAAAATACAAGATCAAGCTAGGGGGAAAAATAAAATAACAATCTCCTGCTGTGGATGCAGAGAGCTTTCAGGCAGGTCGAGCCTCCTCACCAGCACAGCCGGGTGAACTCTCAGGAACTGAGGTTGCCACCAGCATGGCACCCTCTGCCTCCAGAGGGACAACCCAGGAACTGCCTTTGCTCCTTCAGCATTAGAAAATGCAGAAGTGAGGGCAAAACTCTGACCCAGCACCTCCGGAGCAGCAGAAAAGCAGGGCTGACCCCGATGCTTGGAGCAGGCACTGCCACTGCGGCGCCCAGGGCGCTGGCAGAATAACTCCCTCAGAGAAGTACAGAGATAATTAATTCCCCACGTACCATGTTCTCCACATGCTGCTGAGCAGATGCCATTGCAAACAAAAATTAGCCCAAGCTTTGAGTGTGACTGAGTAGTCAGGAGCTGACTTCTCTTTCGCAGACCCCCCAGCCACACATCATTGTGGCAACACCAGCCCTAATGAGAATTTATGACAAGTCACCAGCCAAGGAGGCTCTTCTGGACTGGAGGATGGGTCATGAACTCAGACTTTTGCTTTACTGAGAAGGCAGACATGCATTTTGCTTCTCTGAGGAAAGGACGAGTGGTGCTAGCATATATCAAAGCATAGAAGTGCTCATGTTGCTTTATGCACCCAACACACTTTGTTCCGCATCAACTGTGGCCAAACAGCATGAGGGAGCCAGTCAGAGCAGTCCCTCCCCAACAATAATTTTCCATGGAATCATCTTTGAATCCCTGCACTTAGTTTTCCTCTCCTGTTTGCTGCATAGGGGAATCCATGCAAGGATGAAGCCAGAAATATGGTGGTATTTACAATGGTATGGGAGGACCTACATGGAGCACATCACATCTACCTGAGCAGAGCCAAGGTCTCAGGTAGCAGTCTGAAAGGCATTCCAGGAGATCAACCATAGCAGCAATCAGAGTGAGGAACTATATCATCTTCCCCTATAGGTGATTTTGCAAGCAATTACATAATTACTGCTTTTGAGATTGACTTAAAAGCACCACAAAGCTTTGCCAACCTGAGCATGGGACTTAACATTGGAAGCTTAGGATACAGACAAGAGGCAGGACAGACACATGCCTGCAGTTCTTGGAGGGGACTGGGTGACAGAGGCTCTATTTTTTACTCTGCTGCAGATTTCCTGGATGGTACCAAATATATCATTTATCCCATTTCCCAAATGGGAACAGCCCATGTCTATTAACTGGCAGCAGTATGGTAAGCTGCCCAGTACAGCAGGGTGTCTAGCCCCATCAGAATAAAAACCTCAGCATTAATAATTGTTGTCAGTGCAGGACTTGCATGATCGAGTTTTGAATGCTTAGACTTTGAAAATTCCTAACAAAATTCAGCAAAGTACAAAGCTCTGTCTTGCACTGGCAGCATATTTGGTTTAAAACCTATTATAGACAGATAAATAGATATTACAAAGTGTATGTTATATATACAGACCCTCTCACACACAGAGAGCTTTTCTTTAAAGTAGCTCTGTTACATTTCTTATTTAAGTGCTATTGCTTTTCCTGTGCAACTTCAAACCCAGAGCCAGGTATTTTAAAGCAAGGAAATTATGACCAAAGGTATAAATAAGTCTTGGCATACCACTGACTGACAACAAGAGCTTCATTTCCATGCTTTATGACACAGTCTGAATCACTAAATATATTTCTGTTCTTGTAAGACACCATTCCACATAACCTTTATTTGTGAATAAAAGGCAGAAAGATGCACACACACTGCTGGAATTGAGAATAAATTATTTCAGCAGAGTCCATCACTCTGGGAAGCAATCTGAATACCAAGCCTGAGACATGAATACAAAGACTAACACCAGTCCATCACTAGTGTCTGCACCATTGCTCCCAGGCTCCCACGTTACCTCTGCCGAGCCCAAGCCAAAGAACCATCAGTGTGAATCCCCCCATTGCTGCCCCCAGGTCCTGGGTCCACCATTAAGGGTCTTGTTCTACTGCCATGTGCTGAGCAGCTGCCTTGCACTTGGACTTTGGCCCACCAGCCATTGGCACATCAGATGTAGCTGTGTACAGAGTTGTGCCAACACCCAACAGACCCAGAGGTCTCACTGCATGCTGGGATACAGTCTCAAGGACACCTCAAATAAGGAACACTGGCAAATATTGGGATCCCTTCAGGTTCCTAAGAGACAGGATTAATAGTAGATGCTTCCCTAGGAGTGAAGGAGCAGATTGATACTTGTAAAGAAAAATTAGGGATCATTTAAGGAGGACAGTGCCAGAAAAATAACTTTTCTCATCTGAATATGTAACCAGAAGTGTTCTTTAGGGTATATTGAAAGACAGTCAAGGGAAGCACCAAAATATCAGTCACTCTGTCTTTACATTACTTCCCCTCTCATTAAAGACAGGGCTCCTTCCAAAACTGTCCCAGACAGAAATTGCTGGTGGCTCTACCATGCTGCCCAGCTATCGCTCTGCCACCCTCATAGCCAAGTTCTTGGCTGACCCGAGAGCACCACAGGGCCCAACAACACTCATGTTCATATCCCAGGGCTGCAGCCCTGGCCAGGTTGCCAAGTCAGCCTCCTGCTTTTTTGCTCAGATTTGGTTTAATGACACTGGCTGCAGCTGACCCCATGGCTCCTTCAATCCACACGTGTGCTGTTGACCATTCAGCTTTGATTCTTTTTTGGAGTGCTTAACTTGCACAAGCTTTGGGCATAAAACGTATTCAAGCAGCACCCACCAATGTCAACAAGTGACAATGATGTATGGAGTCAGGTCCCTGTTGCTACATCTGCATTGTAATCCACGTTCATCTTTCATTGAACATGAGAACAAACCTGTCTGATCTACATCTATCACACCCAATGGTGGATGTGGACTGATCTCCCTTTGGTGTCAGCCCTGTTCCAGCTGTGATACTGAAGGTCAAAAACGCTATGAGCAATGTGTAGGAGAATGCTGCTTGGGTTTAAAGAGTCCAAGTCCTATTGTCTGAGGTATTGGTGATCACTATTTCAGATGCTGCTCTAGCCCCAAGGACTGTATAAATAATCACAGTGATGGCATCTTTCCTGTCTATCCACAGCTTAAATGCTTTTTTCATTCTGATCTTCCCATCAGTAAAGGATACCTTTAGGGTATCCTTGTATTTCTAAATATTCCAGAAACTGCAGATGATTTACTTTCCCAGTCCTAATGTAGCTCAATCCATTCTCATTTTCTATTCATGACAGCAGTAGTTTGCTAAAGAACATCGGTTCCTATCAGTTCATATCGTTCATGACAACTTTACAGTATCTGATATAATTTCTAATTTTTGTGCCTCGAATGGCAATGCTCATCCCAGCAGCTGCGTGTTCCAGGGAAGCGCGAAGGCACAGGCTGCATCCTGCCACCAGATGGTACTCCATATGGACACAGCAGAGGAGGACATACTGGTGCTGCATCACCAGTGGCAATCCAGGCCCTTCCCCCTCACCACATTTGCTCTGAGGGCTGTATGTTGTATTGAGAGTCGTAGGGCTCAAGTTCTCCCTTCATCTCTCTGTGCTACATAGACTCAACATGTGATGGAGGCCACACCACTTGGTGCGTTTTGCTGTTTCAAGGGGTTGCAGGCAAGTTTGGCAGCCCTATGTGTGTGCTCTTCCCCCAAGCTGGTTTTCTGAATTTGCTGTTTCCATTTAGCCTGTGAGCTCCTGAGCACCATCAGTCTAGTTATAAACTCCATGTGGAGATAGATGGCATCTCTCCAGGGACACATGTGTCTCAGTATGGTTTGGAGGCCACAGACCAGCTGCCATTTGAGTGGTACAGTAAATCAAAGCCCTGTCTGCTGCTGGCCAGAAGAGATGCTGGCCGCCAGTGCAGAAGAGGGAATCCCAGGGTACTAGCCAGATCCCAATTTCTGTAATTACTTATTGACCTGAACATCCGCATTCCTACCTTCAGGTAGAAAATCTGTTTGACATTCTGGAGCAGAATCATGCAGCCAGGATGACTGGATTGTCATAGAGGAGATTCTTTTTCAGTGAAGCAACATACCCATCCCTTCATGAGCTATGGATCTGACAAACTTGTTACTGGAAGTACGCTTCTATGATGCTTACTCAGTTCCACACACAGACACTGGACTATTTTTCACTTACACACACAGTGACCAAAACTTGCACACCCAGGTTTCCTACAGAGCCTGTGTTACAAATCATATGCCACATACAACCTCCTCCACTTTGCAGTAACTGGCAGTGCTACACACAAAGGAATTCCAACCAAGTGTGTACCTGGAGGTTGGACTTAGAAGGTGGACATGGTTACTTTTTAGCTGCATGAGGAAACAGAGAATCTTCTGAGGTACCAGAATCCAGAAAGAGCCTGTTCATGATATATACACATAGATGACCTTACCTCTATAGCAAATACCAGTGGTCACCAGCACAAGGAGGACAGTGGTGCACCTAGCATCAAATATTCCAAAATCCTGACACATGATCTCAAAATCACAGAATGGTTTAGGGTGGAACAGAACTGAGAGATCATCTGCTTCAACCTCCCCACCATGGGCAGAGATGCCTCTCAGCTAGACTCAGCTGCTCAAGGCCTCATCCAGCCTTGAGCATCTCCAGGAAGGAGGCATTCACAACCTCCCTGGGTAGCCTATTCCAGTGTCTCACCACCCTCAGACTGAAGAACATATTCCCATAGATCCAATCTAGATCTACTCTCCCTCAGCTTAAAACACTACCCCCGCCCCCGATCCTATTGCTAGATATCCTTATGAAAGGTCCCCCTCCAGCCTTCTTGTAGGATTCCTCAAGTTCAGCTAAATAAGTATAAAGAAAATCAATGCTGTGATTTTATTCATTTTCCTGTTCTTGTGCCTTGGGGATGCATTTTCTTCTTATGCAGAAGTGTTCTCACACAAGATCATCTACATGTGTCTGTTGTAACCACACAAGCCCCTGGTGCAGCTCCTCGGTGTGCAGCAGCACCCCATGGCTGGTGCAGCAGCTCCAACCTCTCTGCAAGTGCTTGCTTCATTGCCACAAAGAGAGCACAGTATTAACTACTCCAGTCACAAATCTACAGCTCACTCTTGCCCAAGTCTGGTCTGCCCCACATTTTCCTCATTGACACCTGATGAGCTGCCAAGGTAACATAGTCCTGGAAGCAACACATGGTCCTCTGCAAGGGGCTAAGTGGGGGGAAGAGTCAAACACATGCCTGAACAAGCACTGGCTCCTGAGAACCTCCACTGCTAGAGAAACTGCTGAGACTTTGTTGTCTGAAATCCCACTGGGCAGCAAAAAACAGCCCAATGATCTGGCACAGACTCAGGACAGCTTCCCCATGAAAAGGAGCTCCCAACCTCAGCTCTGTGGTCCCAAGATTTCCACCACACCCTGAGTGCAGAGAGAGTTATCCAGTCATTAGATCCCCTTTGATCTTTTCCTGGAATAAAAAGAACAGATTGTTTTCCTTAAATGCACACGGAGAGGGGGGAAAGGGGGAGAAAGAGTGAGGGTGAGGAAGAGTGAAATTGGCCTGCTAGGTTCATCTCAACAGCAAGAAAAAATCTTTTTAACTTCTCTTAATGAGGACTACTTTTTCCAGATACTACCTAATTATTGCAAATTGCTTCATCTTTTAATTGTTACTGCAAGGCAACTAAACATTGTTACGTTGATTGCTCAAGAGTGGATTGTTAATGGCTTTAATCATTTGATAATCCAGTAATACAATCAATGTAACTCGGCACCTTGTAGGAATAATTTTTGGATCCACATGCTAGGAAATGTATATTGCCTTACCATATGTCAGCCTCCATGGGCTAGATTCTGTCAGCTCTCCTCAAACACAGCTGTACTCTCTCACACCAGACTAGTCCAGCAGCTTTCCATGGGAACACCCAAGTAGCAGTGACCCATTTTATACAGGACTTGGGGTGAGCGAGGGGGAAGCCTGCAGATTTAGCTTCTACCTCCACAGATGGGTGGTATGTTTTGGGGGAGAGAGTAGGTGAGGTCACACCTAGGTAACTGCCACCAGTGGCAGTTTTGCCATAGCATTGAGAATTATTATGACTGGAGGGAGTCCAGCAAAGAGACGCTAAGATGCTGAGGGAACTGCAATATCTACCTTTACATAGAGAGCCTGAAAGCCCTGGGGCTGTTTAGCCTGGAGGAAATTGATAAATGACTAAAGGAGAAGTGTCAGAAGGATGGGGCCCAAATCTTTTTAGTGCTGTCCAGCGACAGGACAAGAGTCAAGGGACACAAGAATTCTACATAAACATAAGTGAAAAATTCTTCACTTTGAGGGTGGTAGAGCACTGCACCAGGCTGCCTAGACAGGTTGTGGAGTCTCCATCTCCAGAGACATTCAAAACCTACCTGGATGTGTTCCTGTGTAACTGACTTAGGCTGATTCTAGCCTGGATCGTCAGAGGTCTCTTCCAACCCCCACAATTCTGTGATTATGCTGTAAAGCATATTTTCTAAGGACAGTCCTGAGCTGACAAGAGGCAGACCTACTTGAGCAGCAAGGCAGAGTGTCAGAGAGGAGCTAGGTTTCTCACTTTTGTGATAGGGACTGATCCTGAAGTTTGATGTAGCTGGATTGAGGGTATCTCTGCAGCCTCTTTCAAAAAAAGTAGGACTACTGCTACATTCTGTAAGGAGTCCCAAAGAAGAAAATCAGACTCTGGGGACACAGCTCTTACACGATGTGAAAATAACAGAGTTTGGCTCCTGAATAGCATTTAGCCCTAAGTAATTGAATCTTGATCCCTTTGGCTTTAAGACCTTTGATTATTTTGTGGGCAGAAGCTGTTGGTTTCCTGAAGGTAGGTTGCCCCTGTGTTGTTTGGCACAGGCAGCCTGCATGGATATGTGACCATCTCCATTAGGTAATCCCATTGACCACTTAGCTGTGGGGAAAGCTGGGTCCCAGCCCAATCTCTGAGGTGGGCATGGCCATAGCTTCTCACAGTGAGAGGGAAGCCCAGCAGCACCTGTCAGTGTGGCATCACAGAGGACATAAGGTTGTGTCCAAGGAGATGCAGAGCAGTTCAGACAAGCTTGCAGCAGGGGTGAGAGACATGCAGTGAGTGGTGGTGCTACCAGGAGGTGCTCTGCCTGGAAGCAGAGGTGGTGAGAAGAGACATTTCTTACCAGCTGCCCAGTGACTTTGGCCATGTCACATTCAGCCAGGATGTTTGCTTCAGCCTAAGCATTCTGGAAAGCTGCTCTGTTGTCCAGTAAGGATGTAGAACAGGAGAGAATGGGTTGGACAGGACGTGTCACCCCATCCCTTCATTTCAGCTGATCCCCACTTGTAGTTGCAAACAGTTCTTGCAGAACATCAAGGAGGCTCCCCAAAATGTAACCCTGAGTCATGAAAACAGCACCAGAGAGAAAATTCCTTCAGCATCTCTAGAAGAGAGTGGAGGAGGAGCATCACCTGACAGGCTCAGTCAAAAAGAGTCAGTTCTGATAGACAGTAAGGAGACTAATAAAGTGAAGAGTCGTTTTGATTTAGTCTTCAAGGAAAAGGAGACAATTAAGAGGATGTGTAATTCAATAACAGTTAGCAGGGAAATAAGCTGTCATGGGCAGAGGAAGGAGCACCAGCACATGGATACCTCACAGAGGAGCAAAGCAGTGGGGTACAGCCACTCTCAGCCTCATGGCCAGGGGCACCAACATGGTCATCTCCAGGACTTCAGGAAGGAGGTCCCCTATTTCTCAGGAGAACACAGGGGAAATCAGGATGATCACAGATCAAGTTCCCTTCACTTTTAACACCAGATAGAATGGAAGGGCATTTAATGAAGCATCAAGGGGGAGTACCCACCAAAACACAGATGATGTCAAAAGTCAGACAAGCCCCATCCAGGGCAAGACTTGCCAGAACAATTTACCTCCAACTTTTTTAAATGGCCTCAAGGTAAGTAGGATTAATTTTTATTAAGTCTTGATTTTCTCATGTGCTGGGAATATATTATAAGTAGTCTAGGAACAGGCTGACCTTAACTAACCAGGGATTTGTGGTGTCAGCTAGGATCAGAACTGAGGGAAGTACTGGCCTTGGAGACCCCTCTCAACGGCAAATGGAACAATATCTAGCACTGGCAAGGAGCAGTCACCTAATGCAGACATGTAAAACACAAGCTAGTTCTGGCAGTCAGAAGCATGTAATTGAGTTACCAAGATTTTTTTTTTTCCCCCCCTCTGTCACCTCTCCTTTTTCTTAAAGGCAACTTCTACCCTCAAAAGAAGGAGATAAACCTGCTAAAGATAAGCTCCTTTGAGAAGCAAAACCTGGGGTTGCAAAGTGACAAGTAGCTGGAGGCTGGAATAGCCAGATGAGATGTGATATGTTGCCATCATCCCAGTGCCAGAAATTTGACCCTCCAGGTCCACCCCTCTCTCTAGGGACCAGCCTCATTATCTGGCTCCAGTTTTGCAAGCCCCTGCCTCTGCAAGCTGCTCACTGTCATGTTCACAATTAAAGAGAGCCCACAGGACTCTACACCAGGTTGTCTGCTTATGGAACCTTCCCAGAGCAGGACCAGAGACCTGCTAAACACAACCGCAGCTTTACAAATCCAAGGCGCAGCCTGCCCAAGGTGCTGGGTGGGAAATCTCTGGGGAACAGAGGAATCTTGATACACAATCAAGGCCTGGAAGGTTTCTTGACAATGCAATATGATGTTTTAACTTCAGATTTCACACAACTCCTGCCCATTGGTATCGGCAGCTCATCAACAGACAAGGGCTCAGAGACCATCATGTCAGATACTATATCCATCACTAGGAAGAACCTCAGGCGGGTGGCTGGAGCTACACAGATCATCATTTTTATTATTAAAACATCATATGGCTCTTTACATAGTGTAAATAAAATGAACTACAAGAACAAAGATGTGCTGCTGATTAAAAATACAACAGTTCAGAGTCCAGTGGGCAGAAATGTTAAGTGGGGTCCCACAGAGTGCCCTGTGAGGTCAATTCAATTCAATAGTTTTATTAACAACTTGGAAACCAGACCAGGGGTATGCTAATCAAATCTGAACATTTTACCAGATTGGGAGGGTACCAAATAATTTGCAGGACAGAAATAAAATACAATAGGAGCTTGATAAATTAAAGAAGTGGTCTGCAATCAATACAGACATTCAGCAGGACAAATGCAAAAGATTAACACATAGGAAGGAATAAACAAAAGGAAAGAGCCTGTATGGAGATATCTGGCCAAACAGCTATGCAACAGAGAGTGGTCTGAGGGGGATGATCGATTGAACAGAAGTCAATAACATCAGGCTGCTGCAGCCCAGCAAGGTAATTATTCTGCTCTTCTCAGCGCTCATCAGGCTGCTGTTTGAAGCAGCTCACCCAGATCTGGACATCACATTGTAACAAAGACAGACAAGCTGGAAGGAGTTCAAAGAATAACAAAAATGCCAAAAGATTTGGGAAACAAAAAAATCCTTTCTATGCCAGTGAAAAAATGAACTACACATGTGAGACCTGGTGCTGCTTTTTTCGCCCCTAGCATAATCAGGACCCTGTTTGAGGATGAGTTACAGCCCGAAGAAGCCGGGGTTGGTCTGAGGTTAGTTTCAGAAGCAGCACAGGGAGAGATGTGCAAAATAATAGGACGCTACAGATGGCCACAAGGGATGCAACATAGATGCAGGGATTAATTAGGGTTCATTTTGCCCTTGGTGAAATTGTAGTATTGGGCCAAAGCTCCTGCAAAGAAAATTTAAGAGAAATTTCACTCTGTGCTGTTTGTGAAAATCCAGGCAATCAAAAGTAATAAAAGACTGGAACCATTCTCTTGGATGGGGCTGAGATCAACCAGAACACCAGCTAAAAAAAAAAAAAAGCAAAAGGGGAAAATAAAAAAGGCATAGTGTCCATAGAAGCCACTGAAATCTCTCCAGACAGAAGTTCTCTACCTGCTGCATCCAAAAGAATCCCTATCACACTCAAGTCCTGCAAAGCCTCCTGAGGAGGGTCCACATGTCACAGAAAGCCCAAGACACCCACCAACATCACATAAACTCAGGACTGAGCCTCAAATGGGTAAAAAATTGTCTGGACGGGTGGGTCCAAAGAGTGGTGATGAACAAAGTTAAATCCAGTCAGTGGCTGGTCACAAGCTGTGTTCCCATGACTCAGTGTTGGGGCCACTCTAGTGTAATATCTTTACCAATGACCTGGATGAAGGGATTGAGGGCTCCCTCAGCAAGTGTGACGCTAAGCTGGGAGGGAGTATTGATCCACTTAAGGGTAGGAAGCTTATACAGGCTAGGGTAGATCAATGGGCCAAAGTTCAATCCTGTGAGATTCAACAGGGCCAAGAGGTCCCAGGTCATTAACAACCCCATGAATGCTGCAGGCTAGGGGCAGAGTGGCTGGAGATTCACCTGGCAATGAAAGACCTTGGGCTGCTGCTTGACAGCCAGCTGAGGACGAGCTAGTGGGGCCATGAGCATCTTGGCCTGAATCAGCAACAGTGTGACCAACAGGAGCAGGGAAATGATTGTTCTCCTGTACTTGGCAATGGTGATGCCACACCTTGAGTACTGGGTTCAGTTTTGGGACCATCTCTATAAGGACAGTGAGGTGCTGGGACATGCTGAGAGAAGGGCAATGAAGCTGGTGAAGGGTCTGAAGGACAGGGCTGCCAAGGGGTGGCTGAGGGAACTGGGATTGTTTAGTGTGGAGAAGAGAAGGATGAGGAGAGACCTTGCTTTCTACAGCTACCTGAAAGGCGGTTGTAGCAAAATGGGTGTTGGTCTCTTGTCCCCAGTAACAAGTGATACTTGTGAGAGGAAAGGGCCTCAAGGTTGTACCAGGGAAGGTTTAGATTGGACATTAGGAACAAGTTCTTTATAATAAGAGCGCTCAGGCATTGGAACAAGCTGCCCAGGGAGGCGGTGCAGTGAACATCCCTGAAGGTGTTCAAAAAAAGATATAGACATGGCCCTTTGGGACATGCTTTAGTAGGAATGGTAGTATTAGGTTGATGGTTGGACCCAGCGATCTTAAAGGTCTTTACCAACCAAAACAATTCCATGATTCTAACCTCCCCCTTACAGAAATACTGCACTACACATAGGCTATTCCCATTGCCTTTAAACCTGGCTGCAGTTAAAGCAGAAATGAGCCCTCCATCCTTTGGTGAGGACTCAGAACAGTTAGAAATCAAAGCTACTTGGCTGCAGCTGGGGGAAGGACCCACAAGAACTCCCTCCACCCCAGACGGCTCTCCCAGCAGAAAAAAATGGAGAAAGGAGTAGGAGCTGGAGGGAGGCAGTGCCTGGAGAAGAGCCAGAGCATCACTCAGTGCTCCAGCACAGAGACGGAGGTCTGCGACTCTGCAGCACAGTGTGTAGACTCCTGCCAAAAGCCCAATTGCACCATCTGCCAAATTAATATCCCTATTTTTAATATCTTGTTAAAAAGGAAACATTAAGGGGGGAAAAGGAGAGAAAAATAGAACACCACCACGCTGATTAGATTTCTAAGCTCTGTAAGAAATCACACCAGACACTGGGTCTGCTTCTCTCCTGTCCTCCTGTGAACAATCCTCTCTCCAGAGGTGTAGGGCTGCTGGATCGAATGCAGGGAAATGCACCACTGAACACCATGCTGCTGCTGCCACTGCCACTTAGCAAGGAGAGGAGAGCAGGGAGGCTGCAGGAGATGAATCAACATGGTTCATTTCTTTGTGAGGAGCTCTTGCCCTGTCCTATTTCCATCTTGGAAACAGCCCCTGCAACCTTGCTTCTCCTGGAAGGCACATAAGAATCACACCCTAAATGTGAAAGGGAAAGGGGTGGAATTGGGGGAGAGACAAAGAAAGATGGAAAATCCCTCCTGTGAACAGAAATGAAACACAGAAGCCATGTGTCAGGAAGGTGACAGCCTGCGGAGTGGTTGTAGCGGTTGATGCTGCATTAGCAGAGGAATGCAAACAAGAGGCAGCTGCTGGGAGCCCTGGTGGTGTTAGTGACTGATGAGCCGGGGCAGGGCCTGATCCTGGCTCCTAATCAGCCACGAGGTCCCCCTTCCAAAAGTGGCACCTCCCAAAGCTCATCCAAGCAGCTCCCGGGCTGAACAGCAGCCACCGCTGCTGATGCTAATGGAATTAAACATTAATATGCTAAACAGAACAAAGAGTGAGAGAGGGGCTTGGATTTCTCTAGGTAGCAGACGTGTCTGAGGTTAATGCCTGCCAATTCTTATTTGCTCTACGATGTCAAAATCCATGTCCTCATTAGCCAGCCCATTAGTCCCCCGAGGCTAGTAGCCCATTAGTTCTGTCCTGGTCCTCCTCAAAGAGACTCCCTGTCGCTGCAGGGCAGAGCATTTATAGCCAACCTGTTCCCACCTGGCATCCCCAACCTGGAGCTCTCGAAGGGAACAGGCTCAGGTTTCTGAGACCAGACAAAGGGCTTTACAAAGGCAGCCTCAAGCAGAAGTGGTCAGAAAGTGCTGGGTTTACCTCTGCCACCTACGTTTTGTGGTGAGGGATATGTTCTTGTGCTCTTAAAGGTGAACCGGCACCACGTTTTCATCTTCTTCCTGCAAAATATTTTGGGTCTGCTCCGATTCTCTCATCACTGACTTTATATTGTGGATCCTATGGGACAGGAGAGTTGTCCTCCATTTGCCTACAGAACACTGCTCTGTACATAATTAATAGTAATAATTAGCAGGCAAAACTACCAGAGTCAAAAGATCACCAGGCCACACCAGCAGATGCTGAACTTAATGGATGTATGAGCTCAGGGATCTCTGGTCATGACTCTCACTCACCAGGCAACAGCAGCAGCAGTTCAGGGCACCATGGTGGGGGCACTCTGCACCAGCAACAAGTTCAGCCTGTCCACTCTTACCACTATAGATAGAGTTTTCCTGTCAACATGTTGTGAAGTCCTTTACCAGTGAGACCTGTATCATTTCCATCTTGCAGATAAGGAAACCGAGGCATGCACGGCATACAGGGAACCATGATAGGGCTTGACCAAGGTCAGGCAGCAAGCCAAGCATGTAGTCTAGACTTTCTGCAGCACTCCTATTTCCCATCTCTAAATTAATCCAAATATAAGATTAGCAGGGTGAACAGTGCCTTCTTCACCTCTCCCCAAGAGAGGAGTTGCTTTCACAGATTTCTTGCATTTCCATACCAAGAAACAGCAGTGAAATAAATTTTCTCTTCCTGCAACCACGTCTGAGTGGGGAGGTCCAAGCTCAGTTTGGAGCCACAGCTTCAGTGCCCAAAGAAAGACTGCTGAAGACACTGACACGTACATAAAATGTTTGCCCTGCAACCTGTTTCTTCTACCTCCAGAGCAAACATTCCCCCAGAAGGTCTCCCCTCTGCAGGCAGGATTCTTCCATTTATTTCTATTCCCAGACCTCAGATTTAGGAAGCACTGAAGCAGGTACTTACCTTTAATCAAGCACATTAGTCGCCCCATTGAAGTCAATGGGACTTCTCAGGTGCTTAAAGCAAAGAATGTGCTCAGAGTGTGCTGCTAAGCCAAGGAGAGTGGTGGTTGATGCAGACAGAGAGGAAGCAGTCAACAAATGAACCAGAACCATCGGCAAATGACTCCCAGCTGGGCAAGTTCCCTTCTATCTCCTTACATTGCTTTCCTTGCTGAAGAATTTTTCATTATGTATACAGAGCTCCTGCTGCTGCTACTGCTTTCAAATGGTGCTTAGTAATGCTAAACCCTCAGGGTACGTCAGACACAGCCAGAGCCTCCCTCTCCCTTCTTGGGCACTTCCAACCTCCGGCATGAACGACTGGTAACAGGAAGGTCCGAGCTGGAGCATATTCTCAGAGCTATCGTATGGAGAAAACTGTGACAAACACTCTTATTTGAGTTGGGCTACCACAAATTCAAATTATGGCCCAAATATACAGGGAATATCCTTCAAGTCATGCTACAGGGACAAACACTGTGTACCTCTCTGTATGCCACAAAATTATCCTTGTGATTGCTCTTCACTAGTTATGTGTGAGGGCACGCACAAAAATGTTCTCTGAAAGTCCTCCCTCACCTACCCTACCTGCTTTGTTGAGTGAATTCCTCCACAGTTGGTAAAATCAAGTGAGCAGTTCAGAACTAGTCAGTCAGATTTGTCAGTCTGATGCAATCGTTAACCTGTGTTAGAATCTGTGGCTGGTAGACCACTGTGGGAAGATAGCCACGGACACTTGTGAGGGAGGCCCTCCAGTAAGAGCTGTGCCTTGCTCAGCTACCTGTAACCCTGAGAATGAGCACCTGGTACAAACTGCTCTTCCTGAAAGCTCAAAATTCATGTTTTACAAATAAGCCCTTAAAAATTCACCACTTTCTGCCAGTAAACTGCTATAAAATATTCACAACCTTCAAAGTGAATCTGAATGCCAAGCAATTCTTTCCTTCTCCTGCAGCTTCTCACCTGAAAATGTTACCCCCAGCTCCAGTCCTGGGAGGCAGAAGTGTTTCAGAGTAGCTTGTGCACATTCTCTATTGCTTTTTAAAGACATTATAGATGGCAGATTGATTTTTATTAATTATTTCTATTGCAGTAACACCTAAGGCTGATCTCTTATTTTGTGTAGGAGTACAAAATAATGAGATTATCAGGTTGTGTACTGCCTCTGAAAGTGCAGTGTTTGGGACTTGTATCATTTGTTGCAACATACCCTGTAGATAGCATTTATCAGAGCAACAAAAAATGAATCCCTAATATCCAGCCAGCTCTTGTGCCTCTATGATAAAATATATACAGTGTAGTTCGGGGAAACACTTGAACAAGTTTCAGCGTCCTCCCTCTAAGCACCACACATGATAACCACCACAGACAACTGAAAATAACCAACAGCCTGCTTCAAAATATGTCCTTGGATGGAATCATAACTTACAGAAACACACTCACTTTGCAAACAGCAGGCATCGGCACCACAGAATCACAGAATGTAGCGATTGGAAGGATCTCCAGAGAGTGCCTAGTTCAAGTCCCTGCAAAAGCAGGGTTATCTAGATCAGGTTGCACAGGAACGTGCCCAGTTGGGCTTTGAAAGACTCCAGAGGAGACTCTACAGCCTCTCTGGGCAGCCTGATTCAGTCTACGTCACCCTCAAAGTGAAGAAGTTTTTCCTGAAGTGAAGCCTCCTGTGTTCTAGTTGGTACCCAAAGTGTACAAACTAGCATACCTGCAGCCCCTTGTCTCTGTGGCCAGCTGGAGGAGCCCTCCCAGAGCAGAGCTACTGGAACTACTTTGGAAGCATTCCTCGTCCACTTCAGAGTGAAGTCAGCTCTCCCAGCACCCAGGATACACCAGGATGGTGCAAGCAGTGGTGGCTGTCTGCTGAATGATGACAAAACTAGACGTGTGTACATCCAGATTCGATGTTAGGAAGAAGTTCTTTGCCATGAGGATGGTGAGACACTGGAACAGGTTGTCAAGGGAGGTGGTGGAAGCCGCATACCTGGAGGTCTTTAAGGCCAGGCCAGATGTGGCTCTGAGCAACCTGATCTAGTGTGAGGTGTCCCTGCCCATGACAGGGGGGATGGAACTAGATGATCTTTGAGGTCCCTTCCAGACCTGACAATTCTATAATTCTATGGCTCCAGACATTCACAAACCATCTGGAGAGCAGCAGGCCCACAATTATCTTCAATCTACAGCCAGATACTGGCCCACATTATCAGAGATGCATATGTGCCAGACGAGAGATGGATATCTATTCAAAAACAGGATCCGCTATGCATGAAGGGAGAGAACTGCTGACAGACAGAACGTAGCTTACTATTTAAATTCCACTTTAAAAAAAAAAAAAAAAGTCTTTTTTAATAAAATTTCCTTAGAAGAGTCTCTCTTGTGTACACAAAGCCGTGGGGAAATTTCCCAAAAGGGTACAGCAGAGATTACAAGATACAGCTTAGGCTGGAGCATCAGGGGGTGGATGCTTTGAACTCAGGGGGTTTCTGAAAGCACAAGGGAAAATCTTCCAGAGTCAGAGTATTTCACAGTGTTTTAATAGGGGACAAATTACTCATTTTTTTTCCCCACTCTCTGCAGATCTGCCCAAAGAATCACAAACATTTTTCTCCTTCAAATCATTTTCTAGTGAGAGTGATAACAATACATCCCAGATAGTCTAACTCCACCTATAGATCTCAAAGCACTCGATAAAGTTTCACAGCTTTCATGAGAGCTATTTTTCAGGGGCAGGGAGAGGTGAAGTGACTTCACTAAAGAGCTAACCTAAGTAGCTGAATCAAAAAAGACCTTATTATAGGAACACAAAAGCTTCGTTTGAGATACTACGATTTGACATCATCCCAAAAAATATAATGCTTTAGGGCATGACTCCATAGCCATTAACGTTTGTGTAAGGCTTTCCATTGACATCGGTGGAAGCAGGGTCTGCCTTTTAAAAGCTATCCCTTCATCCATTCAGACAAGCCTCTTTTTTTTTCCCCTTCCCTTCCCATTTGCAGCTGATGCTCTCCAGTCTGTTTTCTGGAAAGCAACAACTTTTCCATTTTCACATAGAGCAACTTTATTTCCATAGTACGCCAGTCTGGTTGGGATGTCATGGCATGGCTCACAGCAAACACTAACGTGACGTGACAGGCAGATGCAACTTGCTGAGCTCTGCCTCAGCAGGACAAGCCAGAGAAGAAGTTTAAAGCAGGGTGGGTTGCTTTTTTTTTTCCCCCAAGGAAATGTGATGGAACAGGAGGGGAGAAGGGGAGGGTTGAATCCCCCATTTCTTCTTCCAGACAGAAAGACACAAAGTTTTATGCCCAGGTTTCACTACAAGCACCACACCAATGTCCCCAGTGCCAGTAGGGACAGCGAGGGCACCATCAGCCAAGCTTCGGATGACCACAGCATCCTGCGCCAGGGTGACGTGTCTCTCTGCATGACTTATCAGCTCACAGTCACACAGCTGAGTTATGTGCAAACTCGGGTTGGCCTCTCCAAACACCCAGGAGACATCTTTTAACAGAGGGACAAAAAGAATAAATCATGCTGCCTACCCAGGCTGCAAAACCTTGGAGTGATGCCAAGGTACAAGTGCTGCACACAGACAAGTGACAGAAAGAAGGGAGCGTCCCACATCTGTGATGGCACAGAGCAGCTCATGGATGCTAGAGAAGGCAAACTCATTGGCCAGCTGGACTAAACCATGCAGAGGATCTGCACTAAGTCCTCAGGAACCCTGTGGGAGGGTAGTTCAAAGCAGGAGCTGGGCACGTCCTCACCTCTGAACACTGCCAGCTGAGGACCAGGCCCAGCCACCCTGCTGACAGGTGTGAAAAACCCTCAGCATGCACCCGCTGTTGTGCTCAGACCACTCTCAGGAGAGGACCTGGCTCAGCAAAAGATCCTGTCTGGACCTTAGCTTTGGTCTCATGGCAGCCACACACACTTCTGCAGGGATACTCCTTCTCAGCTCCATCTCTTCATTGTCTTCCTATCAGTGCTCCCTTGCTTTCCTGAGTCAGCCCTGAAACCCCCCCAGCAAGAACAAGAGCTGCATCAGGGATGGAACACCTCAGTGCAGCTTTGGACTAGAGTCTGTCTTCATAAGGTATAGTATTCCAGCCACACACAAGGCACCATCACTCCTTGGACAGGATAAGTATTTGTAATGACCCCAGAGCCTGCATTAATTCGTTTCCTGTGATCCAGAGACTGGAAGACAACCCTCAGCTTCAATAGGACATTGGCTCAAGCCCATATACATCAAAATGCATTTGCAGCATCGAAGATGCCCCCATCTGTTACCCAGCTGTGAAGTTTACAGATGAGAAGCAGGAAAAGTTATAAAATACAATGAGCAAGGCCTGCTCTTGTGCAGATGTACAGGACACAGTTAGCCATGCGTGGAGTGTAATCTCAGCTGTCCCTGTGGACCACCAATAACGCAGAGACATGGGCACAAGTGCTAGGCTTTCAGCACGTCCTGCTCAGTACACCAGAATTAAGGTCATCTTACATCTTGCAGAGTCCTAGACATAGGCTTTCCAGAAGCTTCATAGAATCATAGACCTGTGGAGGTTGGAAGAGACTTCTGAGATCAACAAACACAACAGCTCACCAAGAGCTTGTGATCCTACCACTACAGTTAAGCCACTACCACTAAACCATGACACTCAGCACCACATCCATACACCTCTTAAATACCACCAGAGATGGTGACTCCACCACCTTTCCGGGTAGCCTGTTCCAATGCCTGAGAACCCCTACTGTGAAGAAATTGTTTTATAACATCTGATCTAAACCTCTCCTGGCACAACTTGAGGCTGTTTCCTCTTGTCCTGTCCTTGCCGCATGTGAGAAGAGACTGACGCTAACCTCGCTCCAACCACCTCTCAATCTCCCAGGACAAAGTCAGTCTCCATAGGGTTTATAACACCCTTTAGCTGCAGCAAGCCTCCAAGGAGCCCAAGAGCTTGCTGGCACTTGCTCTGGGGGGGGAGCAGGGAGTCATTTTGACAAACCCCACCCCGGCACTCAAGGCAGCACTCCTGCCTGCCCGCTGCAGCCGCTTAGCAGCCGGCACAGCAGCCGCAGAGCAGGCGCTTCCCAGGAAGGGTCGGTGTCAGGAGGAACAATGACTGCACGGCAGCGCTGGGAAGCGCCACAACAGACTCTCAGCACAAAAATTACTCCAGGCACAAAGAAAACACCAACAAAGATCGTGCTTGACAAAGAGAGACAGGAATTTCACAGCAGAAGAGAAGAATAGAGACTTTAAAAGCTGCTTTCATTTTACTTTGCAGCTCTGTACACGGCAAGTCAAGCACTAGAAACGTTAGGGCTCAAGGCACACTGCAGGTCACCAGGATTTCCTCATTTATTGCTTATTTCTTACATAAGCTCACTACAAACACCGGAGTCCTCAGCCTCTTAGTATTGTTTGGAAACAGTGAGAATGAATAGGATCGTCTCCTTCTCTTTCCTCTTCCTCTGAAGGGCTGCAGTAATGAGCAGAGGATATAGTTGACTTCTCTGAGAGAGGAGGCTATTAGAGCTGCTGCTAAACACCCACATCAGAGAGGCTGCAAAGAAACGGTTCCCTCCTCTCCTCCTCTGGGAAGTCACACGCTGGCAACTCCACTTAGGAAAGACCAAGAGAAAGGCACTACCAGTGGACACTGCTTAAAGGACTGGATCCTTCCAGGTGCCATGCATGAGTCAATCTCCTTCACACCGAGGTTTCACTCAGCTGGGCTGAGGATGGGGGTCAGCACCAGGGTGACTGTAGGAAGCAAGGCTAATGGGAAGAGGATGCTGTGGTCAGTACCAACCCAGATGCCTCCTAGCACCGAGGAATTTAGCTTCTCTAAAAACCTCTGTCATGAGGCCAGGTTGAGATATACTGTGACCCTGAAGTGATTATTGCCTTAAAAGTAGGTTAGTGTGTTAATAAATTAATTATGCGCTGAGGTAGCCAGTTGTCTGAGGAGAGATGGATTAAAATTACTCCTAGATAAATTAGAAGCAAGATGTCCTGGGGGGGAAGGCAAAGAAGGAAAGATCTGAACCCAGAGGACTACTATAGGAAACCCAAAGAAGAGACTTGGAGGTGAAACCTGCCCTGAGTGCCCATCACTAGAGTACATGTCTTGGTGATGGCATCCCCCTATATTCAGTAATTGCCAGCACCACCACCACTCAGCCAGCAAACTGCACCAGGAGGCATGGGTACTGAAGGGGATGCCAACTTGCATCCAACTGCCACGAATTCAATGTCTGTCACCAAACTATCAGCAGGATGAGACAAACGCTCCAGGAGTGCCTCATCCACCCGCCCCTGAGCCGCCAGTGATTACTAAGGATGTTTCCATGAGCAGTGTATGATCTTTATTTTTTTCATGCACAATGACCTTTAAAAAGTACTGGCTGAGCTGTTTGCATTGCCTAGCCCAGAGTTTCAACAGACAGCAGGAAGACAAGCATTAACCTTAATGGCTAAATCACTTCATGCCACTCCAAAGATGGAACACTCCCATGAGTCAGCAAAAGACCATTTTCATTTGATTATTACATATTTTAACAGTAACAGGCATTCCTGTAAGCTCAAAGTTACATGCCTGCCAGTGCTTCCTTGCTTTTCTAGAGGGCCAGCCCAGGAAACACCCTGCCTGGGACTTCAGCAGCACTTTGGGGAGGAAGCAGGACATCTTTGAAGACATCTTACTGCAATGAGGTGAGGTGGGAGAGGTCATGCCCTGGCCCAGCCACACTGGCTGTGATGGCTTATTTTCTCCCACCACACAGGAGCAGGCATTAGAAAGTTGTGAATTCAGGTCTGACCCCCTAAAACACCCTGCAGCACTCACTGAAGGTTTGTGACTCCTTGGAGCTGGGATCTCACACGTTTTTTCATAGAAAAAAAAATAAATTTAATGTGTAAGTTTTATTTATATCCATGGTAAAAAAGGTACCATAAAGAGCATGTAAATAAAATTACAGCCCCTTCAGCACACTGCTTAGGTGAAAATACCTGCTGCAGAGTGTTTTGGGTTTTTGTGGTTTGTGTTTCTTTCAATTTTTTTAACATGTTCATAGACACAAAGCCTAAAAGGGGTAAGCAATGCTGAAATAAATTCCTGGAATCTGGGAGGCTCATGGCAAAATGTTGTGTGTTTTTCAGCCAGCGCTGATAATTGAAACCTCCTATTCGGCCAAGGTCAAAACATGGCCCTCATCCAATGCATATTTACTTCCATGGAAAGATTTGCACGGATCCTAAGAGATTCCCAGAAAAGATCAGCTCACTATCCCTCCCACAGGCACACCTCCAATAACACAGCTGTTCCCTAGCAGCTCACAGCAGTGCTCTGCAATGGTTTGGGAAGGAAGATGAGAGTAAGCGCTACGGTAGCCGGACTGCGAGGAGTGTGTGCGTGCTCTGACCGGGATGAAGAGCCTGCTTCAGCCTCTCCGACTGCACCGCATCAGCTTTAATGACTGCTTAGAACCTGGAATCTGCCACTAAGCCAGAGTCAGTGCTTTAATTCCCATTCAGGGGACTACTATTAAGTCACTGATATCAAATCTCACAGTGGATGGCTTGCAGCCCACCTAAAACTAAGCGTGTTCTTCTCCAGCAGCTGAGTGTGAGCAAGCAGCACCTTGATCTCCATATATCTACGTTCAAAGAGAGAGCATGCTGCCTATTCATGTGCAGAACAGCCCTTCTCGCTTGGCTCTGCCTGCTGAAGGATTATTTCTCCTGCTCATGCTCCTAAAGCTGAGCCACCCCTGAAAAAAACAGCTCAAAGAGAGCTTCAAGCTGCAGAACATTCAGACTTCATGATTCACCTTCCACACAGACAGTGGGGATGATATGGGCTTATACCTGGCCCAGTTGAAATTCAAACACAAAGCAAGCCCTAGTAAGGAGTCTGGAAATGAACTGTGGACATGGAGGAGTGAACATGCTCGGGAGACACACAGGCACTTGGAAAAAACAGTTCCCTGCCCAAGAGGTTGGTGGATGCTGGCAGAGGGCACAGGAGACACCAATAACATCTCCAGCTACCAGAGGAAGATTTGACAGAAGACATCTGTCAAAACCCTGGTACTACAAACTACTCAAGAGGAAGCATGTGATGGTATTATTGGAGTTTGCATTGTGCTACTGAGCAGCCCTATTCTTCATGTCCTTTTGTCATTTAAGAGAGACTTTTGTGACAGCATTTGCCTATTACTTGTAATTCTGTGCAGGTTTGTGAAGTGCCCTATTTTAAAAAAAAAAAAACCACCACACATTAGATTTTCCCATTCTCATTTTTCTTGATGTACAATACTGTCTAAATCAGTTTAAGATCAGGCCTGTACATCATCTCTGGAAATGAATACAAATACCTTATTCCAAGTCAAATTAAATAATCAGGAGATACAGTGGCCACTCGCATATTTAATACAAAGACCCACAAAGCCCAGAGCTTTCTGCTTTTGTGAGACCTCCTGCACCACAGTATCTCTGTCCCAGGCATGACCACAACCAGGAGAGCCAACGCCAGTCCTGCTCCAGACAGGAGAAGCACCACAGGGACCCTGCACTGATGGTCACATCCAGCAATCCTTGCACTGGCTCAACCCAATCTGCAAGAGACAAGGGGCAGCTCCAGCCCCACTGCAGCACATGCCTCTGCCTTGCAGCAGCCCCAACGTATAGCTAGTAACACCCCTGCCACAAGTCTTCTCCTCTCCAAAAGCCAGGGGGACGTGACATCAAGCATTGGATTAGTAGTCTGCTAAGGGCCTGAGGGCTACTCCCAGTCACATTTAAGTTTTCATGCACATTTAATCCAAAACATAGCTCAGACTTTGCTGCTGGTTGTACCTGCCTGACCCAGCACAGGCTGAGTGGGCTTCTCAAGCTCTTGACCCCCACAAAGGGCAACACTTACCACTTCCAGGACCAGGTTGCAGCCATCCTTTCCACCAAGGACAGGCAGCTGGGCTTGCAGAAGTTGTTTATGAGCAGCAACTGTCCCAAGGAAGCTCAGACAGCCTTGGTGAAAATAGAACTTGGGACAACAAGCAGTGCCTGTCATGAAATTCATTACCTCCTTTTAATTAGCTGCAATTATTCTAATTGGATCTAAAGGGGAGGAGCAGGCACAGATGCTAATGGCAAGGGGCTGGGGAAGCTGCATACACCCACCACTCCAGCTGTTCCTGCTCAGGATCACAGGGTCCTTCTGGCTGTTACAGCATGCCCTGACCCCTTGAAGGACAGTGAGCGTGCAGGAGCCCTCTTACCTCTCTCCAGCCCACACAACTGGGGCAGGAAGCACCATGGGCTCAGCTGGGCTTAGCAAACCCCAACCACCACCTGCACTCTGCATCTCCCCTGGCTTTTCTCCCCAGCTCCAGCACCTGGTTCAGCCACCCACCCATCCACCTGTGCTTTGTATGCCCAGCCATGCCCCCAGCCATCAGTATTAGCCTTCTTCTCAGCTGCTACAGTGCGATTTTGTTTGGGTGATGGAAGCTGAATGCAGTAGTCAAGGCTGACACGTAACACTGATTGATATATTGGTGCATAAGAGTTTTATGGTACTGGCAAGTGACTATCAGGCAGTGTGAGTAGCTGCCTACCCCTTCTCACTTGCCAGCACAAAAATACAAAATGAAGCAGGAACAGATGCAGCAGGAATGCTAAAGGAGACCTTTCCCTGATGGCATGCTGCAGAAAGCAATGACTGCCCCAGCCCAGGGCTTGCTGCACTGCCCAAGAGGCAGAAACCATCTACTTGCAAAGGGAAGAGAGGACTCCCATGTAAAGGAGGTGCCAAAACATGTGCTTGGAATGAACAGGACCAAGCTGGTGGAGAATCTGGAGAACAAGTCTTACAAGGAGCAGTTGGGGAACTGGGGTTGTCTGGTTTGGAGAAGAGGAGGCTATGGGGAGACTTCACTCTCTAAAATTGCCTGAAAGGAGGTTGGAACCCAGTAGGGCTCTATCTCTTCTCTCTAGTAACTAGTGATGCAATGAATGGAAATGGCCTGAAGTTGTACCAGAGGAGATTTAGGTTGGATATTAGGAAAAATGTCTGTCTGCAAGAGTGGTCAGGCATTGAAACAGGCTGTCCTGGGAGGTGGTGCAGTCATCATTCCTGGAGGTATTAAAAAAACACATAGTTGTGGCACTTTGGGGCATGGTTTAGTGGGCATGGTGGTCTTGGGTTGATGGTTGGACTTGATCTTAAAGGTCTTTGCCAATTGAAATGAGTTTCTCTTTCTATAGGTGTTCAGGCTGACCAGTGTCCTGCTCTCTTCCTGCCTGAAATTGTGCCTGGAGATGGCCAAGTCTCCTTTCCTTCCTGAAAAGGACCTGAGGTATCATCATGAGCAGCATGCTCTCTCTAATCCTGCTCTGGCACCATCCTACAGCCCTGCAGAGCCACAGGTTCACCAGGGAAAAAGCAGCTGCTCTCTACTCCACTGCCCAGCAGCGTCAGCCAAGATCACTGCTGTCCAAGTTAGAGTCCCAGGTAGCGAGTAGGGGAAGTGGACTCATGCATGGGACTTGAGTAGCAGCTTTTATGAGCTTTACACAAAAAAAATTATGCCTTTATAAAAGCTTAACAGCAGGTAGGCATAAGGCCATGAGAAACAGGGAGGTGGTAATGGTCTTTTGAAAGTAATTCCTTTCAACCATAAAACCAAGACTTGATGAAAATGATAAGCCATGGGATGTGGCTGCCTGATAGTGTATTAACATAAATGCTTCGAGCAGCAGCCGCAGCGGCCTGGCGAGCCAGCAGCAACTGGGGGAATTAGCAGCCTCATCAGCCAACGTGGGGAGCTGCTGCACAAAGAGCCTCGTGAGAGATGCACTGCTGACAATTGATTGTTGGGCTGGAAACAGGCCCACCTACATGGGCTGCCTCTCCTGCCCTGCAGCCAGAGCAGGGACAAACAGGGAGAGTGTGGTGGGGAGCAAGAACAAGACATTATCCCTTCCTACCCCATCTCATCCCCTCACCCCATCTCATCCTATCTTGCAGAATAGAATCATAGAATAGTTTTGGTTGGAAAAGACCTTTAAGATCATTGAGTCCAATCATTCCCTAGCTCTACCAAGCTTGGGGCCGAACCATATCCCTCAGCACCACATCTCTTAAACACCACCAGGGATGGGGATTCAACCACCTCACTGGAGGGCTTGTTCCAGGCTTTCAGAACCCTTTCAGTGAGTAAGTTTTTCTAATGTCCAACCTAAACCTCCCATGGTACAACTCGAGGACATTTCCTCTCATTCGATATTGTTACATGGGGAAAAAGATCAGCCTCCACTTTACTCAAACCTCCTTTCAGGGAGTTATAGAGAGCAATGAGGTCTCCACTCAGCCTTCTCTGCACTAAATCCCAATTCTCTCAGCTGCTCCCCACCAGACCTGTTATCCAGACCCTTCACTAGCTTTGTTGGCCTTCTCAGCGCTTTAATGTCTTTCTTGTAGTGATGGTCCCAAAACTGAATCTAGTACTCAAGGTGAGGCCTCTCATTTCACACCATCCCACCCCATCCCAACCATTCCATGCAAAACACTTCATCTATGCCCAGTGCTTGCTGTGGAGAGTAAGATCTTTTTTCTACCTTATTTTACATCTTTGTGTTTTCTTTCTTCTGCTCCCTGATAAACAAGCAGACATCCCTGCAGAGAGGGCTTCTAGGAGACTTCTTCCCAACTTCAAATCACTATTCCTCCAGGGAGATGCCCACTCACGCCAGACCACAATGTTGGCAGGCTGGGGCACCCTCCCTTCCACCTGCTGCCCATGAAGATCTCCTGACTGCTCCCCATATTGGACCCATAGTTAGAAACACAACTTCCAACAACAGAATCTTCCAAATTCAAATGCCCCCTCAAAAAACTAATATTCCAGTTCACTGGTGTTCCTGCCAGGAGGATGTGAATTGGTTGCACAGTCTATTATGTTCCAGAACGTGAAAGGTCAGGCTTAAATGGGATTTTTCATTGTAAAAGTCACCTACACAAATGACACAGAGTATCACCACAAGGCATTTGTTAAGCAGAATCCAGGATTATGGATGCACCATTTACTTCTGTTTATCTCCCAAACAGAAAACTGGAAAATATTTGCCTCTCCCAAGTCTTCAGCTTAAGAAATTTCCTGGAGCTCTGTGGGCTTTGGGGGCAGGCTGTCAAACAGAAGAGAAATGCCAGGAGCAATTAGCACAGCTGGGGATTGAAATCCTGCCCTGAAGTTTCATTCTGCCTTGGGACCAATCTCAGTGGGCCTAAAGATGCTCTTTGGTTGGGTCTAGGTGCTGGCAAAGGGGAATGTTGGCTGCAGCACAAAGGGCTGCAGGCTGTGGGATGCTGCTAGGTGCAGCCAGTAACCACACAGTCTGTGTTGGCAGGGCTCAGTGTCATGCCACAAGGCTGGACAGAGGGAAGACACTGATGAGACACACCAAGTCTGACCACACAGTGAGTTCAAGAGGAGATTGAGAGCAGTCTCGAGGAGAAGGACACAGGGATGTCAGCTGACGAAAAACTCAATGGGAGCTGGTAATGTGTGCTTGCAGCTCAGGCAGCCAGCTGTGTCCTGGGCTACATCGAAAGAAACATGAGCAGCAGGGCAGAGGAGACTATTCTGCCCCTCTGCTCTGCACTCATGAGATCCCACCTGGAGTACTGCATCCAGCTCTGGGGCCCCCAACACAAGAAGGACATCAGACTGCTGGAGCAGGTCCAGAGGAAGGCCATGAGGATGATCAGGGGGCCAGAGTGCCTCTCCTATGGGGATGGGCTCTGAGAGTTGGGGCTGTTCAGCCTGGAGACTCTGGAGAGACCTTATAGCAACCTTCCAGTACCTAAAGGGGGCCTACAGAAAATCTGGAGAGAGAGTTTTTTGCAAGGACTTGTAGTGATAGCATGAGGGGCAATGGCTTGAAGCTGGAAGAGGCTAGATTTAGACTGGAGATCAGGAAGAAATTCTTTACAGTGAGGGTTGTGAGACACTGGAGCAGGTGCCCAGGGAAGTTGTGGTTGTCTCCTCCCTGGAAGGGTTCAAGGTCAGGTTGGTTAGGGCTTTGAGCAACCTGCTGCAGTGGAAGGTGCTCCTGCTCATGGCAGGGTGTTTGGAACTAGATGATCTTTAAGGGCCCTTCCAACTCAAGCTGTTCTATGCCGTTATCTAAGTACCAATATCAATGTGTACCCCAATGGGTTCCCTTCTCTGCTCAGCAGCATCGCATCCCATCCCATTCCATCCCATCCCAAACTTGTTCTCACCAGATATAAGCCCAAATTCTCTGCATCATCTTTCAGATTTCTCTTCACACTTCTGATTTTTACTACCAGGATAAAAGTATTTTGAAAGCAGCCTCCTCCGAGGATGGAGGGAAAAAGGATCAAGATGTGAGAGTCAGGCTGAGAGGGGAAAGGTTTTGGGGACAAAAGAGAATAGAGCTGCTTTGCCCTTTCAGGATCACGCATCCTCCTCTGGCTGACTGCAGAAGATCCAGAAGAAAGGGAGAGCCCTTTCAGTGTGGAAAAGCAGAGAAAGGTTCAGCACAGAGAGCAGCAGGAGTGAGAGCAGTCCCATTATCTGACAGAAGTAGAAATAAGACTGGGGGAAAGAAAGACTTAAAAATAAAAGGAACATTAAAACCAATGTTTCCTGGAGCATATGTGTGTGTGTTTCTTCCCATGAGGAGGGCATTTTGAGGGATAAGCAGGGTTAAAGAGCCTCATTCATCTTCCCCTTACAACTGTGCTGACTCAAAACCTGGTCAAACAAGTTTAATCTTTTTAGTGACAACAAAGAGAAGTGGAAAGAGGGTGGAAAAGAGCCAGCCTGGACGGGCAAAGAGGGAGAAAAAGAAAGCACAGAAAGAAAACGTCCCTTTTACAGCTTTCATTTATTCCTTCTACAATGGAAACCTGGCCTGACAGGCTGAGGGAGAAACGCAGTGTTATGAGAGCTGTGGTTCTGCCTCCATCCTCTTTCCTGGTGCTGTCCTGACAGGACGGCAGGCACCCAGTAGCACTGCCACCCTGAGCCCAGGCCATGGGGGTGCCAGAGTGAGGGCATCAGGGCATACAGGGACAGGATCAGAGAAGGTCCCAGAGGTCTCTGGTGGGAATGTGGCCAGAGCTTCCTTCTTCCCAGGCTCACACGCTGGCATCAGCTCCCAGTGTATGCCCAGGTGCCAGCACCTCCCACTTCCAGGACATTGGCAGCACCTGCCCAGCCAGCTGCATGCTGGTAGCTGTGGTGTCCAGCTACCTCTGGAAATACAAACCTGTGCCTCTATCTCAGCCCTGAATATCTTTGATCTCCTCAGGATAGAAGAATATGAGGGTGGGGCATAGAAAGAGATTTTCTCCTTTTGGGAGAAGAGCAGCATGAGGACACTGCCATTGCTTCGTGCTTGAAATGGAGGCATTCATTATCAGCACAGCTCTGGAAGGAAAATGGCCATCATCTGAAAGGGAGAGGATACCTTAAAAAGTCAAACACGCTGTATAAAATAATCTACACTGGCTGGAAGATGAGGTCTTTTTCATCCTTAATTTCTGTAATTCCCAGTCATGCTGAGTATGATGCATCCTCATTTATAATGTAAGAGTTAAGGTTGGGGCAACAATTATTTTCAGGATCCTATAATCTCAACTGTAAAATTTCACCCCAGGCTGAAAATGAAAGAGCAAATCCTTCACTTTGGCATGAGCTGTATAAGACACAAAGCAGTTCCACTGCTAGCGAGTTACACAAATATAAATGCACATTAGATTCCCCACTTAGCTTTTTTTTTTCTTCTGATCTTGAGCCAAAAATAAGATCTGAACTGAAATATGAATTTTTCATTGCATGTTTCTGATTCAAGATGTAACAAACAGACTTCCGAGGCTGCAAGCATCTACCTGTTTTCAGCCACCTCCCGAGCCCTGGAGATAGGTTTGCTGAGTACACACCCCGCAGACAGCTACATTGTCTGGCTGTGCTGCCGGCTGCCGCAGAGCCTCTCCAAAACGGCTCGCTCCAGTCCTGCTCTGGGTCTGTACCGACCTGCACACTGCCACTCAGCTCCAGAAATTAAAGGGGAAAAATCCTGGCTCAACACAGCAATAGCAGCAAATGCTGCAGAGCACAGACCCCTTCGGAAAGGTCTGTGCAACGACAACTGTGAGCATAAACAAGGAATCCCCGTGTGCAGAGCAGCACCTGCACCCAGCCCGGCCACAGCCCCTGCCCTTGGCTCTACTTTGGTTTACAATGAGCAGTCCTGACGGAGCCATGGTTCTACGGGAACACCCAGCCTCGGAAAGGAGATGGGTTTTGATGGGAAAGTTCAAGCTCTCCCAGATTGCTCCACTCCAGACCTCGACAGGACGCTCTTGGTCAGGAAGGGGATGCTCAGACAGGAGTGTGTTTTGCAAATGCAAACACATGACCACTGCAAAGTACAGCTAAAATCCAAACCACGAAAGCTCTCAGACATGGAGTAAGCAGAGACCCACAAGGACAGATGCCATGGCAGTTCCTTGGCGCCCACCACCAGAAAATATTCAGTCGTGCAGGCAAAGCTGGCCATGGTGCAGCATGGGCTCTGCTCCTTTGGTTTGGGTTGATTTTTTTCTTCTTTTTGCTCCTCTAAGGAAAAGCAGTGTTCCCTGCTATGGGATCAGCAGCTAGCAGGTTGGGCAAGGCTGGGAACTCACAGATATTGCTTCTGTGGCCTGAGTGCAGGGATACGGGAGAGGAACCCAACAATGCAAAAGGACTGAAGCCCTTCTTTTGGTCATAAAACCTGATGGTGCTACGACAGACTGACAGAACATTAATTACTGTTATTGTTGTTCCAGCCGTTAAAAGGAGGAATGGACTCTGTTCTAGAGAGGTCTGCCCTGGTCTGATCTGGGAAAGCATCCCAGGACAGGTCTTACATACCTGCTTAAAATTCAGCTCATGTCAAAGTGCTACCCTCATTCTGGCTGGGGTAAGCAAGTGCCTGAGGGATTTTCTTTTTCCTCCAAGCAAAGCCAGACCAAGGCCACACAAACACAAGGCTGGGAGGAAGAACAACAGAGGAGGCTTTTCGCTTTCAAAACATCAAGATGCTTTGAAAGACACGGCAAGGCTGAGTCTGCAGGAGAGCCCACAACACTGAGGAGAGGACAGGCAGCAAAATGGATTTGCAGGACACCAGGGAGCAGGTAGTACCAAATTCCTGTGCAGTTGCAGACAGCTGTGGGTGCAGCTATGCCAGGGGGCAGAGCCTCGGCCCCCATGTTGTGCCTGCCATTATCTCAAATAAGTGTGCTCCAAACCAGCTTCAGGCAAAACTCTTAATCTTCTACTCAGGAATGTAAATGGCTGATCTAGAGCAGTCAATTTGATTTACCTAAAGCCGGTGGTGGCAGGAGCTGCTCCCTCTGCAGATGGTGAGAGTGGCAGCCTGATCAGCAGTTATGAACACCAGTGTGGGATGTGCCCTCAGTATCTACCTCCAGCACTGGCTGAAGAGTGAAGATTCCACCACTGGGTAGCCTGCAACAGCTCCACAACCACCTTCCTGGTGATGCTTGTGGTGTGAGAGGAAAGTCAGAGCACCGACTTTGAACCCGACGAGAGCGTTTACACGCGTGCATGCCAGGCTGAGAGATGACAGAATTATATAATTTGCTGGGTACAGATTTGCTGCTCAATTTTGCAAAATGTAGCGTGTGATGCAGATTGCTATGAGTGTTTGTTTTTAAATACCAGATTAAATGGGCACATAAAATTACCGTAGCCTTGAGCTGATCCATTGCTCTATGACATTTAACGTTGGGTTGCATCAGTCATGCCATGTTGCATTGCATCGCATAATGTAATGTGACATGACTGATGAATCCAGACCTCCTGCTCCATCACCAGGGAAGCCTCACCAGCCTGAGAGCCGTTGCTTGGGCTGATGGCGCAGCTGGTGCTGCCACTCCTCCATGGGCTCCCCATCCAGGGCACCCCCTCCTCCCCCACCCAGGTTCTGCAGACACTGGAGGGACAGAGAGAGTCACTAAAGACTAAATGTGCCACAGAAGGCTATTATTTTATTTTTTAACTCCTTCTCCTGGCTCTGGAGTTCCTCCACAACATGTTCACCTGATGCTCAGCACCCTCAGTTATGCCTCAACCCCCAATGAGCCCTTTGCACAGGCAGGCTGCTGGGCAGCACTGAAATGACTCCAGGCTGGCAGAGGGCTGCACACCCTAAGTGGGCTGACGAGATGGAGTTGAAAATCCATGCTAAGCTGCAGAGAAGCAAAATGGATTGGAAAGAGCATTAGCTAAATCCCCCAGTGAAAGGAGCAAGGGGGCTTGCTGTGTCGCTGATGCCGCCTTTGAAGCATGGGATAAAATGCTCCTCCTCAGGCTGGAAGGGAGGAGGCAGACCAGGGACCTTGTGTCGCCTGGCTGAAGATGAAGGAGAGAGAGGACAGGTGCTAAAGAGATAGATAGAGCTGTGAAAGGGTGCCCTGCACATCTTGTCTGTCCTAAACCTGCTCTGAGAGGAAGGTGATGAAAATCACAGATTTTTTTTCCCCAAACCCATCAAAAGACGAGCAACCACTTTGCAGCACTAAGTCCATCTCCACAGGCCCAGCTATGATGCAGTGATACAAGTCATAACCCTCCACAAGATTGAAATATTATGCCTACACCCTACAAAGTCCCTCTGTCACCCCTCCCCAGTGCAGACAGTGGCCTCAGACTGGAATACTAAGCCCCCACAGCTCCTTCTTGCAGCCCACCTGCCTATAGCTCCTTCTGGGCATAGCCTGTAAATCAGATCAAGGAAATGATCTGGGCTAAAAATAACCCAGATATAATCCTTTAAACTGCCAGGGAGGAAATCAAAATTACGATATTTAGGGATTTGCATGCAGTAGCTAAACGAAGATTATCTCATTTAAATTAGCAAGGGAAGGAAGGTCCATGGGGCAGGGCCAGCACAGCAGTGGCACCAACACCAGCCATGACGGAGCCCAGCTCCCTGGCAGGACCAGCCCCTTCACAGCAGAGCCAGCATCCAGTCAGTGCCCGGATTCACCACCCCAGTCACGCTCAGCAGAGAGACAGTTAATTGTAAAATGGGAACGAAGAAGGGAGCCAAATTGGCATTTAGTACTTGGAACAAGTGTTATCCCCGACAGAGCCTGCATGACTGCCTTCCAGAGAACGACGAGTCGCAGGCGTGAGGGGCACATTGCCTCAGACAGCACTAAATAAGCACAATTTATTCATCTGCTACCACTCACATCATTTCCTACAAATAACTATTCCCTGTATGCACCACTCTGCAGTGAAGTCACGGTTGGAGCAGGGTCAGACTATTCTCTGCCCAACATGCCCACAGCAGCACATAGGGATGTATCCAAACACAGGTGATGGGAGGGGAATGGGCATCCTGCTGTACCTGCTGGATAGTTGCTGGTCTTAAACTGGTGTACAAAGCCTCTTGAAACGGACAAGGTTCAGGTACCAAAATGCATGAGAGTTAAAAGCCTCACTCCTGCTGAGACAAGAGACAAGGGCTGGGACATGAGAGCACAACAACTATAACGTGTGCACTCCCCAAACCATGGCAGAAATGATCTGTGAAACACAAAAAAAAATCTGAAACAGGAAATTTCCCTAAGTCCATCACAGGGTTAAGCTTTGAAATATCTCACCACAGGATTTTGCAGATGATAAAAATTTGAGTTCAAAAAAAGAAAGGAAATGAGTAGGAGAAAATTCCCTCATGGGTTGAGGCATCCCATCCCATCCAGCCCCACCACAGTACTGGGGGCTGCAAGAGGCCTTGGGGAGGTGGTGGGGCAGGTTTGCTGCTTCCTACGCTCTTCCCAGGGCTTCAGCCAAAGCCCATCCCAAGGCCAGCAGCTCAGGCTGGCTGGCCCTTTGCTTTGACCTGTTATGACTGCTCTTAAATCCTTAAAACAGCTTAGTTTAAATGTCAGTGAAAGATCACAGGGTAAGAGCACATCCGTACTGGGCTATCAAGGTTCAGCTGACAGGGGGTAATTTGTTATGCTGCTGTAACTCGATCCTATCTCTGGCAAGTCCCAGATGCTCACATTAGTTTTGAAAATGGGGAGAATTACAAAATCATTTTGGTTGGAAGAGACACCTTTTGGATCATCCGCTCCAGCTGTTAATCCAGCACTGCCAGGTCACCACTACACCATGTCCCTCAGCACCACACCTATGTGGCTTTTAAATACCTCCAGGGGTGGGAAGTTCACCACTTCTATGGGCAGTCTGTTTCAAGGCTTGAAAATCCTTTGGGAGAAAAAAAAAAATTGATCCTCACATCCAATCTAAACCTTCCCTGAGGTTGAAACTGTTTCTTGTCCTATCACTTGTTACCAGGGAGAACTGGACCACCACCTCATTCCAACCTCCCATCAGGTATCTGTAGAGAGCAATGAGGACTCCCCACAGCCTCTTCTCCAGACTAACCAACCCTGGTTCCCTCAGCAGCTTCTCACCAGCCCTGTTCTCCAGACCCTTCACCAGCTTTGCCGTCCTTCTCCGGACGTGCTTCAGTACCTCAATGTTCTTCCTGTAGTGAGGGGCCCAAATCTAGTTCTTTACTATGAGGGGGTGAGACACTGGAATGGGTTGCCCAGAGAACTTGTGGTAACTTCTCTAGTCCTGCTGACTACTTTATTCCTGATACAGAAGATGGGCATGGGCAGTTCAGATGAGAAAGGAGTATAGAAAACTGTCCAAGATAGAGGCACCACCATCAAATTCCCCTCACACAAAATCCCTCCTGTCCCTTTATCCCCAGCAAAGGTGGGGCTGAACATCCCTCTGCAACCCAGCATGCATTGCTATGTCCTTTACTCCCCTTCCATGAAGACTTGGAGGTTTCCCCAGCGCTGGCAGGTGGTGAAGGCTGCAGGGACAGGGTGCAAACAGCGTGTGCAGTGAGGCTGGGCTGCTGTCCATCACGGCCACAGCCCAGCTCACCTCTTCTCTGTGATTCTCTGGACACCATAAATAAAATCCATTTCTAAAGTCTCAAACCAATGAATTTTCCCAGTGGATCTTTACGAAGTTATTTAGTTCAAGTGTCTTGGTAATTGTGATAGATTGAGACAATTCATCCCAGCTGTAGAGTGGGCAGCAGGAGGGAGCAGGGATGAACTTGGACATCAGCTCGAGCCCCTGTAACGGATTTTATTTACGCCAGAGACATTCATCAGGCTGCTGTGCCCTGAGAGGCATAGTCCATCTTCAGCTCCAGGGGGAATGATGGCAGGAGGCACAGCCTTGGGCATGAGCTCGTGTCGAGGGTTGTGCAGAACCAGGCTAAAGATGGAAGCTTTACCTTTTGGGCAACCTGCAGGGCTCAGATGGCAAAGTCACCACTCATCCCAGCTGATGGCATGATTTAAAAGCCTCCCAAATCCAATCCTTAAGGAACAAGACAGAAAAACAGACCAGTACTGTGGGAAAACAAAGTCACTAAGACACCCCAGCTCCTGAGAGTCAGCCAACGGGAGGGAGCAGCAAGGAAGCTGCTTAGCACAATCTGCTGTAAAGTTTGATGCTAAAAGAAAAAAAAATTAAATGTATAATTTTACACAGCACTTTAAAAAAATCCATTTTCATTTTCAGAGATTGGATTTCCTCTTTGTCCTTCTCCCAGGTCATTTTCTTGCTGCTTGGCCTTATCCTGGTGATTTCTCATTGCACTTCCAACAAGTGTGAATGGTGAGTTGCTTTGCAAACTCTGTTCCCTCTAGACTTAGATTATTATTCGCTATTGATTCATTGCATCCATCCACAAAGATGCATACTGCAAAATATCCAGGAGCAGTACAAGAAAAGCAATACAAGATACCATTAAAAATGTAAAGAACCAGTCATGCAGACAAGACACAGGATATGAGCGATGGCAGGTTCATCAGGCTGTAGTGTTGGCTCCCAGCTTCCCTTCATCAAACCCTAAAGAATCTGAGGCTAAAGAAAAGAAAGGAAAAGCCAGTGTTCTAATCCTGGCTTTACCCATAAAAGCACTTCCATGGGAGCAAAGGCACCAGCCCTGGTGGGAGGTAACAAAGACAGGTCCAACTTCTCTTCAGTCCAACTAACAAAGTGAAACACAAGATAATGCACATCATGGCAGCAGGGGAAGATACCAAACCTCCTAATGCCCAGTCTGATATATCCCATTCTGTCTCCCAGGGTTCAAAAGCAAAAATAGCTCCACTCAGTGTAAAACCATACCTCTTAGTTGCCCAAACCCATGGTTGATGTTAAGTTCCTTACAGATGACCACATTGAAGGATCTGGTTGTGAGAGTAGTCTCAAAATCAGACTTACTGAAAATGCAGTCAGGATGCCACAGGGCTGAGCCCTCTGCTGTGGCTTCAGAGAAGTGAGGGAGCCTGGCTGTCCCAAAGCAAGGCTCAGCCATGGGGGTTGAGACAAATTCTCTCTGGGACCAGCAACAGAAGGTGCTTCCTCATGGTCCTCACTCTCCCAATTGCAATCCAGATGCACAGTTTGTATCCCATCTTTGCAGAGTGCCCTCTGCATACTGCACTGTGAGCAGCACCTCACAGTGATGCTCCAAGGGCAGACAGAATTCCCCCATCTCCCTTCCCTTGGGCATTCCCTCCAGGGCTGACATTGCTCACATCACAAGATGAGTCGTGAGCATATAGGAAATGAAAGAAAAAGGAAAGGGAAAAATAAATGACTCACTGTATACTCCAAGCAGAAAAACTTATGTACACAGAGTACACAAATCATCTAATTCAGGGCTTTGTTTGCAGGAGTTTAATATTCATAATGCACCTATTTTTATTTTAGTGCTGCCCATGAATATAACTGAATAATTGCAGCTGATTAAAGACAAAAAAGAAAGGAAATGTTAACACTGAGACAAACAAACACTGACTGTGTGGTAAATAGAAACACTCAAGGATTTAATTTCCTGAAAAGGAGAAGGGAGGGGGCAGAGAGAGCAGAGAGCTCCTGCCGTTGAATTCCTCAGAACTGACTGCAGCTCATGTTCCTGGTTGCACTTTCATACAAATAATTTAGAGTGCTAATGTAGTTTTTGCTGTACAAATGATCACAGCCCCAGTGTAGTACTGGAAGTTTTTCTTTTGCTATCAAATACCAAACCGACCTCATGGTCTTTGCTCCTGTACAGGGCATCATTGCCTCTGCTGCAGCTTCCCCTGCAGGCTCAAGTCCAGCTGAGCCTTGCTGACTGGGACCACTTCAGCAGGGCAAGGAGAAAAGCAGTGTCCAGGGATGGGGAGAATGGTACCGTGGAAAAAAAAATCCCTCTCCCTCCACCTTTCTGTGCACTTGGATATGGTCTTCATGATGAAGCACAAGATGGTGCCACCAGCACCAGGACATGTGCTGCATCCGTGGCCCTGTGCAGGGACCATCTTTGGGTCCTTCTTCTCTATGGCACCAAAAGAGAGGCTATGTTGTCAGGCAGCAATTTTGAGAAAAATATAATTGATTTTCTGACTTCTGGTCAGATTTTCCACCAAATTTAACACCCTACATGTCATGCTCAAAATACAGGCTCTAAGAGCATAAGGCACTTATTGTTAAGGTTTATTTTATGATACAATATTACAGCCATTCGAGAGAGATTGTGTCCTCTGGCAGTTTCAGGGAAGTTTTTTTTTTTTTCTCCTTGTATTCATTAGAAGGAAAATAAAGTGCTTGCAAAAACCAGGAAATCCCCAATTTCAGTTAAATCCAGATCATTTCAGGGACTTCACCTTCAAGAAGGCAGCAAGATAATTTACATTGTGACCTAGATTTCTAACCCAAATGTATTTGCCTGAATGTGAAATGACATTTCATTTGCTCAAGGGTTCTATTTATTTAATTAATTATCAGAGAAAGCAGGGTAGGGGGGTGGAGGGGTTGGGGGAAAAGCCCTCTTTCTCAGGTCATACCAAAATAGTCAGGAAAAGAGACTAATTCTCCACTCACATGTGAGCAGGAAAAGAGCGGTCTCAGGGAGGTCACTGCTTGTACTGTGAAAGTCTAAAAGCCCTGACAGAGTTCATATCTAGCTTCAGCAAATGGTTTTGCCCAGTGAGACCTCAACCATATCCAACCTGTGCTCTTGCCCATGTGACACCAGGATTAACAGTTGGAAAGCCCAAAGCCATTTAGGTTCATACAAGGCACTCCCAAATGTTTCCAGAAAGCTGGAGTCCCAAACAGTGCAAAACTGAGATTTTGGTATGTAGGAAAAATACTATCTCCCTCTATGGGAGAGTCCATGAAATAGCTCTGAAAGACCTTCAGCCACGATTTACCCTCACGATCCGGAAGATTCTAGTTTCTTTCCCGGCTAATTCAGTGCAGGGAAAGACCAACAGTTGCTGTTTTGCAGGATGGAGGAAAGCAGCAGAGAACTCAAACAGATCTAAGTCCTGGTGAGCCCATTCTCATGTCTAATCTCACCAAGAACACCATTATGCAGTCTGTGGCACCTGGTTTCTTGCAATAATCTTTCCTTGTGCATGTTCTCCCTCTGCATGTGGTCATAGTGTGTGGGTTAGTTTCCTGTTCCAGGAGGAATAGGGCAGCAGCAGATTGGAGCCAGACAGCAATGAGACCTTCCAGCAGGCCTTTTAAAGCTCCCCACCTAACAGTAGAGGCATGTAAGGAGGAAGAAGGAGCCTTAATATTACACCACAGAGCTAATCATTGTAGAGAAAAGCCTTTGTGCATTGTGAAGTGCAGGTCAAAGCAGTTCAGCTCAAGTGAAGTCAACAACCCCTTGTGCTGACACAAACAGTTGCTCATCACATAGAGACAGATGAATGGGAAAAGCTGGAGAAAATTGCATCATCACAAAGCAGCACCTTTGAATATGGGTGTGCTGAGATAAAACTTACCCCTACCCTCCATCTGCTTACCAGCAGGTCCCTGGAATAGTTATGTCTGATACATGACAAGAATCTAGTCGTTAGCTTTGTATTTCTTAGCAGTCAATGCCTGACCTGCTGAATTCGTCTGGCTAAAAGGTTTATTTTTCTCTACTTTGTGCCTGACAGTGTCATCCTTCAAAAAGCATGCAGTTCTCCATCCTAGATGCAGCCTTGCATGATCCTTCTGAGGGACCTCAGGAAGATTTCCAAGCGAGACACCTGAAGTGCACCTTGACTCTTCTTACTGGGGACCTGTTCCTTAAGCTACATGTGTCCACCAACACCATTTAGGATCCACTGGGAGCTGAAAACTCCCCTATGGAAATCATGGGACAGCCCTGAAGATTCCCTGTGTCTTGGTTTTGCTGCTGAGCTCCTGGCCATCATGGTTAGTGCCATCCTTACAGACTGTAGTTTTCTTTGCCTCTGGACATGGTCCCACCACTCATGCAATTGAGGTTGTCTGCACCTGGCAGAGCCCTGTCCCCTGGCACTGATCAATAACCACCCCTAGGTGCTACCGCCCTGTGGCACCCAGTTCTTTACCTCCATCCATTCCTTCCCTGTTCTGACTCCAGAGATACAGAGTTCAGCCCCTGGCTGTGACTCCTCCAGGCACTGAGTGGATAATGAGAGGGGTGAGTGTTTGTGCTCCACGGAGCTCCCATTGTTCCCTGTTCTTTGTCTTCCCAACCCAACGCTCACTGGCCACCTGCCTTCTTCCCCAGCCTTTTGAAGAGGGATTCTTTGCTTCCCTTTGTTGTTCTCCCTGCCCCAAGCTGCCCACGCTGCAGCAAGGCAGGCTCCAAACCCTGATAGAAGCCAACAAAGAGGCAAGGACCCAGCACAGGGCAGGGGAGGGGTGGGGGGGAAGTGTAAGGCTGGTTAGCAAGCAAAGAGTGGATCTCCCATTCCAAAATAAAACAAACACATCAGAGGAAAAGTGTGAAAGCGAGCCCAGTACTCATTACAGGAAATATTCAGAGCAGAGGCTCCTTGCAAATTATATGAGGAAGTGGCCCCAAGTTGCACCAGGGGAGGATTAGATTGGATATTGGGAAAAAATTTATTCCCAAAAATGGTTGTGAAGCTCCAGAACAGGCAGCCCAGGGAAGTGGTGGAGTCACCATTCCTAGAGGTATTTAGAAGATGTGTAGATGTGGTGCTGAGGGACACGGTTTGGTGGTGAAGGCTGACAGTTGAACTTGACGATCTGAACAATTTCTTTCATCTAAAACAGTTCCTGTACAGGAACTTCTTGATGAGAAAGGCAGTGAGCCTGGCTAGCACCTTCTACCATCAGCCCAGTCACTGCTCAGGCCTCAGGCAGTGCTGGACAATGAAGTGGCTGGACCACACATGGTGGCCATGCTCACCACCCTCCCCATGCTCCTGCATGCTGCGCAATGCCTGCCACAAGCAGCGAACTGCAGTTGAGATGGCTCTCAGCTGGGCAGCCAACAAGACTGGAAGTTTGCACATCATAATTTGGAATGGGTTTGAAGAATCCCTCAGCAGGAGCCAAGCTCAGTCAAGATCTCCTGCAAGTGCAACTAGCAGCAAATGTCTGCTGGCAAGATGTAGTTTCTATATCACTTGCATCATCCAGGTCCATTAGTGTCTGTACAACACAGTACTACCTAGAATTATAGAACTGTTTAGGTCGGAAAAGATCTTTGAATCATGAAATCCAGCCATTAACCCAGCACAGCCAAGTCCATCACTAAAACACATCCCTTAGTGACACATCTACACTTTCAAATACCTCCAGGGATGGACACTCCATCACTCTGCTGAGTAGCCTGTTCCAGGGTGTAACAAGCCTTTTGGTGAAGAAATATTTCCTGATATCCAATCTAAACCTCCCCTGGTGCAACTTTAGACCGTTTCCTCTTGTCCTATCACTTGTTACTTCGGAGGAAACACCAACATCCATCTCTTTCTGCCATACCAGTGGATCCATGAGACTTTCTGCAGCTAGTAAGAATAACACTGATGTGAGTGTCCCATGCCCACATGGCCCAGCAGGACCCTACTTGGCTGTGGACAGTTGCCCAGCATTCACCTTGTTCTTGAGCACAACCAATGAGGTACTCAAATGCAACCAGTACGTACAGCTATAGCAAGAAGAGGTTTTGCAGCAGCGGTCTGTTCTCATGCACAGGAGCCACCTCAAGTCCATCATGGGAGACAGGGTGACTGCTTGGCACAAGTCACATACTCACATGCTGACCTATGATCAAGACAGAAGACAAGTCTCTCCATGGGCATAAAACCGCTACACTAAAATAAAACATTATCCATTCACGCCTGCAGCCTGTGAATGTAGTTAAAGGAATAAATTGCTCCCAGCTAGCACTGTGCCCTCCTGGCTCCAGCCCACTGACGTGTTTGTGCAGGTCACAGCCTGGTTCAGATTGCCTCACCTGCTGCATCCCCAAAATACCAGCCCCTCAGGCAAAAATCACAGAGCTGAATTAGCTATGGTAATCAGCTCCACAGATTTCTCCTGCCAAAGCTAGGCAGCACAGCTCCTGTCACTGCAGAGCCAGGCTCCACTACCAAAAAAACCCTGGCTGCCAGGCTGCTCCTGCCTGGGCTGCAGCTGGGTTTGCAGAGCGACCCTTCAAGCCCCTTCCCACAGTGGAAAGCCTGTGGAGATGCTGCACTGCTTCAGGAGATAACTGCTGCTGGGAAGCTGCTTTACACTGCAAGCAGCACTTGCATACAAAAAGGCTTACAAAAAGCTGCTCTAAGGAAGCTACTTATTACTGTAGCACCAATCTAGCAGCACTATATCATGGACCATAGCTCACATCTGGTAAGACCTAGCAGTGTAAGGTTTATATTTTACCTATTTTTTTACCTCCCTCTCTGGTCCTTGATTTACCCTGCATGGGAGGTTTTGTATACTCCAAAGAGCCTGAAAAAATGCTTTGCAAAAGAGTGCAAAGAAAGGGCAAAACATTTACCAGAGATGAGACACAGAAGCATTCACTGCACCCACATTTGCTGCTCCCACATGCTGCAGGCAGCTGGCCAGAAAGACTGCAGAGAGTATGGGAGAAGCAAAGCGAGCTGCTGGGGTGGCCACACGAGCAGTGCGAATCCAGTTCCCTTCATATGTTCGCAGTGCCTGGGGGGGCTGCAGATAGGACAGGCGGGGGTCCACAGGATGGACAGATGGGCAGCAGGAGGTCTAGGAAGAGCATCACTTTGGCTTGCTCAGCTTGAAGCTGTGACCTGCCCAGCATGGGGCATCACACCATTTGTGCCCCACATCCCATGGACCTGTCCACAAGATGCAGCTCGTCCTCGCCCTTGGGCATGACAGGAACTACTAGTGGCCTTGGCTAGAGCAGAGTCCCCTTGCCTGCTGGGGACAGAAGGACAGCAGGGCAAACAGCCCTTGAGGACTTTGCCACACATCTCCCACTACTGCTAGCAGAGACACAGCTGCGACAGTGGGAACTCGACAGCAGGAATCCACCCAGCCTCAGCAAAGTGACATGGAGGGGAGGGCAGGGTTAGCCTCCTCCCCAGCCCAAAGCCCACCCTTTTAGCATGTCCCAGTTTCCATTCCCACACAGCCAGCACGTTATCCTCAGTCCCGCATCCCAGGGCCTTGGGAAGTTTGAGCTCTCTCACCCTATTCAAACCTGGGAGCTGGCGCACAAAGAAAGGGGAGCAAAACCCAAACCCTCTTGCGCCCACCCACCCAGATGCTTGGCTCGGGGGGATCAAAGCCTTGCCGAGGAGCAGCTCTGTGGGAGCGTAGCCGGGCAGGTCGGAAAACACGCAGCCATGGGGGTTTAGCCCAATTTCCTCAGGAAATGAGGCTGGTTGAGTCACAACTATTAGTCACAGTGCCTAATGAATTCTGAGCCCTTTGGCCAATTTCAGACAAAACTGACTGAAAGGAGAATCCTTGAGGTATTAGGTTCCTAAGGAGCTTTGAGGGGTGGCAGCCTCAGCTGCAGAGCCTGCTCTGAAGGGGGCTGTGGGAACTCATCTTGTCAATCCCACCACTTGAAGATGTCTTGGTTCCGGTCTAACTGAGACAACCCAAACTGAGAACCCCAAAGAGGGGATTCACCTGAACAAAACACCCACAGCCTAAATATCCTCCATGACACATTCCCAGGGAACAGGAACACCAGAACAGGCCACATCTCACTGGAAGGACAGTCAGCAGGAGCAGCCTCTGTTCCCGGTGTGGACTTTGCTCAGCTCCAGCCCACAGTTTGCTGATTTATGTTTAAAACACAGACAATTAAATTACATGGGAGCTGATGCTGCTTAATGCATAAAGGCACTGAAATGCCAGGCCTCATCGGGTTGCCATGTAAATCACCATGGTTAAGCGGGTAACTGGGAGCACAAATAGCAGGGCCTGAGCATGCGTCACCCAAAATTCCCTGTCAGCAGCAGAATCCAGAGGCATTTCAGGAGGGTGAGCAGGGATAAAGGGGAGCAACCCCACCAAGGGTACAGCTGGCAGTGGCTAGGCTGGCAGTGAGGGCTTGACACCCCCCTTCATGAGGGATTTTGGCTGGGGAATTATACCCCAAATCAGGCAGAGCCACACAGAAGGGAGAGACAGACTCCAGTAATTTACACACCAAGTGACTTGGGTTCCACTGAACTAAAATCAATACGAATAAAGGAATAATAAGAGATGCTGCGAGGATGGATGGGAAGGGAATAGCTAAGCATCCTGCTAGGGAAACAGCATAAATCCTGCTGAGCTCTAGGCTGCTGCCTCTGGGACAGGTTTAGGGTGCTGTCCTACTTCCCCCCTCCCCCTAGCCACATCACCCTTCCCTGGTCCAGCACTGGCATTTGGTCTTTGGGGTGCTGAGCTGTGTTGAGCAGCTGAACCAGCAAAATAACTAAACCTTTAAAATAAGGTCTGGTGCTGGTGCTGGAGCACAGGAGGAGAGCTTAAGCCTCACTGAGCTGCTCCAGGGGTAGCAAGCCCCCATTACCACACTGAGCCACACAAATGGCTCAGGCGCAAGGTTGAGAAGTGATGGAGCAGAGCGCTGTACAGGCTACCAGTCACATCAGGATCCACTGCAAATCACCATCCAAGCCATGCCAGGATTTTCTCCTTCAGGGAATTGTTTGTTCCTCTCCAGGACAGAGCATGTCCTCCATTTTTCCACTTTTCACCTGGAAAGCATCTGCAGATGTGCCAGTGCCCTGAATGCTTCCTCAGAAGCAGGCCAGAAGCCACCAAAAGAGCTTTGCCTTACTAACCCTTTCTTAACAACTCTGAGCACCGGACTTTTGCTGTTCATTAATGAGTTTCTTGTGATAAAGCAGTTCTCCTGTCACATGCCACAGAAATGGAACTGAGCACAGGGGGTAGGCATGGGAGACCAGGAGAGCAGCTCCTCTCACAGGTTTGCTCAGCAGAAGTGAGAGAACGTACGGAGCTTTGGGGATTTCACAGGAAACATTAGCACTGCCAAAGGTCACCCTTTTCTCTGAGAGTTCCACAATTCAAACAAGCAGCCCTTGCAAGCCAATTAGCAGTAAATGTGAAAGATCTGGATTTTATTTATGTAACATCTAGCAAACAAAACCAGATTTCAGCCCCATCTAACACAGAGACAGAAGCTGGCAGGGCCACATGTCAGGTCACTTTAGCCTGCTCTATGCATTCAGCATGTCCTTGTGGGTGTCGGGTCTTTTACAGCACCACAGGCTGTGGCAAAACGAACACCCTGCAAATTACCACTGGTGCCACAATGACATTCCCTAGCCATCTTTGGGCATATGAAATGATCAGGTAGTAAATTTAATCTGGGGGGGGGGAAGTCCTCTTCCACACATAACACAATGACATGGTACAGTTTATTACCACCAGATGTTGCAGTAGCCAAGAGCACAAGCTGCTTCAAAAAGAGAGTAGACATATAAACAGGGGAGCAGATCAGCTGGCTACCAACCCCAACAGTCTGGCTGCCATCCCTGGCTAGGGGCATCCCCCCGCTCCTCACTGCTGGAAGCCAGCAGGCTCTGCCATGGGAAAGATCAGCCCTTGTTCCCCAGCATTTGATGCTGCCCAGTGTTGGAAGCTGACCATGGAGCTTAGTCCTGAGCTGGGCTGACATAGTCATGCTTGTGTTCTGCTCACAGGTGGGGAGAATGCTAAAGAGCAAACCTGGAGTCAATTGCACCCTGGTAGGAGCCTGCAAGTGATCCAGCTGTGCGCAGCAAGGTAGGCATTTGAGTGGTGATTTAGATCCAGGCATCAGCCAAGCTCTCCTGGTCAGGGGTAGCTACGTGCAGGGGATCCTCCAGCCATGACCCAAGACCCACGGGGGACCCCCAGGGCCCACTTAATGGGTCAGAGACATCCTCACACCAGGACGCTTCCCATGGGTCAGGAACCCCTCAGGACCTCCCCCAGTTATGGGTCAGAGACATCCCCTCCATGAGCCTGCAAGTGATCCAGCTGTGTGCAGCAAGGCAGGCATTTGAGCAATGATTTAGACCCAGGCATCGACCAAGTCCTCCTGGTCAGGGGTAGCTACCTGCAGGGGATGTGGAGCTTTTTCTTCGAATCAGTATAACATGCAGCAAGTTAGTCCATCTCTGCAGGCTCATCTGAGGCCCTGCAGCAGACCCCAGAGATAGATTTCACATCTTGGCCAGACTGGCTCTGCTGGGCACTGAGGCATAGAAGCAAAACAGAGCAGGAGCCCATCCCCATCAGCCAAGGCAGGGCACCCCTTCTCACACTGCAGGCATGAAAGCCTGGCTCATTGCAGGGCTTGATCTAGTGCCCCCTACAAACTCCTCCATGCCTGGGGACATGGAAAGCTACTCTATCCCCTTTGTCACCAATTTAAATCCAACTCGGTGCTGTTTGTCTGCAACAGAGCCGTTTGGCAGCAGCAGCACATGGTGCTGCTAGATTAATCACTGCTACTCACTGGCGTGGTTCACACAGACATCAGCCCAGCAGGAGTAGTACCCAGCTTTGTCATCACAGGAGTACTTTTCAAATACACATATAACAAACCTAACATCAAACATCCTGAAAGAGAAACTTCTCTCAGATGATATCCCAGGCTCAGCCTCCACAGAGCACAAACAGAAGGGATGAATGATGCTGGAAACAACAAAGAGAAGTAAATTGTCTCCTCTGGATGAACTCAAGCTTAAAAATCTCAAAAAAGGAACTTGAGTTGCTTTTGTCTCTGCTGAAAATCCACCTCCTGCTTGGACAATACGCGGCTGTTGGGGAAGCAAGAGGCAGCCAGTGAGCTGGGCTGGAGCCTGGTCAGGCTCTATTTACAACCCCCCAGCTACCCGAGGAAATAATAGAACCTGAGCATTTGCTTTGATCGGTCTATTCAGGTCTCCATTGTATTCATGCAATATGTTAATTAATAGCAATAGGTTGTGCTTCTGAGATGCCTTCTATTCAACAACTAAGACAACTCTACCAATGCTCATCTGTACCCCCCAGCACCAAAGTACGTGAGGTCTCATCTCACCCTTTAAGCAGATTCAAGAGAGGAAGAGGGAACCTGAAAACATGCCTAGGATGCTGGGTTGAGGTGGGCTTTTCAGGGCAGCCCTCAGGCACCCTTGATGATTCCTACAGAGGAATACCCATCATACCTGGCATCTTCCTGGAGCTGTCCAGAGCAGCTCAGGCTTCAGACCTCTTGTGCTGCAGCCCCTGCCACGTGGCATAGCATGACCAGGGAACATGTCCCCAGGGCAGCAGGTAACCAGGCAGCACCTCTCCCCAAAAGGCTGCAGTGAGCCAAGGCTGGGAAACATGGACTAACACCCAACCACCACGTGTCACTTAAGGAGAGGCATCCCCAGCCATTATATAAATTGCTGATTCGCCATTTAACAAGTTAGCATTAATATTTATCACAGCATGTTCACAATTGTAAAGATCTTCATTTAAAATGTTTTGTGCCTCACACCCTGTCAGCAGGGAAAGCACTATAAGGCAGAAAGCAGGCTTGCAGGCTCTAATGCAAAGTGATGGCTCCAACTTCAGAAGGGAAGCCTGTTTCCAACAGGAACATCTGCTCTCAGTGTGGAAAGTGGGTACCTAGTCAAGAAGGTTGGGAGCAGATGGAATGGGGAAAGTTTCTCCTCGTTGCAAGCGAGGTTCACCACTTCACCAGATTACCTACGGGGCGGTGCTACCATCCCAGGTTGCATCCCCACACTTTCTTCACTTCTTGCTCCAAAGCAAGTGGAGGGAGGGAGCTTGGAAAGCATTTTAAATTGTTCCGTGCAGCAAGAGCAAACTCAATTTAGATCTGGCGCTGGAAGCCATGCCGCTGGTGGTGACGCAGCTCTCTATCCCTCACATGCCTGTAATCACAGTTGGTCTGGTGATGAGAGCTTTGCATAGTCTGCACCACCAGCATCAGGAAAGGTGAGAACTGTCAGGAGGACAAGAGGTTGGGCTGAACCAGGCAAGGGAAAGGTGAGAGGACTGGGAAGAAAAAAGAAAAAAAAAGAAAAAAAAAATCAAGATTAAGGTGGAAAAGTGAGAAGAACTTTAATGCTAAGATCTGTTAAACCTCCCTCTTGCAGATCCTTATGCAGGTGCTTAACTTTGCAGGCTGTGAGTAATCCAATTAAAGTTGTTAAATCCTGCAGAGACTTAAATTCAGGGGAATTAATGATGGCGCGCAAAGTTAAGCGCACGCTTACTGGGTGAAACAGTGTGAAAAAAAGACCCCTTAGGAGACACATCTTCGTGACTTGGAAGTTTGAGAAGTGGAAAAAACCACCGTCAAATATATCAAGAAATAATCTTGCTCTGGGATGGAGGAAGCGTTTGATGTGACCTAAAAGTCTCTTCCATCTCCGACTTCTATTAGTCTGTGACAAGACTTAAAAGGTCACCTAGTCCACCCCTTTGCTAATGCAGGATTATTCCCCACAGCACAGTGCCTGTTACTTTGTCCAGTCTTAAATGAAAAGCCTTGCAAAACTTCCTCTTCCCAAGGACCATTATCCTCCCAATTCTAATGTGTTTCTTTTTGTCAATAGTTCTGTCAGTATAATGAAATCCTCGCTGTGCTAAATTGCTAAAAAAGATCTAAAAGTCGAATCTTCTTCTAATATGACATGAAAGTGCTGGTATAAAAATAGGATTGTATTAGCGATTCTCCACTGTATTGTATTAACATCCTATTTCACTTAAGAGAGGCAGGACTGAATTATCTGCGGATTCTTCCAGCCACTACTCGTACAAAGCTGTGTATTTGGGGTTCAGAGCTGCATAACTTCCCATTAAAGCAATACAATAAAATCCTATGCGGCATGCAAAATGCTGAGGCAGGAGTTTAGGGCCAAGCATGGAGGGCAACCCTGTTCTTCCTTGCATCCATAGCCCACAGCCTCTGCAAAGCTGCTAAGGACATGGGAAGAGGTGTAAGAAAGCAGGTAGGCAAGACTTGAGGCCCCAGAGGTAGAAAAAAAGGACAGGCACGAGTTTAGGAAAATGCAAGAGTTAACAAATGTCAGCCACAGAAGTGTGTACAGAGCTGGGATGGGGATGGGAATTTAGTTTCTCCCGTTCACAGGTCAAAAGTCTGGACCAGTCCAGGCAAGAAGAAGGAGTTGGTTGCAGAGAGTGTGCAACCTCAATAGAAACAAAACAGGCATTTGTAGCCAATTTTGAGGGCATGCCAAGAAATTCAGCTGACAGGAGGACTGACGCTCCCAGCGCACTTCAAGGAATGAAGCTCCTGGCATCCTTCAGAAGGGATGGGGAGAAGCAGTGGAGGTGTTTGAGACCAGCTTTGAGGCAGTGCTTGAGCAAGCAGAAAATGGAGATGATGTTCTGAACACTTACAACCTCTGTCAGCATGGCCCCGACCTCAGCTGACTCATGGGCACTTTGTTCCAAACCTTTGCCTGCTGTTTGGTGGCAGGTACAGCTGCTTTCCCACTGCACTGTATCTGCAAGCAAGCTTTTAAACTAACCACTTCCCTTGCCCCATCCCTACCAGAATTAATCCAAGTTGAATGTGTTTTTGCACTCTACTGTAACAAAACCCAACAGTAACATTGCCCCATTTTTTTCCTAAAAAAACAAGTTTGGATTCTTTGAAGCCCCCTGAGCTTCAGCAAAGCTGTTTGTAGCATCTCATTTACCAGGAATCTAGAGGGAAAATAACACCAGCCTCATCTTGTTTCAGCCCAGTTCTAGTCCCCATTCCCAGCATGTTCTGCAGCCATGTCCTCCCTGGGATTTACAGAGACTTATTTTCCCAACACATGCTCTGTCCTTACTATTTTTTTTCCCTCCTTTTTTTTTTCTTTTTTCTTCCTTTTTTTACAGCATAGCAGAAACCTATTGAGTAGAAAGCCAGTGGGAAGCCACAGCTATTGTGTCTCTGGTTTAGTTCCTTATCTGCTGAGGGGTCCTTTTGTGATTGTGTTGAGGAAGGACATGCAGACAGTGCCTTTTATCAGCGGCACAGCATCTCTGGAATGAAAGGAGAGGCAGCGGGGATGCAGATGTGACGTTAAAGTATAAAAATCCACCATATGGTAAAGATTGCTTCAGCTACAGTCTGGTCAAGATGTTGACACTTTGGTTATGAAAAACAATATGTATCTCTCTCTTGGTGGTTTCTGTTCAAATTAAATGTTTTGTATCAGGCAGAGAACTAATAACGAGCCAGAATTTCCCTCGATAGCAAAGTAGCAACAAATATGGAGTAATGTGAAGGCTGACTTGAAAATTACTATTCCCAAAGATGCAATAAGCGTAGAGATAAGATTTGCTTAGAGGACTCGGATGAGATAAATGCTAAAGGTGCTGCTGGTGGGAAGAGAACCCAACAAGAATGAGCAGAAGGAAAAAGAAAAAGTAGCATTTAAAAACCATATTCTGACCTGTCAACATTTTAGTTAACACAGAATGCCTCCTGGACATCGGGCATTGCTTCAGCCTTCTGCAAAGCCTCCTCCTTCCCACAGCTAAGGATAAGCAAAGAAACAGAAGAAAAGGGTATCTGGGTGCAAAACATTGTGCATTCAAGCCAAAGCACACCTTTGTCAGTGCCTTTGGAAGATAAGGTGCCCTAACATGTGCACGGAGGCAGAACATGCCGCTGGGGAGCAGCTCTGCTGGCAGTGGGCATGGCTCAGACACCCAACCACAGCTCCTGTAGCCGAGGATCTTTTGGGGTTGGAGGTGACCTGGCAATGCAGTTGCAGCAGCACCAAAAGAAATCAAGGTACAAAGCAAGCAAATCCAGCTGAGGTTGTTCTTCCTACCAACTGCATTCTGGAGGCACAGCAAGTCGGGTATGGCTCATGCTAAAATAAACTTTTCACATCAAATATTTAATACCCCAAAGTCTCTTCCCGAGGCTACGGCCCGCGGCTGTGTACCCCGTGCAGACAGGCTCCCGTCCCAGAGAGCTGAACTGCGCACACTGCGCTCCACGCACCCGGCATCTTCCGGTGCTTAATGCGAGTTAACAGCAGTGGCGATGACTTATTTAAGAGCAGATCAAGAAATATCCCAGCTCTCTTTGGAGACTTCAAAAGCAGCTGAACACTACCAGTATCCTCCGATAAAGACACAGCTTTGCTGTACTGTCTGCCTCAGGGGAACCTCACGCCGCAGCAGGAAGGGAAGATGCGACCACCATAGAGACGTCCCTATAGAGGGGAGGGCCCTACAGCCATCCAGCCCCAGCACCCCAAAAGCTGCCAAACCCACTGCAAGTGGAGGGAAGCCAGGATGACTCTTCTGCTGCCAAGGCAGCAGCCAGCCCACAGTCACAGTGGGTGTTAAGGCTGCCCACATCACCCACCAAGGACACAGGAGGTCAGGAGGTGATTGCTACAACAGGAAGCCTCCCGAGCCTCCAGCAACGCTTTTTTTTTTTTTTTCCCTGGAGAAGCACAATGTGCAGCTGTAGGTGCCAATGCTGGGCACTTTCCCTGTGCCATGGGCCACAGAAGGGGCACAGTGGGGATGCAGAGCCATGCTGGGGCTTGGAAGCTGGATTAAATGATGAAGGAAGGACTGCGCAGACAAAACTCACTCCTTGCTGAGCACATCTCCTATCTCACCCAGCTAGGCTGCTCATTGCTGCCTTCACACCCATGAACATCTTTGCAAGAGAGGTAGCAAGCGAGCAAAAGGAGGGCTGGGGAGGTAATTGTCAGGTGGTCTGGAGGTTCCCACTGAAATTTAGAGCAAGAGACATCAGCCCTTGTCTTGATCGCAAGTGCAAGCAGGTGAGGCTGGAGTAGAAGTACAAGAGAACTGACATGCTTTAACAAAGACCTTGGGAACATCTTGCTGGCCAAGGACAAAAATGTCCTCCATCCATAGATGACATTTCCCACTGGGAACTATGTAACCAAAGCCCCATGGCCAAAATTCTTCACCCCAGGCTGAGGCTGGTAGGAGATTTGATATTGATTCACTGGGGTCAGGATTTCATCCTGTGATTTAAACCTAACTCCTCCAAAGAGAATAAGATCAATTTTACAGAGAATCAAACAGATAAAGAACAGCCTTTGAGTCAGTGTGCAACAGAGGCAGAGAGTTTAAAAAAAAAGTTCTTTCCTTATCAGGAAGATTAAAAAAGAAAAAAGATAGAAAGGAACCTGGAGAATGTTGTTTGCTCATTTTTCCTTTTCCAGTCAAAACAACCCCGCCTCTGTCTGCTCTCCACATGGTCACCGAGGGAGCAGAGCAGTGCAGGGTTTCTTGTAGCATCCAGCTACTGGTGTCCCATCCCTGCAGTCCCCACCCCTAGAGACCCCTACTCAGCTTTCCTACTGCTACCTCTAGGCCCAGACGTTCCCAGATGGCCCCTGCGCCACAAAGCTGCCTTGGCAGTGAGGTGGCTGAGCAGGTCCCATGTGCTGAAGGCTCATGTCTGCAAAGCTGTTGCAAGCGATGGGAGATGGTGAAATATGCTGGTGGTACCACATCGATCTGCATGGGCAGGAGAGCTGCCTCAGGAGGGGCTGAGGAATGAGAGAAAGATGAGGAAGGCAGAGATTTGGAGCTGGAATGGGGAAAGCAGCTCTCCTGCAGCAGGGGAGTCACATGCTCCAGGGGTACAGAACCCCCGCCCCAGTTGCCTCTGGGGGATGTGGGCTCCCACCAAGCAGTGCCCACCCAGTGCCCTGGAAGCTGGAAACCCTTGCACTAAGCTTCTATCTCATGAAGGTTTTATTACCACAACTCCTTTTTATTTTGGTCATTCGTCAGCCTCAGGGAACACAGACTGTCTCCCACTAAGACAGCTGCTCTGCTCCTGCCCCTAAAGCACTGGGACAACTTTGGGTTTCTTCTGTCCTACAGCATTGCAAGACAGGAGGCTTGTGTTTGCCCCTCTGCTGCCATCCCAGCCACCTTCACTTACTCTGGCCAGGAGCACCTGCAAGCAACACAGGATCCATGGCAGAGGCTTCTGCAGGCAGCCACCCCCCCTGCCTATTATTTAACTGCAACCCAGAGACAATTTTTCTTGGAGAAAGCTTTTAAGCTTGATCAGTGATGGGGTTAATATTGTTTGCCCTGTGTCTCAATTTTTTATCTGTATTAATGGGAAGTGCCACAGCAGAGTTTTATCCAGCAGTCCTGCAGCAGTGCTTTGCTGGGGTTTGGCTTTTTTTGAAACACTGAGTTGCAATGACTGATCATGCTGCAGCACAGCAGCTACCAACCACATCCCTGCAGAAGCTGCCCAGACACCACTCTCAATGGTGTAATAGCTACCCTAAATCCCAGAGTTTGTCCCCAAAGAGCCATTTTTCCTGCTGCAGCCCATGCTGCCAGCAAGGGATGGGAGAGCAGAGGCGGAAGGACCACAGGGCAGCACAGCAGCAGAGGTGAGCTCTAGAATTGTTCACCTGCCCACATCTGCTCTCTGATGGCTCTTTGGGGACTCCTGGCTACATCACATTCAAAAGAAAAAGAAAACAAAACAAAAGCCAGGTGCAAGTTAAACAAGTGGAAGGTCTGCTGGGGCTGGCAGTGAAGCTGGGCTTTGCTGTCTGCCCAAGGCAAGCAATGGCAGCAGCCCCAGGGTGGGCAACTGGTCCCACACTTTCCCCTTCGGGCAGCAAAAGGTAGGAGCTGAGCCCAGATCCAGGAGCAAGAGAGATGCAGGACAGAGACCTTCACTACCCACAACGCCCTGTGTTTGCAGAGCCATGCTTCAAACAGAAATATATATATTTTTTGCTCTCTGCTTTCAGGTCTTTGATCCCTCCAATTTATTTGTTCTTGTCTTTGTGGGCTTCACAGTCCAAGTGTATGATAATTCACTGCTTGTTAATCCAATTTGGCTCTATTTAGATATTCCAGTTTAACATCAAATATAATACAGAATCATATCCAGAAGAGACAGAAATGAGATGGGTGCTTATGAACGAGCTCTGAACCTTGCCTGGTGAAGGCTGGCTGCTTTCTTTACTAATTTAATCTCCCTCTGGTTTCACCAAGATAGTTTTCATGGTTAAGTCCCTCACCACAGCCAGGAACACAGCAGGGCAGACGCTCTGCACCTTGGAGGGCAGCACAGCACCCAGAAGCTCTATAGCACGGGACAGCAGAGACAGACAGCCACTGGCAAGACCCCAGAGATGCTGCAGAGATCAGGGGCAGTCGAGGGGGACAGCAGCTGCCTTCGGAACCCAGCCCACCACCTGCACCCAGCTCTTTGTAGCGACTGCTCCTGTTTATCAGCCACGCACGGCACAGACCAAAGCCTGCAGCCCAGCAGTGCCAGGGAGAGACTCGCCTGGGCAAAGCCAGCCCAGCCCCAGGGACCTCTACGGGGCTCGCTTCAGCTCAGGATCCGGCCCTGGGTGCAGGGAAGGCTGCCGAGCAGTACAAGTCAGCACAGCCCAGCAGCAGCGCCAGACAGGCACGCTGCAAAGAAAATCCCTTTTCATCTGCAGCGGACGCTCAGCCGCGCTCCCCCCGCCGCCCACCTCGGCCCTTCCTGGCACTGTTATTGATGCAAACTTCAACCCGCGGTTCCTGCTGCTGTCTCAGCAGAGGAGACGCTGCAGCTCTTTGGGGTGTGCCGGCGGGGACAGAGGATGGATGGCGACAGCTGGCCGGGGAGCACGGCGAGGACATGTCACCAACCTGACATCTCCGAGCCCCCAGCTCGCTGCGAGCAAGAGCCTGCAGCCAGCACAGCGAGCTGCCTGGCCTTGGAGTGGGGTTATTAAATCAGGAGTGAGCCCAGCGCCCGCGGGATCCCGGCAGGTTCTGGGTGAGGGATGTCATGGTGAGAGTACTCCCTCTGGAAAGATTTCTGCCCCATTTCAGCTCTCAGCCTGCAGTCAGCCCTAGCCTGACCCCCAGGCTGGGGCTGTGCACTGCCCCACTGAAACCTAGGTAGCTCCTCAACTGCTGCCTTCCTTCCTCTACCCCCCATTGCTGTTATTCAAGGGCCATCCCCCCACAAACGTGTTCAGTTCCTACCTGGGCGATGAGCCCACAGTCTTGGCACAGCTCTGGAGTTGGGTCCCTGGTGCAGGCAGAAGATGTAGCTGGAGTATGCTACAACACAACTCACTAGCCCCTCGGGCACAAACGTGAGCAAGAACATCCACCTGCAAGCCACTGTAAGGACAACATGGACTACAAACCCACCCTCCACAGCAAGCTTTATCTCCTTTTACCCACCTGCCAAATGGCTCACTAACAAGGGTGTGGGCAAGCCCCAGGTGCTGGTGCTGATCCTTGTGCTAACACACCTCAGAAGCCTCTTGCTCACTCTGTGCCCCCAACCATGTGAGGTGGTGCTCAGGCATGCAGGTCAAGCATCTCCCTGCCCTAGGAAAGGAGCTTCCATGTTGCTGCTCTTATTCCAGTCCCACTTTTTTGTCACCCTGACCGATGCACTGAAAGAGCAGAGGCTGTAAGAGCAGAAGCTGTTAGGGGAGGGTATTTTGTCCCTGCTAGCCACAAAGCACTCAGACACTCAGTGTGTAAGAGCAGTCCATGAACAGACCATTCAGAGGCAGTGAATGCTCCTTACCATCTCCCCACAGCCACCAAAGTGCCCTCCTGAAGATGTCTTTTTTCCTTGACCATGCTTCAGCAGACAAGTGTGTCCATGTTGGAGGCATTGCCTAAATGTGCCTATTCCTCTTGGAACTGTTTCCTTTGAAGATGGCAGGTTGGTTGTGTGAAGCACCAGTACCGTGCTCAGTTTTGTGGAGGCAAGCAGAGGGGCTCCGCCAATAGCCAGAGGTGCAAAGGCACTTGGAGCCTGCCCATCACCAGTGGGGACAATGACAGCCCCTCAATGAGGTCAGGAAACCTCTGTCTGATGTTTACAGTCTTTCAGGTGACAAAGCATATCAGCTGTGGGAGAAGTGGAGAGGAAAAGGCTGAGGTGGCACCCAGGGAACCATGCTTCTGCAGGACCAGCACAGGCAGCCCATCAAAGCAAACCCACTGAGACGTATTTAACCAAACACTTACTTTCCATTTTATTCAATAATTGCTTTAATACTAAAATGCATTAGATGCTCAAAGCAGAAGAAAGAAAAAAAAAAAAACCAAAACAAAAAACCAAACCAAACAAAACCCCCCCACACATTTAGGTGGAAAACAAAGTTCTCATCAGATGAAAAAACCCCAATGTGGCAAGTACACCATTTTGAAACAGAATCGTAATAATTTAATAAAGCTGCTTCATCATCTTCATAAAATAGACAGAATGGTGATTTTTTTTTTCTTTTTCCATTTTGTTGTTTACAATGATTCAATCACTGTGAAAATGTACATAACATACAGATCAGCATATACAACAATTTATTCTTCATATACTCAGCAACGGAGACACCATGGACAAGACGTACCGCTTGCCGCTCTTACCACTGCAAGGCCCGCAGCTCATGCTCACTGCCCTGCCAGGCTGCAAGGAGCTGTGCTGCTGGAAACCAGTTTGTGTGAGGGGTGTTTGAAGGCTCTATCCCAGCTTAGATCAGCTGAACATCAGCCGACGGTGACAGAGGATCCGTCTCAGCAGCGCGTGTGGCGGGGTCGGCCGGGCTTCTCCCCGACGTGTACCGCAACTCACAGCTTGGATCAGAGATTACCCAGAGCTGCAAAAGCAGCTGTAGCAACACGATCATCAATTTTCCCCAATGACAGACAAATGTGTTTCCATTCATAATTAATTTTTTTTTCCCCCCTCAAGAATAATTTCAATATATTCATCAGACAGCGTGTTCTTTACAAAAGCAACTTGTTTCTTAGTTGGAATTTTTGAAACAAACAACAAAAAAAAAAAAAAAGGAAAAAAAAGAGAATAAAAAAAATGAAAAGGAATTCACTTCTGCACAATGTGTGATCCACACACAGGCCACCTTCAGCTTCACAACAGACAGCGTACAGCAACAACCTCAGCAGGACAGTGCTTGGGGGGGGTTATTTTTCCAGCTATCAGTCACTCCTCCCCCTCTCCGCAGCACTCCCATCATCCCTCCTGGTGCAGCTCTGCAGCCTCAGGGTTGGGAAAGGCCAGGAGCTCCCCAGGGAGCAGGGAAGGGTCCCCCGTGAGTGGGATGGTCCCCCTGTCCTCCATCCCCAGGGTTGCTCCAGATGGAGTCCTCGTCATGCTCGGGGAGAATCGTCAGTGATTGCTGTTCTCCTGGATAAACAGGAGTGTACAACAAGTTTACCTGAAGGAAACCAACAGATCCCAGCGATTTTTCCTAAACCAAATCTGAGGACAGGTTATTAAAAAGCACAATAATTACATCTGGAACCCCCTCTGAAATCCCCCCTCACCTACCCTGCAGCCTTGAACGTTTTTGCATGGCCAGTTTCAATGCAACTAGGAAAAAAAAAAAAAAGAAGGCAAGACAGACTGCAATTTGCCCAGGAGCCCTGAACTCATCTCAAGTGACACAGAGGGACAGTGACAGGAGTAGCAAAATATTCAGGAGAGGGACAAGGCAGCAGAGCTGGGGCCACTCTTCAGCTCTCCCCTCAGCCCTGCATGGCAAGGACGTGCCAGGGAAGGGCCCCTCACTCAGCATCCCTGGCTGCAGCTTGGGTCAGTACAGAAAACTGGTGTTTAAATGATTTTCTTGGAGGCATAAGGGTTTAGTGACCTCTTTAATGCCCCCTTTTAATACAGAATTATTTCACATTCTTTCTCAGCTGCGCTTTTATTCAGAGTGGCAAGGAACGTTTCCTCTGGGTAAATTAGAGAAATGTTTCCCTTTTTTTTTTTTTTTTTTTTTCTTCCTTTTCAGTTAGCATCTATTTTTCATCCCAAACACCAGGCTGGTGGTGGCAGCTCCGCAGGCAGAGGGCAACGCTCAGCAGAAATTAACAGCCAGTGCTTTTCAGGCAGCGAGGGATGATGATGGGGTGCCCAGGGAAAAGAGGGGCACACGCTGCCCATCCCTGAGCTGGGCAATGCGAGACCTGGATTCCATCCTGCCAGAGGTGGTGGGTGGATGATGAGGCAATGTGGGGACCTAGCCCTGTGAAGCCAAGAGGATCTGACAGATGGGGCATCACAGGCTCTGTCACTCAGCAAAAACATATGAGAAGCTTCCCCCCACAGAATACTACTCAGAGCTGACAAACAGAGGTGAACATCAGAATAAACCCAGCTTAACAGTCACAGAAAACCCAGTTATTCCAACAGCCCCAAGTCAGCCCCTTTCTTCTTTGCTTGCGTTACAATAGTACACACATCTGGGGAAAAAGGAACAGAAATAAATGACAGCAGTAACAGTACACAGGCAGGAAACACTGCAGGAACAGAAATAACATATCCCTGAAAAATGGGCTCAAACTCCAGAACAGAAGGAAAAAACCCCAGTTCACTTTCCAAAGGGGTGCAGGACATCACATTAATGTGTGGGATGGGAGCTGCATGAGGTAGTCATCAACACCAGTGAGGGAAGCATCACAAATTTCATTAGACAACCGTTTTTTGTCGGTTCTTTCCCAATTCCTGGCCCTAGGAAGTGGCAGGGGGAACAGACTGACTGCAGATCTTTCTTGGACCAGCTATGGCTTCAGGCAGGATCAGTCTGCCCTGAAGAAACTAATGGTTGAAGCTTAATTTTATTTTGAGGATAATAATGACTGGAGCTTGTTTCCTTGTTGATGTTTTTAATTTAAATAAATCAAAATAACAAATATTTTGTCATGATACATAGACCCTAGAAAGACTATTTCTCTAGAAACCACTAATTTCAACTTGCTGGTACAGCAAACATTGGCAAGAGCTATGCATTTTCCCTTCCAGAATCAATTTTATATTCTAGGAAACATTATTTAGGGTAGGAAAATCTGTTTGTTGAAGGGTTAATAATAATAATAATAATTACAATAATAACAATAATAACCATAGCTATCTGAAGTCCTCCTACCTTACTCATACCTCACTGAGGAATTATCACTGCAAGAGAGTGGAGAGCTGTGAAACCCTTCCCCTCTCTCCCTTCTACAAAACAGCTATTAAAGTAGCTCAATTTAAAAATCAATTTTATATGAGTAAATTTGTACCCACACAAAAAAAAAAATCCTTAATTATGAGAAAAAATAATGAAATTCTTTCATTTTTTTCTCCATTAAGAAGGCACATTAATTGAATTAGTAATGTTGTTACACATCACCTGTCTGCCCCTAAATTAACATCACTATTGCTCATTCCATACTTATTTATGATGCAGGGACAGAAAGAAACTAGGACAGTCTCAAAGCCATGCTGTGGTGACATACAAAGACACACAGAATTGGCATAAGCACGACTGGGAAATGCTGACTTGGAAGTGTGTGTCCAATTGAGAAGGTAATTGAGATCTCTCAAATTAACTCCATGACTTTTGACTTGAAAATGATTGGAGATGGGGCGGGGGCATATCTAAACCTGGGAACTGGATAAAGAAACAGGACAACCAACTTCTTGAAAAGACTTTCCATGCATTGCCTCGAAATTATGCAAAAGAAGCAGAGAAGGGAAAAAGTTCAGCACAGTGCATCTTATAATTGCAATCCAGGCAGAATTTTCCCCCAAAAAACATCTTCCCCTAATGCCCTGTCACTGCCCTGCAAGAGCCAAGGAAGGCTGCAGGTGATGGTGGGGCTGGAAGAAGCACTTGCTCCACCGGGTCTGAAAACTGCAGGTTCCCCAAAGTTTCAGTAAGATGATTGTGATTTTTTTTTTCTTTCTTTTTTTTTTTTCTCCCTTTTTTTTTTTTCCTTTTTTCCTTTTTTTTAAGTTTTGGAAGCCTTTTGCCATCACTAGACATACAGTAATTTGCAATATCAAATACAATAATAGTACAGATAAGCATGTGACAGCAAAAGGATTCATAAACGCAGGGGTGTCCATAGCAAAATAGCAACATCTTCAAACACAACCAACCTTGTGCTGGGTGAATACTGAAATCCACCCGACTGTCGCTCCCAACAGTGGCACACAAGCGACGGTCGCTACTTTGTCCAGACTACAAAACCGCCGGGCTGATTACTAAAGATGTCCGAATAAGGAATTTACCATTCCATTCTTTCCAGGAATGGAAATTCATCTTCATTTGGAGATATAAAAATATATAAACTCCGAGGAGGGGGATACTGAGCGCTCCTGAGGACCAGGAAAGGGTGTGTGAGGGGGGTGGTCTCACCTCTGCCTCCCCCACCTCTCCCCCCTTTCCACCTCCTGACAAAAGCAAACCACCAGCTCCTTTGCCCGGGCTGCACACCCTGCTGCCTGCTGAGACGAGTGGGATTGTCACATTAAGGATAGCTTCATTTATAAACAATACATTTAGGGAAAGCTTTAAATACAGCAATCTGTGAACCATTGGTAAGCGATAAAAACAATCTGCGCTGGGAGTGGTGCGGTCCCTCAGCCTCCTCTCTCTACTCCTCCTCCTTCTCCTCCTCCTCCTCCTTCTCCTCTCGCCACGTGCGGCTTAGAGGACGATGTCTTTTAGTCTCCGGGCGCCAGGCGAGTCCTTGTCCCGGCGTTCCTGAAGGAGCGGGTTGCCCTCCTGCCCGCCACTCTCACTGTCCGCCCCCCGGGGCTCTGCCTCGGTTGGCCGAGAAGGGCCATTGTTCCCAAAGGGCTCCCGTTCCCGGTTGCCAGCAGCACAGTGCCCGGCACCGTACGGTGCCACCGTCTTGCCGGACAAAGGGCTCTTCAGGTGGAGGGGTGAGGTGACAGGGCTGACGGCCTCGCAGCCGTTGCCCGCCTCGCGGACGGCGCCGCTGACCTTGGGGCTGCAGGCGGCCGGGTCCACCGTTCTTTTGCCTTTGGGGTTGGCAAGCCGCTCGTCGATGAGGGGCTCACCGCCCTCCTTGCCGAAGGTGGCGAAGGTCCTTTTTGTGCTGCTGCAGTCTGCGTAAGGCTCTGTGTCCACCGCCGTCGCCTCGATGGAGAGGGCAATGACGTTCCTGCCGTGCTCAGGGGACTTGGCGCGGCTGGGGACAGCACCACGAGGCATCCAGCACCTGTCCGAGTGGCCCAGAATGCGGCACTCCTCCCTGCAATGAAATCCTTCGTTCTGATCTGTATGGAGAAAACACAAGGGCTGGTGAACTGGGGACCCCTACCAAGAGTATCCACCACCCCCCCAGCCCATCCTGGGCAGGGAGCCCCAAACATGCCAGGCAATGCTCATCACTGCCACCCCAGCAGCAGTTACTCAAGCCCAAGCAGCAACTGTTTTTCCCTCTCAGAAACCCATGTCAGAGAAGGGCTTTCCACTGCCATTGCCCTGTCACTCCAAGACTGAAATTTAATTTCCACAGGGTGTGTGTCACCTGCCACTGCCAGACCTACAACATGGGGACAGAGGCTGAATCCCTCACAGCCAGGTTGTCCCACATACCAAGCTGCCTGGAGTCAGCACCATCTAGGTTTCATAATGATGCTAAAGGCCACCACGTTCTAAGTTTGGTTTGATGAGACTTTAAACTTCACTGTTTTGCAGAGTGGAGAAACGAATGGAGTGAAGAGAGTGGTTTCTTTTCTTTTGTTTCTTTCTTTTTTTTTTTTTTTCTGGTATATACGTGTCTTCACTTTTTGCTTAATCCCCACTGACCTCCCACACAACGGAGGTTTTATAAATCTCCAAGACTGCCCACTCCGCTGAAGATTAAATGTGTCATTTCCAGCGTTGGGGCCTTATTCATACAAGAGCAATAAAGATCCTTTCTCTCGACTCAGGGTTGTCCCAACACCACTTTAGAGAGCTGAAATATGGAGTGGTGGTTTAACCCCTTCCAAGGACCTTCCATGCCCAGGAATGAGAGTTCCCAGGTTGGCGCAAACATTTGTGCCTGGTTCTTGTGTGAATCCCTGCACTGCCAGCCTGTCCCAAGGGACTGCACTACCTTATTTCTCCATCACAGATGGACAAAGTGGGGCCTAGGGAAGCAGCCAGGCTCAGCCATGTGCATAGCTGGAAATCAAACTCAGGAGTCTCAAGAGCCTTTGCTGACCATCCAACCATGGCTCCTGCTGAACACCACAGGCTCCCAGTTGCTTTTCAGCCTCAGCTTATGACCTTCCTTTCATTTGACAAGAACTTGTAATTGCAGCTAGCCCTCGTAAAGCACATTCTTTCCCTACACAAAGACACAGCAGCTTCCTATCATAACCTATATGCACACAAAGCAGCACTAAAGCACTAATGCCATCACCCATCCAAGACTGTGCTCGCTCGGTGCTGGTTTGATGGATTGAAGGCTGCGAAGGTGCAGACTCAGCCTGGGTTTGCTTCCCGTCCATCTGCAAACCGTTCATTTTGATGCTTTGTACATCTGTGTGCATAACCTCCGCTCCTCAGGCACATTGGTATTTCCACCACATTCGAGCACTAGGGAGGCTGATAAAAATTCTCAGCACATAACACAATGCACCAAAATATGAGCAGCTTAACACTTACAGAGAATAAACGAGTAAAAGGCAGACCTCACTAAAAAGAAGGGGGG
>VWZE01013065.1:796729-852673 GCA_013396675.1 Eubucco bourcierii | reverse complement strand
AAAAAAAAAGAAAAATTGCCCAGAAAAGTGTTACTGTCTGCCTATTTATCCACAGTTTAACTTCAAAAGGGTGCTACAGGCATAGAAAGTTGTGTAGTCTGGCTGTGATAGCAGAGGACTTGGTGATGGTTGGAGGGGCTACAGAAATATCTTAGGTTCTCATTCCCGATGAGACACTGATTTATTGTGCTGTGTGACCTTGGGCACGTTGCTGGAGTACACATCACTTCAGTCTCTCCACAAAGATGAAATGCCAGAACTGGCTGGTCCAGTGCAAGAAGGCACAGGGGAAGCTGCTGCTCCTCACCTTCCCTGCCCAGCTCAACATTGACTGCATGGGACCACCGCAGAAGAAGCAAACTCTGATCCTGAATGGTGCGCAGACAGGTTTGTCTTACCTTGAGCCATTTATTCCAAGTCGGCAGATTTCACAGATAAAAACAAACTGAGGATTTCACTGATTACTGCACTGCAAGTGGATATTCCTCAGACCCCAGAAAAGGATCCATGCTTCAAGAGCAGCTTTATTAGAGATTGCTGGCATGATGCCTATTTGCTGGGGAGATGATCAGCTTTGGACACCAAGATGCTTGTCTACAAGTCACATCAGTGGTAGTTGAAATGCAGGCAGGAGAAGAGATGAAAGGGATTACATTAAATTATACTGTTTCAATCTTTTATTTTATGATGGAAGTGTAATGAGCTCAAAAATTGCCCTGGGCTGACAGGTAGGAGGGCAGAAGCCACCATCCTTCCACAGATGTGAAGACAACAGGTAGCTCCACAGCACATTCTGCCTCCCTGCGTCAGTCTCCAGCACATACCACAGCTTTGGTCTGCAGAGACCATGTCCCACAGCCAGAGACCACCAGGCTCTTGGGGACAATACATGTCCAGGTTGCCCAGACCAGCCCTGACCTGGCAGCAGACCCAAGGAGCAGCACAGAGCCTTGAGCATCAGCAGCTGCTTCTCCACAGAGGATTAAGATCCTCAGCTACCTACCCATCACTGTCTCAATCCTGTGGTTGTTATCAAACACTGTATTTATGCCATGATCACATTCAATATTGATGAATGTCACACCACTCATTCCTCTGCTGTCCCAGACAGAAAGCAGGGAAGTCCCAGAAGGTTCTGGGCTCCTCCAGTGGGCTGACCCCTGGGCTATCACCATGTGACCTCCTCCAGCTCAGCCCCAGAGCAGAGGCAGGCTCGGAGCCTCCAGGTAGGCTCCTGGTGCTGCCCTTTACAGCAAGGTCTGACTCACCCAGGCCTAATGACACCCAGGACAGCCATTCGCATTCACCAGCTCGTTACTGTGCTCCTCTGGCTCAGTTTTTATCACTTTAACAATTGGAAATAGAACAACAGGAAATTTTTTTACAGCCCTAGACCTGCCCTAGTCAATATGACTGTTACTGTCTCCACTGAAAAATGTTCTTCATGCAAGAAGCAAAGCCCAGGCAATAACCACAGCACCACGTACAACATGACAAGTGGCAGGCAGCCAAAACAGGCAGCTCAGTTTCCCGCCTCCGCGCACCCGGTGTACTGATGGCAGGGGACTGAGCAAGCTGGTGCCAAACTACTGCCCGATGAGGCTAGGAGAGAGGTAAGGGGAGGAGGGACAGTGTGGGGCAAGCAACACAACAGCTTATTAAACACTGGAACAAGCTCCACAGGGAGGTGGCTGAATCCCCATCCCTGGAGGTGTTTAAAAGAGGCAGAGATGTGGTGGTGAGGGACATGGTTTAGCACCAGATTTGGTAGAGCTAGAGATAGGTTGCACTTGATTGCCTTGTCCAACAGAAACAATTCTGATTCTGGGATTCAGCACTGCTTTGCACAAGCCATAGAGTAAATACCTCATTTGAGACAGGAGTCCCTGAAGAGCTCAACTGGGATGGGTAAGGGAAACACTATGGCTCAGACTGTGCAAGCCACCCTGACCTAAGCTGGGCTTTCTAGGGAGCCAAGCACACCACATGGGCTGGAGAGGAGAGTCCTGTTGCACGTGTGGCTGTAGGGACACCCACGTCACACGCAGGCTGTCCAGAGAGATGCTGAACCACTCGTCCAAGCACCAGTGCCATGCACAGGTGATGGTTGTGTGCTCTGGCACATAACAACGAGCAGGTCCCGAAGCAACAATGTCCAGTTTTCAGTTATTCTGCCTTCCTCCAGCACAAATCCAGAATCTTGTCTCAGAGCACCTTCAGGGCAGAGTCACTTTGAAAATGTTCCCCAGGGTACCAAACACCCTGACAGAAGCCTTGCCAAGAAGAGGTGAGCAGTTATCACAAAGTCAGGCTTGGCAGAAAAAAAAGTGTCATTGCTGTATGTAAGCTCTTACATAGCAAACATGAAACAAACTAAAACAAACAGCCACCTCTGGAATAAATGTGCTCCTCAATGAGCACAGCAAAACCCACGCTGAGCTCCAGATTTCAAACCTTCTCTATTTGCACCTCAAGGGACCAACACAAAGGCAAATGATGAGCTCCAGCCAGCCCTGCTTGTGAGGTCTGAGGCAGGCAAGTAGGCAGCTGCAGGACAACCTGGTGGGAGAGACAATCTTGGCTCATCAACCTTGGCTCATCTACCTGCATACACACAGCTCATGTCACTGTTAAGGACAAAGGCAAAATGACACACAAAGGCAGGAAGGTGACATGAAACTCCTGGAGCTGAGTGCCCTGATACTTGTCTAGTCAAGACCCTCAGTACTTTCCAATCCCACCATAAAAGCTCTTGGTCAGGAAAGCTCAACATGAGTCTGCAGTGTGCACATGCAGCCCAGACAGCCAACCGAGTCCTAGGCTGCATCAAGAGAAGCGTGGCCAGCAGAGCAAGGGAGGTGATTCTGCCCCTTTACTCTGCTCTCGTCAGACCCCACCTGGAGTACTGTGTGCAGTTCTGGAACCCTCAGCACAGGAAGGACATGGAAGTGTTGGAGCGGGTCCAGAGGAGGGCCACAAAGATGATCAGAGGGCTGGAGCAGCTCTCCTATGAGGACAGGCTGAGGGAGTTGGGGCTCTTCAGCCTGGAGAAGAGAAGGCTTCGAGGGGACCAGATAGTAGCCTTCCAGTATCTGAAGGGGGCCTACAGGAAGGCTGGGGAAGGATTATTTACAAGGTCCTGCAATGACAGGACAAGGGGCAATGGGCTTAAACTGGCAGAGGGGAGATTTAGACTAGATGTTAGGAGGAAGTTCTTTACAGTAAGGGTGGTGAGGCACTGGAACAGGTTGCCCAGGGAGGTTGTGGATGCTCCCTCCCTGGATGTGTTCAAGGCCAGGCAGGGGGGTGGAACTAGATGATCCTTGAGGTCCCTTCCAACCTTACCATTCTATGATTCTATGATTCTAAAGCCAGGATGCCTGAAAGCCAGAAGCCAAGAGAAGCTCAGGAGGAGCCGGCAGAGGACATGGGCACTAGCACAACAGAGCCTTCAGCTCCTCCCTGCACAGGGCCTTCTCTCATTAAATGTCCAGGGTGTAGAGATGCTTTCAGCCTCCTGTTCAAAGCCTATCTACCTGCACAGAGCAACAGGAAGCCACTGTGCAAGCACTCCTGCAAGCTCTCTCAGCAATTGAATTATCTCCAGTGGAATCGCAGCGCTGGCCAAAGAGACAAAGTTAAATCGTAGCAAGGTGCAAGTGCCTGGGAATGTAATATTCCTGATAAATGGCCAGATGACATGTGCTGTTATACAATCTAAGGTGCAATTTGGGCGATGACAATAGTCCCTGGAGTTTCCATTTTCAAACAGCCGCTCGGTTCAATCCAATCCGTGTCAGAGCGGCTTTGCCGGGGTGAGTAAGTAGAGCTCATTTGTGCTATTACATGGGGAGCAAGGAAAAGGAGTTGCTTGAAAATGAAAAATCGTGGGGGAAAAGGGTGACTGTAAGGATGGTAGCCCAGTTGGGACGCGCCTGGGGTGCATGAGTGAGCATCGTGCTGAGCAGCCGCAGCCTCGTGGCAGCATGGGGCACGCATGCCTGTGCCTGGGCTGGTACCACAGGTACTGGTGTGCAGGAGCCTGGCTTTATCTCCTCATTTTGGTGTTTCTTCAGCAACCGTATGATTATACTGTAATCACGATGACACTGCTCCTGGGTACAGCAAACAGCACGATCATTAAAAAATTCATTTCAAAATCTTCCTGGAAGCTAATAAATTTTACAGCAGTTTCAATCCTTTCTCATTGCAACAAAGAAAAGCTTAGTTCCAGACAAATTAAAAGTAAATTGATTGCCTTAGGGGAATCTATTCAAATATCACTTTTCCGTGTTAGAAATCTCTTCCTAAAACAAGAAGAGGAGAGCCAGGGAGAGCCAGCATGGGAACGATGTGGAAAAGCAAATCATTAAATCTCAGTTCATGAAACTAAGGGAGGGAGGAGGAATCAAACTTAAAATAAAATGCAAATGTCTCACTGGGGTGCAGGCCTAACATTTGTGACGGAATTTATGAATAATAAATATGAATAAATAGTAAACATGAAGGGATCAAACACTGCTGTTGATGTTTACTCATGGTTAGCCATCTTTCATGGACAATGCGCAACTGCATTATTTAACACTCCTCTCCCAGCTACTTCAGGGTTTCTTTTCAACTCCAGCACCTTAATTTTCTCAGGGATGTACACCACAAGGCATGAGGGATGTCCTCGAGCAGCATCCAACACTCTCAGCACACCCACCTGCCCTCCATCCTATCAGCAGAGGCTGTTCCCAGGCTCAGGAGCTGCAATCCACCACATTACACTCCAGATAAAACAGTAAGCTAGAGCAAAATACAAACAGTCCCCAGCCATGGTTCATCATTCGCTTGTAAATTAAGACTCTGCACCTCTGCCTTATCTCCCCTAATAGCATAATATCAGGAAACAAGAGGTGTGGAATAGTGGATTATATTTTTGACCTACGGGCTTTTACAGAGCCTCCTTCGCCTTTCCTAATAAGAAATCTCCAGTCAATGCAGAAATGTAATCCTGGCGTGGTTTCCCCTGCACAATGCTCAGAGGATACTAATAACCAGGGACAGTGACAAATGCTCTTTAGCACAACGAGGAGCCTTTCTTTTCCTCTCTTTTGCCGTTGTTGGGGATTTATATAAGCTAAAAAATGCTGTATTTTTAATCCTGGATTGTCTGTCCTGACGCAGGAGGTCACGAGTGGTTGGACAAAGCAAATGCCTACAAGGAACTATTTTAATGAAACATGGTATGTGAATTAGATTAATTTATCAGGAGATTGCTGATAAGGACCCATGGCTGAATGCAGCTCCTGGGCAGTACTTCTGTAGTGGTCAGCAGAGAGATGTGATGGAGCTTGCTCCCAGCTGCTGCAGATAGACACAGCTCCCAGGATCTGCACTGATTTACACCAGTGGGGGGCTTGGCTTAGCTCATTTCCGTCTTCACCTGCTCTCAATTACTGTTAATAATGGTAATATTATTCTGCAGAATGGCCCCTGTACCATGAATGGAGCCTGACACACTGACATCTGGGGTGCTTAGGCTAGCGATGCACTACAGGCTTAAGAACAGATTTGATGCAAAATATTTTCTCTGGAACAAAGTGCTAAAGTCCTTGGGATGAGATGGTGGCTCTGGCAAGAGGAACTGCTGTTTGGGCACACCGTGCACCACAGCAAAGATAGACCCAGAAAGTATTGTGGGCTGGAAGGCAATTTACTGCTGGCTGCCCCCTTTGTCTGAGACCACAGGCCAATTCCCACCTCACTCACACTGCTAAATTAATTCCCCTTCAGAGGGACGCTGGAACACACCAGTTAAACGCCAATTAATCCATTTCTTAAGTGGTCCGTGGAGCTCCTGCTGGCCCCTGAGTGGTGGGGACTTCCACTCTGAAGCTCTGCTACTCATGCTTGGGTACAGGGCTCATTAACATCCTAACGGATGTTGGGATGCAGGATCTGGTCCTCAGAGAGGACAGCACTCTGGGATCTGATAGACCTTTTCCATCTGGAACCATTACAGCTCTGTAATTCCTAGGCACAGCACCCATTAATGCTAATGGCAGCTCCTGCACTGCCTGCACAAGTGCAGAATACAACTCTTTGACTTCATTACTGGAATTCAATTTCATTAACACTGGATACAGAGGGATTGTCCTAAATACACTCTTTCTTATATTTTCTTCATGTTAATGTAACCATTTGAGTATATTATACCCTGCAGAGATGGAAACATTTCTAGTCTGTTTAAACACATCTCCCACAATTGGGAGCAAAACTTTGTCTCCATTTATGCCTTTGACACCAGCTGCCTGCCATTTAATGGTACTTTAGTAGACAATGCAAATTAATCCAAAGGTTGCTTCTCTCTGCTATTGTCACATTCAAACCAGACAAAGTCACATACTCTGTTGGGGTAAGGCGAGACCAACCAGGCAGACACATTCCAGCAGCAGCAATAAATCGAATGATTTGCCCTGCCTCAGCCAAAATTAGGTGCTGCTCAGAAATCACTACTCAGTGATTCTGATAACAATTCCACAAAAGAAAATACAACTGGAGGAGATATTTGCTGAGGGAACTGGGATTGTTTAGTTTGGAGAAGAGGCTGAGCGAAGACCTCAGTGCTCTCTACAACTGGGGAAAGGAGGTCATAGTGAGGTGGGGACTGGTCTATTCTCCCTAACGTCAGATGACAGAACAAGAGAAAATGGCCTTAAATGGTGCCAGAGGAGGGTTAGATTGGATATTAGGAAAAATGTCTTTCTTGCAGAAGTGGTCAGGCATTGGAACAGGCTGCCCAGGGAGATGGTGGAGCCACTGCTCCTGGAAGTGTTTAAGAAGCATTTGGTCATGGCACTTCAGGACATGGTTTAATAGCCACAGCGGTCTTAGTTTGAAGGTTGGACACAATGATCTTAAAAACCTCTTCCAATCAAAACAATTCTATGAGATAAGATGCAACTCCCAGCCGCTTGCACTGGGTCAGCTCCTGGCCAAGCAGCTGTCACAGCAGCATCCCTCACTTCAGCCATATTGATGTGCATCCCTTGGGGGGTTCCTGGTAAACATCTTACCACAACCTGCACCTCCCTTGGCCAAGGCAAAGCAGAATAACCCATCCTCCTTCTCCTCCTCTCCCTACTGGGATGTGCAGGACCAGGTTGAGACCTTGCATGAGATCCCCACCTGCCCATTCTCCTGTGCACCCACCCAGCATAGCTCTCCCATCCCTACGAAGTTTCTGGTGCTTCCACATAACAAGTGAGAAATAAAGGAGCTGAGGTTATAAATGCTGATACATAATTTACTCCTATTATCAAGATTAAACACATCTTTGCATGCTTAGCATAAAACAACTGCCTTTCCCCAGATTTCTCAAGGACATGCATAAACTTCATTATTATCTAAATAATCAAAAGAGTATTTCAATGGAATATTTAACTGTCTGCCTACTGGAAACTCACAGCCTTAATCTAACACTGATCCTCTGTTGTCCTTCATGTAAATATTGTTGGGACGTCAGCCAAAGCCTAGGGAAGTGAGCTTCATCTTGGTGGATGGGAATCTCTCGTGTCAGATACAGTCAGCCTGACTAATGAGACCTACAGCTTGCCAAAACCTACAGCCTTGCTGTCTGTTCCAGCCATTGAACGCGCTCAGAAACCCAGTGGCACCAGCCCAGCAGTCTACAGATCCCAATCAACTATCAATAGCTTAAGTGTAAGTGATTGTGTATGAAGTACAAGCCAAATGTGTTTCCTTTTTCAGTTTTAGGACCTCCAGTATTGTTATTGCACCAGTAATGCTTGCACGGAATTAATCATAGACGTACCCACAAGGCAAAACATTATGAGAAGCTCTTTGTACTTTCTAAAAGTGCACAGCTCTGAAGAGCGGAGGGAGCTGGAAGGCTTCCCAGCATGATGGGGCGTTCCCCACTGTCAAGAGATAGTCAGGGAATTTTCCCCTTTTTCTCATTTTAAACCAAAAGCATTGGTTGCTAGCCAGGTCTCATCATAACATCGACCTCTCACTCCTCCACCTTGCAGCTCAGCATTAGCCCTTCCCTGGTGTTCTACTTTAACTCTTTTTTGGATGCGTACAAGTCTTTTCCATGCTGAAGGATCCTGTCCTCTGAAGCAGAGATGTCCTATGATTTGATGCTGGCCTAGGGTGGCGGGTGCATCAGAAAACTCCACAGGGAACTCAGTTGGCCATGGGGACAGGTCTGCAAAAGCTGCTCTGCATTGTCCATCATCTGATATCGCCCATGGCTTGATCCAGCACCATAACTCAAGCTGACACAAGGACACTTCTGTTCCTCTCTGCTCTGGCCCCAGATCTACACAGAAGGCTCAAATGAGGCACCAGTCAAGAAGGGATAACAGCAATGTCAAGGGAATGGCAGCTATAAATTAGACTGGCCCCATGGCCACCAGAAAAGATTGCAGCATTCCCAAAGCCTGGGAGTCTGATCCATTTAATGTGGCTGAAACTGTGTTCTGGCAAGTAAGTTTATAGTCGTTAATTAAAAGAGTGATCATAGTGTATAAACAAACACAAGAAAATTACTATAAGGTAAAAATTTAAATCTAAAACCTCCTTAAAAACCTATGGCTATTGCATTACCTGTGATCAATTTTTAGCAATGCAAGTGGGGTCCCATCCCATCCCGTTCTATCCCATGGCCCACTGCCATGGGGATGAGATGGAGAACAAGCCCTCGAGTTTCTCTGAGGTTGTAAGTGTAAGAGACACAGGTTGATGGCTGAGCAATGAGAAAGGAACACAACCAGAATGTGATGACCTATGTAAACGCTGCAAGGAAAGCAGTAAGCTCCACAGCTCCATGGCTCCAGCCAAGCTGATGCCAACCCATGGGCACTTAGGCTCCAGTGCTGAATCCAACATGAGATGCCTGCATGCCACCTTGGGGTCCTGCCATGCATTCCTGTCCTGTAGCTTCAATGCAGGGACAGGAGGCTCTTGCTCCCAAAACTGGTGCTCTGGTGCTCCTAGAGCACAGCAGACTTCTGGCCCAAGCTCTGCCTGCGCAGCCGCCGATGATTTCCGAATTCTCCAGTGCGTGCTTCTGCAGTGCTGCCCTGAGGTCAGGTTGGATTGTGCTGGCTCCTAGCCCCGGTTCACAAGGCTGTCAGCTAAATTGCACCACGGCATCATTACTCCTGGTGATGGTGTGACAGACAGACAGAGCCCAGCTGGATTTTCAAAACCTAAGCACTTTGCAACACTGACAGGCAAGGAAAAAAATTAAAGCACCAAGCCACAGCCCTCTTAGTCTGAGAGGGTTTATCTGGAAATAGCCAAAGCTAGTAAGTATAAGACCCCACAAAGTCATTCCTCCTGAACCACTTTTCTGACCAAACCTTTTAACTGTCACTGGGAAATAAAGAGTGATAGGTACCAGCCCCAGCTGGCATTACCTGATTAGTCCAGTCCCCATCACATCCTTAACACAGCCTTTCTTCACGAGGAAAAAAGCAAGGCTGAAGTGACTGATGTAATTTGTTACATCAGACAGAGTTAGTGCGAGGAGAAGAGTCAGGTTCATTACACTGGAGTTCACCACAGGGCTGTGGCAGCCCTGAAGATGCAGCCAGTGCCAGGGCTGAGCCATCAACCAGGTGCCCACTTCTGTGACAGGAGGGTGAGATGCACTATGAGTGGGGAAGTTTAACCCAAAGGTGCCCTTCTGCAGTGGGAATCAGCCTGACATTCCTCCCCAAGCACACAAGGGGAAGGCTGGCAGCACAGTCCTGCAGCAATTCTACTGGAGTCTCTCTATAGGGATCCACCCTGGCTGTCTGCAGCAGGCAGATGTAATGTTGCCTCTTTGCCACTGCATGCTCGCCTCGGCTCTAAAACACTTCCACATGCAGCATGCATTAGAATTAAAAAACCATTAAACCTCGGAAAGGAAAAACTTTGACAGGATGCGTAATATACTAAGTATAATTAATTAAATTGGATGAGGCACTGGGGGATGAGAGAAGAGTGGATGGAGACTGTTCTTGGAAAAGGGATGGTAATGCACTAATGTTCAGTGTGGGCCATTAAGTAAGAAACAGCCTTGGAAGAGGCGAGGATGAGCATCGGGGGCTTCGAGAGATGGCACCAGCCAGTTGGGCACCTCGGATGCATAGCAAAAAAGGTGATAGCATGAAATGCAGCCAATTAGAGCTCTAAAACAAGGATATGATGGAAAAGGTAGCTGTGAGATGGAACAGCAAAAATGGTGTGAAGTAGCAATGCCTTACCAGTGACAGTCTCTCTCAAAGAGCTCCTCTCACCCACCCTGCCAGGGCTTGGGGCATGGGCCACATTAATCCTCAGCACCAGGCTCCTTGGTGCCAGCACAGGCATGGGGACGGGCATGAGGACATTCATCCTGGAAAGTATCTGGCTCTCCAGGGGGTGATTCTTCAGTTATTAGTACCCATGGGTGCAGTTTCCAAGCATGGGTAGCACCCAGCTGATCCATCACCCACAGCGAGTGCTGGCAGCAGCTGAGGTGGGGTGGGAAGCAACAAGCAAAGCTAGAGTTGAGAAGGGAGCATCAGAGGTGCCCCAGCCAACACAGCAGGCAGGACATGATGAGACAGCTGCAGTCTGGCTGTTCAGCAGGACAAAGTTTTAACAGGCTTAAAAACAGCATCAGCACTGATCATTAGGCAATTACAACTGCTGAAAGTTGACAAAGCACCAGGACCAAATGAATTATCTCCCCAAATCCTGCAGGCAGAAGCATGGAAAAGAGAAAAGTCATTGTCAACAGCCTCTGATAGCTCACTGGGTGCAGAAACACTAACAAAAAACTAAAGGGCTGCTCATTTGCTTGCTGTTTGGACAGATAAAAGGGAAAAGTCAGGAAATGATGAGGTCTTCAAAAACACTCTCATCACTTAGGGAGCGGTAGGAGGGAAGGTCTTGGAAACACTGATACAGCCAGGATTGCTCAGCCCCTGGAGATGTCTGATTCAGCCAGGAGAAGACCACACGAGTTTGGAGAGGGAAGGCGGATTTTGGCTGGGGAGATCACTCCTGATTCATCCCCAGTGTGGTTACTTGTTCGGTTCTGCACATTCCTGCACAGCTGCCAGCAGCAGCCAAGGCGACAGTTTTGAGTTTTTCTCCTCAAGGTTATATTGAAACCCACGCCTCCAGGGACCTCCAGAGCTTAACCCACACAGGACCACAGTGACTCCCTGCTCTGATCCTTTGCAAAAAAACAGGGGCTGCTCAGCTCTGTCACACTGTGCTTCTTGAGCACAGCCCTTCACTTTGAGTGACTAGGCATGCTTTTAGGAGAAACATGCAAATGTGATTTAAAGACTCTAAGTGATACAGAATATATCACATCCCTTGGGAACCTGTTCCAGGGGGTAATTATTCTAATTCCTAAAATCATGCTTCTCATTTGCAGCTAGAATTTTCCAAGGCAAACCTCCATCCCCCAGCAGCAGCTCTGCCTTTTTTGCTGAATTAGAGGTGCTCAGGAGCAGATATCTTCTTGCCGAGTTCACCTCTGAATGCAGGCTGAGATGACTGATGTCTCAAACAAAGTCCAGAGCACATCCCCTGAGTATGCCATTTGTCTTGGGTCCTGGTCCAAGCCCAGTGGTCTCATCTGAAAGAGTACTGCTGGACTCAACAGGCTCTGAGTCAGGTCCTATATCTCCAGATACAGCCTTCAGCTATACCCAGAAGTTCCTGATGCAAATCATCTTCCAGAAAGCAAGGGCATATTTCTGCACTGACAAAGCATCTCCACTCCACCTCAAGTGCTAGAACTTGGTGGGCTCTGCAAGATACGACTGACCAGTGAAAGGTTTACCTGGATTTTATACTTACTTAACAGGACATACCTACCCAATAACAAGGGAGCGAAACTGACAAAGCAGATGTCAGGCAATGAGAGGATTGCAGGTGAAATTGTTCATCTTAATTACTCATCTTCATTAATGTGAGGTTCTTGGATCCTGCAGTAATGACTAATGGGTCAAAATATTTGCAGAAGCAAACATATTTCCAGAAAAGGACACGTGGCTAAAGGGTGGAACAGAGAATTTTCTTTGTGCTTTACAAGGGAGTTTCCACTGCAAGACAAAAGTGACTTCCCAGCAGCATACCAGAAGGGAGCTAACCCAGATGCATGGCAAAGATTGTTATGAGGCAAAAATGTGCCCAGAAAAAAACAACACAGTTGAAGGTAGAAATAAGTGATGAACAAAGTAAAACACAGGTTACGCTTGAGCTGTTTGTGTTTCCCTGGCACTGGAATGAATTGGATACACGCATCAGGGCTACCTGTTCTCCTGACAGCACTGAAAGGAAAGAAAAAAGTTTGGAACAAGCCAAACACATTCAATTTGCCTGAATAATTTAGGCTGCTGAGTTATCATGAGCTTCACGGACTGTCATCGAGAAAAGCTGTATGGCAGAGGAAAGGTCTGTGAATCAATTGCATCTAAGAGACCAAAACTCACCAGAGAGTGGCTGCAGAAGCACTGCCTGTCAGAACAGATGCAGGACATGGAAGTCAACCCCCAAGCGGTGCAAGGCAGACAGCAGCCCCACGCTCCCAGGGTCAGCTCCTCAGTAGCCTGCTGCAGGAGAGAGTGGGCCTAGGCAAAGTGGGGCATCAAGAAGACACAGCTCTCATTGAAACATGCTGGTGAGCAGCAATCACAGGATCACAGGATGTTAGCGGTTGGAAAGGACCTCCATAGATCATCAAGTCCAACCCCCCTGCCAGAGCAGGACCATAGAATCTAGTACAGGTCACACAGGAACACATCCAGATGGGTCTTGAAAGTCTCCAGAGGAGGAGACTCCCACAACCTCACTGTGTCAGCAGCATAGATAACTCAGCTGGTAAACACAGAGTGAAAACCAAGAAACAAAGTACAGGATATACACAGTGCCCACCCAGGGTCCCATCTGGGTGTGCCAGACATTCCCCCGCCCCCACCCCCAAGACATATTTATACCCTCCACTAAGGCACCTAACTGCTCCCAAAAAATGCTTCTAGCTCTCTGGCTTTTCCTGGTTTCTTACTACATGTGGTTTTGGCTCCCAGTTTCTAGTCATATTCTTTTTCCTGAACTGGAAATGCCCTTTTGTAGCTTCTCACTGAGCTGTATCAAGTCCAGAAGCAGTTGGTTGAACTGAGAAAGTTTTTGCAGGGCAAATCTGGAGGCTCCTTGCCTGTCTCGGGAGTAGTCCACATTGCCTGTGAAATCAGCCAACTGGAGAAGGTATCCCAGCAGATGAGGCAGCACTGTCTGCTGTACTTGCACCAGTCACTCTCCTGCCTCATCCCTTTAATGAAGCCAAGACTTCCAAAAGAAGAAATCAAGTCCCTGACCTATTTTTGTTTGCAAGTGATGGGGACATCACCTTCCTTGGGTTTCTCATAAAATTCCTAACCAATGCCCTTTTCTCTCATTTCCCACATAAACCAATGCAAGAGCAACCACCAAATCTACTTCTCCAGCATACACCCAGCAGAGCAGTCTTCTCTCTAGAAAAGGCCGCAAGCTCTCCACTTTTAACGCCCTTCAGCCAGATGCTCAGCACCCCACAGGGTGTGGTACACCCCTGCCTCACTGCCAGCCCCACTTCACCACAGGGAACCCCCCACCACTGTCCCCACACCTCCAGCCATGTGCCAGGGAGGCTGTGTGGCATTCAGCTCTCAAGTGCTTCCGTAAGACACAAGGTAGCATCTGTGATGAGATCTCACCAAATGATCCAAGATAGTTTTCTCCAGCTGGGACTGATTGAATACAGCCTGGGCACCGGATGATGTGGGAAATCAGTCGGAGCCGAGCACAAATTGCATGCACAGAGGTAATTACTGCAGCACAAGGTTGGTAGCACCACTACCCACATGACAGTGTATCTCAGCAATTTTCATTTCCTATCGCTTCAATTCAGAGAGGGTTTTTTTTCTTTTTTTTTTTTTTTTTTTTTTTTTTGGTGTGGTTCAGCTTTTTTCCTTTTCCTACAGGGACTGATGCTAACCCAGGATGAAGCTCTGCTTTCACCACAGACAGTCATTCCTCATATCCAGATGTTTTCCTGTCTGCTACACCCAGGCCTTGAGCCCAGCCCACCTCAATCTGACTTCACTTGCCTGTTCCTCATGTGAGAGGCTGAGGGAGCTGGGGGTTTAGCCCAGAGAAGAGGAGGCTCAGGGGTGACCTCACTGCTGTCTACAACTATCTGAAAGGAGGTTGTAGCCAAGTCAGTCTCTCCTCCCAGGCAACCAGCAACAGGATGAGGGGACACAGTCTCGAGTTGTGCCAGGGGAGGTATAGGTTGGATATTAGGAGGAAGTTCTTCACAGAGAGAGTGACTGGCATTGAAATGGGCTGCCCAGGGAGGTGGTGGAGTCACCATCCCTGGAGGTGTTCAAGAAAAGCGTTGATAGGGCACTCAGTGCCATGGTCCAGTTGACTGGATAGGGCTGGGTGCTAGGTTGGACTGGATGAGCTTGGAGGTCTCTTCCAACCTGGTTCTATAATTCTATGACTGTCACTGCCTGAAGATGAAGTGATACAGTGGTGACCACCAGTCACCCATCACCATGTGCTGTCACACACATCCAGCTGGGGATATTGCTAATGAAACCCAATGTGTGAGTAGCTAATGAAGCTCATTACAAAGCAAGTTGCTCTCCATACTTGTAACAGGGCAAAAATATTATAAGAAAAATGGAACTGAAACCGTTTTCTGCTGAAAAATGAAAACACCAGGAGAGCTAATGCTGAGAGTGGGGAAGCTGATCATTACTATTACAGATACTCAGCAAAAAACAGGGTCACATTATGCTTACCGTGATTATACACATTGTAACTAGCATATATCTGTAATATACTTGCTAGGAATAACTTATTTTCCAAACAGACACAGAGGTTAAATGCAGGATGGAAAGGGAAATCACTGAGCAAAGGCAACACGAACCCAGCCAGAGCCAGAGCTCCTGCTTCCCAGCCCAGCCCGCTCCACCACATACCTGCATGCGAGGAAAGGCTGCCAAACTTCTTCATAATTCTGTGACCCACTTAAAAAGATCTACTTTCTTACATTCATATATGCTGTATGAGGAATAAAACATAGCACTCCTGAGTTTTGAGTGGCAGCACTTCCCTTAAGACTGATAAAAGCTGTACATTCTCTTTGCTATTTGGTGCTAATTATTACAGAGTTTTGACTTATATATTATTACGCAGATCATTTAGTAAAACAACCTACTCACAAACCCAGTGGTATGTCTTCCTTCAGCAGTTACCTGCTGGAGCTGCAGCAGTTTAGACACCTCTGTTTCAGAGACAGGTAGTCCCCCTCCCTTGCACTCAGGGCAGATGCAGTCCCATGTCCTACAGCCTAATTAAGAGCGGTCCAAATGTCAGAACTTTACTGCCCTTACAAATTTAATTGCACTAATTTTGGAGGCAGAAAAAAAAACCCAGGCACCCACCTTGTCCCAGGCTCCCCAGAGAGGCGTGTCCAGCACCACACCCCAGTCACCCCCAAGCTGCTGGGTGCGTGTTTCTGTAGAGTGAGATGGGGTTAACCTGGTGGCAACGGCCTGCGCCCAAAAAGCTGCTCCGAAGCTGGCTGTGCCACGCAGCCCGTGCCTGCAGAGCCGAGGGTCAGTGTGCTGTTTGTGGTGATGATTCTTTTAATAAAGGGCCCTGTATTTTCCAGCGGCTGCAAAAAATTGATGCGGGTTGCCATGGCAAGCACACACTTTCCCATTTAGTAGAATAATAGACAGCTTTGTATAATTCACTGATTTCAGATGATTTCTCACCCCGAGAGCAAGTCGTGCAAGTTACATAAGTCACCTGTTGTTTAGTCAATCTGGCAATTTTAATTAGAATAAATTTTTATGATTCCTCTTTGCAACACTTAGAGCTGCTCTGCCACCAGAATGCCGAGATGCCTGTAAATTACACGGGCTCCAATCACATCTTTTTTTGCTGTTTTAATTACAGTAACATTGCAGCATTAATCATGTAAGCCTCTGTTAAACAAGTAACAGCCATCCTCCATCATCATTAAAAAGAAAGGCCAAGCAAACAGGAGCTTTGGAGTTTACCATATTTCCAGTGAAAATTGTATTTTAACTTGAAGAGTTTCACAAACAGTAGTTTTATTTGGCTCTAATTAGTGTTGTGAAGGAAACACCAAAAGGTTAATAAGAGATGGTTAGTTTGTAATGCAAGTTTCCCGGTGCCAGCCCCAGCAGTTCAGTCTGTTTCCAGAGTCATTAACGATATAGATTGATTACAGGAGAAGATGGGGAAGTGCTGCCTTGCTGTGTTAGCAGAAGGTTTGATTTTATTCGTCTACCTTCCCTACTGTTAGATATGATGGCCATTACCTTGACCATTTTGCTAGCCGTAACTGCTGTGAGACACAAAGTGTTAATAGTTTCCTTAAAGGATACTGGCAAAAGGGGGGAAAAAAAATCCACACAAGCCTTTTTTTGGCTTGTTTAAAAGTGAAAAGGAAGCTGTAAGCTTGACTGTTTATTTATCTTAGAAATATTTGAAAATCCCAGTATCATGTAGTGGTTTTGGAAATGGATGCTTTGAGAGAGCCAGGGTTAGCATCACCCCGTCCTTCAGCTGAACCCTGACAAAGATCTCTGTGAACCTTCCGCTTGGGCTGGAGTTGAGGAGCAGTTAAGAAAACCAAGCACAAATACAAGCTGAAACTCTCTAATCAGAAATATCGCTTCTCCCTGTCTCCTATAAATTGCTCTCCAGTCACCCAGCAAAAATATGGGTAAGCAATAACTAAATTTGACAAAATCTCATTAAAAAGTACAGTAAAGCACTAGAAACCCTCCAACTTTCTGGTTTGATCATTCATCTGTTACAAACCTACACAGTGGGATATGGATCCAAGTTTTTGCTTTCCTCTCAAAGTTGCCAAAATGTTCACATCTGGTGAGTGTTTTCTGTGCCTCAATGGAAAGGACTTAAGGATCTAAAGTTTTAAGTTCTGTGACCCTGGACTGAGTAACTTCAGTGATGGAGACACTGCAAGAATTATCTTTGATGGAAAGAACCCGAACGCTGAAGAAAGAGTGCCAGGAATGTGAGAAATCTGATAATGCTTCTCATGCAAGCAATGGAGGCTGCACATCTGTTTGTTATTTAGTTCTCCTGTTGCAGAAAGGGATTGACATTCATGTACTGCTATGGACATGACTTCAGTGTCACCCTTGCCCCACCGTCAGCTTCCAGCAAGGACTTTCCTAAGCCATCCTCAATACTTCAGAAGTACAACCTTAAGGAAGAAGCAACACAAGGGATATGCTCATGCCAGATAGTGTTGATGTGTGGCTTAAACCTCCTTGAGTGACCACTCCCCTGCTCTGCTATGACACAGCGTGGTGGTGAGGGAAGCTGAGGCTGACCTACTCCCTGACTGTGCCTGTCCAGACCATGCAGTGACAGTGGAGCAAAGTGCAGCAGATCTGGTGACAGTAAGGGTCATCCCGAAGAGAGACTTGTTAGTCTGAGTGCTTGCTGGCTTTTTTTTTCAGTTACATTTGCTGGTCTAATAAAAGATCATAGAATCAGTGAATGCTTTGGGTGGGAAGGGACCTTTAAAGGTCATCCAGTCCAATCCCCTTGGCAGCGAGCAGGAACATCTCTAACTAGATTAGGTTGCTCAGAGCCCTGTCCAATCTGACCTTGAATATTTCCAGGGATGGGGCATCTACTACCTCTCTGGGCAACTTGCTGTAGTGTTTCAGAGCTCTCATTGTAAAATATCATAAAAAATAGTGTAAGAAAAAGATATTACATGGCCCTATTACATGCCCAGCTGGGCAAAATTAACATGAGCAGGTGCCTGGGGAGGGTGGAGAGAGTCTGTATAAAAGCATCAAGAACCACCATGCAGCCATCCATGAGCTGACTTGGATCCTCAATACACAATCACTTAAAAGTGTAGGAACCATAAGACAATCAGGTCCTCTTCCCAAAGTCCTGCTTACCCACTCATCATAAAAATACTTCTCTGGGCTTTCAAAGGACTGTGAGAAGCTGACTGCTCCCCACAGGCTGGTCACTGCAGGAGCACCACTGAGCTTACAGAGGCTGCTTTACTGAGAGATCCATGCAATAATACAGAATTCAGAAGAGCTGTAATAATTGACATTGCCCTGTAAAGAAAGCTTACAGCCTTTATCCATCTTAAGGGATGTGCTGTCACTCACATCTGAACATTAGACTTTATATCCTGTGCTGCATATGTAAATAACAGAAAGCAGGTATTTTGATTAATTTGTAGAAACTTCCAGAGAAATGCAGCTGTATTTCCAGCCTCCAAAGCCCTAGAATATGTCACTTAGGTCTTCACAAACCTACGGCTCTATGGCAAGGCTTTTCTGCAGAGTAAAAGAGAGTCGCAGGTGAAACGACTGCTGGAAATCAGCTTAAAAAAATCAACAGTTTCTAATACCTGTGTTTGCTTCCAGTTAATACCATTAGTCATGTTCTCAATTCACAACTGAAATGCACCCACATACTATGGAGATGAGCATAAGACCCATTTGAAATATTCTAGATTCAACCTGATCCCCTAAATGATGATGTATCTGAATAATTTGGGATGTGACCAGCAAGGAAAGTTTCAGTGCCCAGCTCTGCTTTACATTCAAGCCTGTTTCTATACTGTGCAATAGTATAAAGAAGACTTAACGGAAGCATTCGAATATCACTCATTTCTATTCAAAGAACCCTTCATCTCACTGGAGTTTATGAGACTCAGACACAATTAAACCACCTATATGAGCAAAGTTACCCAAATGTGGAAATATATGCAGGATCAGGTCTTTCCAGATGACATTTCACGCCAGCCCTTACTGCTGATCTGGCACCAGAAAAAATGGAAGCGATGCTTTTAGAAGCAATTCTCTGTAGAGACACATTACTGACATTGCTTAAAACCCCGCTCGCTTTGATTTTAAAGCTTTTTCACTATTTTATGGCTGTGGTGACTATTTCTAACACAGGCTTTTTTATGATTTGTGTGTGTATGTGTTGATTATTTTCATATTTTCTTTTAGATTCTATTTTTACCCTGAACAGCAAATCACTGCTTCACTGGGCCAACGATCTTCCTTCTACAACTGATGGTAAAAATACTGGCTGGCACTGGGAATTAAGACAAGTTTGAAATCTGTTGCTTCTAACACTAAAAACACATATTTGAAATAGTTCCTTTCTGAGTTTTATGCTGGCAGGAGCTCCCATGACTTACAGAGCACAAGTATGGCTCTGGTTTAAGGCAAGGTAAAAAAAAAAAAAAAAAAAAAAAAAAAAAAAAAAAAAAAAAAAAAAGTAATAGAAAAAGCAGATCTAGGTGCCCAAACACATCCACAAAAGCAAAAGAACTCAATCTGCACAAACTAAGAGGGCAAAGGGATGTAAAAAGAAAAAAAAAAAAAAAGTTCCAGTGTGAGCAAAACCAAGGAGGAATAACTACCTGAATCACAAAACAGACTATCTAGCCTCAAAGATGCTAATTCAGGTCCTGAGGGATCTAATCAACCTCTTTGTTGAAGTAAAGATAAAACTTTTTGACAGCAAACGCTTTCTGATAAAATGGAATTTTCAATTACCCTGCAAAACATCTGGTCCACGCTGCCATTTCCCAGGAAAAGCACTGCCATGCTCTGCACTGTTGGAAAACATTTCATGCTGAGATTTCCCCACCTTCCTGGGAGGAATAGGCATCGGGAGCTTCAAACCTGATGGTAAAACTCCTGCGGCTGCCGGCATCACCCACCACTGTCCTCAGGGAGACTCACAGCAGTGGGTCTCCTGCCCAGAAGCACTGCACACTTCACCTCCCTGCTGGAAATCAATGTTTCCTACAGTGCTGGATTTTAAGTCAAGGCTGCACCAGGACATGGAGGAAATTCGCCCCATATTGCGGTGAAATAGGACAAGATATGAAGTGGAACCCCATGATTTATCCCTGTCCATTACAGTCTTCTTCAGCCAACCCAAAAGGTGGCTGAGATCCAACAGTCACTTGAAAGCGTTCCTTTCTCACACAAATCTGCTTGGAAGTTGAGCAGAGAATGTTGTTAGGAAGGGATAAACTCCTAGCAGAGCTTAACACCTCCACAAATAAACAAACAATAAACAAATGGCAACTGTGAGAGGTGCAGTGCTGCCGGTGCCTGCCTTCCCCAGCATCCCATTTGGTATCAATTAGCAAGGGAAGGAAAACAATCCTGGGTGATAATGAACTCCAAATTGGGTACATATTAGAACCATCTTTTCAGCTGATGAATTTATAATCAATAATTAAGATCCTGAGGTAAAGAGGGACTGGGCAGAAGTCCTAATCCCAAAATAGGCAACATGGCTGAGCTCCAGGCAGTATTTCTGATGACCTGCTGTTGCCCACTAAAGCTCAACACCCTCCACAGTATGGTTTGCCATTTTTCTGGAAATCTAGGTCATTTCCAGAGAAAGAGAAAGGGCTTCTGCTAGAGGGACAGACAGCTGTTATCACTCCCACCCAAAAGTGGTAGTGAACGGGCAGAGGGCTCAGAAGCCACCTGAGCATTTGCAGCAGGTCCCTGGGGCTGCCATGGCCATGTGCTGGGTTCACACACTGGTTTAAGTGTTCTGAAGGGACTTGGACTGATCCATGCCTACCCAACGTCTACCTCTTTCTACAAGAAATCCAGCACTTTGATAGGTGAAAAAGGCTGTCCAGACAGGTCCACACTAACTCCCCAGTACCACCACACCACCACAGAAGGATCATTCTCTACTCTCAAACTGCAAAGATTTCTGTCAACTAGCATCTTGCCTCAACAGATCCGGGATTACTCACCAAGCACACAAGATCTCCCAAACCATCTGAATGAAGTCTTATAGTTGGCCACTCATGAAGGATTTGTGGTGTTGCAAGCCTTAGTCCAAGCCCAGCAAAGCCTGGGCGTGGGGGCACCTTGCTGGGCTGCTAGGCAGGAGTTCATTAACACTGATGAGCCAATTCCAATGACTCTTGCCAACACATCTCTCCAGGATTATAAGAGATGCTGTTCAGGCAGAGATGATGAGAGAAGGCAAAGCACGGGGATATGAGCTGTAAGGCATCCCTTGGGCCATAGACTGCTTAGGGCAGTGGTCAGCCCACAGGTTCTGCACAGCCTTGGCATTAAACTTGTATTTCCTCCCTGCCCTGCCATTCTGACCCAAAACTGCGTAAAAGTACCATTATGAAACCATCACTTCAATCATGCAGGAACTGCTGTTATCACCAGCATCTCAGCATTTAATTTTTCCTGATTATTTTCTGCAGTCTCTGTTCAACAAATCAGCTCAGAAAACATTCTCTAAAATGTTTTGCAGCTTCTGTGGCAGTAACTGCTAACATCCCTGCCTGCACTGCTCCAGGTCCAACAGGACTGGCAATGTAGCACTGGCAGGAATAAACCAGAGCCAAGAGCACCAAGCCTCTGGCCATCATGAGACCAGAAGTCAAACACACAGGTTGCCTTTGGGGAAATATTCATGACGTTTTGGGGGTATTTTTACATGCACCAAAGAGTTCATGTTAGAGTGAATTGGGCCATATTTATTTCCATCTGACTCCTTCGACAAGCTCTGCCTCCAACTCATTCTCTTTAACTTATTTGCATTGTTATCTGGTGCACAACAGAGACAGCACGAAGCCTTATCAGAAATGTAATCTCTGTAAAACCCTATCTGCAGTCCATTGAGACTGGGGTTTGGGTTGGGGTTTTTTGGTGGCTTTTGGTTGGTTGTTTTTTTTTGCTGAAGAAATGTGACAAAAAATTAACAGATGTTGCTGAGACCATTCAAAGGGACAGGAATCAATTATGAACCTTTTTTTGCTCCTACCGCCATCCCTTACTGCAAACGCATCTCAGGAAAGCCTCTCCTGATCGAAATGAAAAAGCATTTCTTTGTAATAGAAGAATAATAAATGATAGCTATCAGCCTGCGTTCCCTGACACGGCGCCGGTCCGCCGAGAATTAAACTGCCACTGTACAGTTATATAAATGTTTAATTTTTTTCATCTTTGGCCACAGTAGGGTTGTCTGGAAATACATTATCGCTACGGATGCCATCCCTCTCCAATTAGCGTGGCTGGCAGTGTGGAATGGTTAGGTGACCTCTGTGTTCCCCTCCTCCCAGAGTCTTACAGGGTTAACTACGGCCATTTAACAGACTCTATCGAGAATTAATACAGTGATCAGCTTCTCTCCAGAACAAAAAAAAACCACAAACCCACAAAGCATTCAGCGGCGCAGATGGCAAGAACTCTCTCTCCCCCGTTTGACTCTTTTATGACAGCAAAACAAAGGCTTTTAATGATGTTTACCATGAATTGAATTAAACAGCTGAAGACCAGTTCATAATCACAGCATTTTGTTTTCATATCCTTAAGTCTTTTAGCAGTGGGGCTTCCAGTTGAGCCTCAGCTACCTCTTATCTCAAGATATAGCCAAGCGCCCTGAGGCTCCCCTGCGCCCGAGCACCAAGCTGCATTCAGGCTTCTTAATTGAAAAAGACAGGATGTTTGCACAGGATGTTTGCATCCGTCAGACATTAAAAGCAACATTCATGCCCAAGTACAAATGACGGCTTGGGCTCAGCTGAATTTCTCTGACTTCTTTCCTCCAGCAAATACCAGTCTGGTATCAGAGCAGGACTTCATCCCTGCATGTCAGGATATGAAAGAGCTAAAAGCCCACCGCCTATTTGGGGGGTAAAACACAAACCTCGCCCACTGGCCTGAGCTCATCTCTCGTGGGATGCCTGACTAATTGCCTACACGCTCTGCTGACCTTCTGGAGAAGTTGCCAGGACCGCGCCTGTGTGCAAGCTCTGGAGCCAGGCAGCAAGTGGAGCGCGGGAAGGGCACAGACTCTCTGCGCTCCGGAGAGAAACAGCAGCATGCAGCAGCCCACAGCACAGCACCGGTAATTCCAGCCCTAATCCCAACTCTGCTGCTCACTCACTGTCAGGCAGCTGCTCAGGGCTTTGGGTTTTCTGCCTGTGAAATAGAGGATAATCCCAGATGCTTGCTTACCTGACAGGCGTGGCGTGAAGATTAATTTCTATCTCTCCAGCACTCTAAGGATGTTCAGCGTTATCCTCAGCAAGCACTAAGTATCCTTACCGGGCACCCACCACAGCAGCACTGGATCTACCAGATGGGGCATGTGGGAGTCAGTGGCTCACCTTGCTCAGGGCCCTGGGACCCCATGGAGGGGACGCTGGTGTTCAGTACATCATTGACAGCTGTGTCACAGTAGAGGCCCCGCTGCACATCATGCTCGCTGTCCGTTTGGTCACTCTCCTCGTGGCCGCTGTCCTTCAGACTGTTCCCCTCCAAGTCCTTGAACGTGGAGCTGCTGGGGAAGACACATCCATGACTGACCTGGTGGGAGAAGGTGGTCTCCACCACCCCACAACACTGCAGTGAGACCTGCAGCGATGGCACATCTGCCATCATTCAGCCTCACAGTCCACAGCCCACAGCTCACAGCAACAGGGAGGTTCACTGCCATCCCCCAACAGGCAGTGGCCGGGGTGGGACTGCTTCCCCAGCATGAAGAAGTGGGGCAGGGGACATGGGAGTAACACCCCCTATTTGACACCTCTGCGCTCTGAGACACAGCACCCAGCCTGCACCTCCTCACAGGCTGCTCTGCCCACGGCGTGGTGAGAGTCTGTGGGTCAAGCTGCTGCTGGTATCATGGAAGCAAAGAGTGAAGCAGGATTTTAATTTTTTTTTTTTTTTAAATATATTAAATGAGCTGTTTTTATAGGTAGGCTCCCTCAGGTTATCTTATCTTATACTGAAATTACATAGGATCTAGACCTTAATTGTTTAGGTTACAGAGCAAATCCTAATCACTTAAAAGTTTCACAACAATAGTCTTCCTTTCTTTTCATGATGATGATGCCATTCTTATGTTTAAAAATAACCTGGTGCTTTTGGGTCCAGGTTCACACAGCTTTAAACAGATCTGCTACCAGTTGAATTCCTTGACATCCCCTGAAAGAGCAGCCACTGACAGGGGGCCCTGAGGACTGAACTGCTCCCAGACTTCCCCAAGGGCCAAGCACCACCACACAGCACCCTGTTACTAGGCTGGAAGGAGCAACAAGTTTATTTCTGGTTGCACTGGGGATCCTTCTGCTGCTCCCCACTGCCCTGAAAAGGGTGATGTCCCAGGACACCAGCTGCAGCGAGGCACAGAGACACGGTGAGATATGTCTGCCGCAGGTATCAGCCATCAGGGTATCTCTTGGGCCACTCACCCCATGTTTCCCAGCCTGGCATGGGAAATCTGCACCCACTGGGGGGCGTCCTTCTGCACCCACACCCCCAAAACTTTCTCACTGACTGATGTGATCTGAAACGTTGGTGGAAGATGAGCGAGGCCTGGGCTTCAAAGCACCAAAGAGCTGGAGATTTTCATTACTTTGAAAAGCCCTTTTGCGTCTCCACGGAAACCAAGCAGACCACCTACCATCAGATGCTTTGCAAAAGCACGCAAGGGGGGAGCTCTGAAATACATATAAATTGGTAAACCTTCAAACATTACCTTTTAAATAAAGATGTCCCTGTTGAAGCCACTGACTTTGATTCCAGGCGACATCAAAGAATTTAAGTTAAGAAAGCGCTACAAATCTACAATTCATTTGTGCGCCCGTAGATGAGCGAGAGAGGCAGGCAGACAACACAGGAAAAGTACAAATAGATTAATTAAAGTGCTGGATTTGAGGAGATTCAGTCACCAAAGATAGAAGAGCTACAACTTCTTCATAAAGGCAAAAAGGATGAAAATGATGCTGGAGTATGTTACAGAAAATATTTTTTTGTCCTTAGATGTCTGCACAGCACCCCTTGTACTTCAGATAGAAGACAAAGGTAGAAAGCGAAGGGAAATGCTGTCCTACACGGAGCTGCTGTTCATAACATGCAAGCAACTCATGTTACAACACATTTATCTTCCCCGCAGTGAACGAGACCGTAATGCAGCAGCCACATGACACGTTTCTGTGGCTGACACTTCTCTAAAGGATGGGCAGGTCTTGGGGAAACGGCAGCAGCAGCAGCATTTCCCAAACAATACAGCCTGGGAGTAAGCCCCACTGCGGCAGGCAGGAGTGCTGCTTTCCTTTATCTTAGGTGTGATCAATTTAGGGGGGGGGGGCCGCGGTGTTCAGCCTGCCTGCGCACTCTCTGGCGAGGAGCAGCATGGCACAGGCAAACCATCTCTCTTGCAGTGGCATTAGCATCGTTAAACATCATGAGCCACGTAGGCAAATACACCTGCCCTTCGCCAGCTGAACCCGAGCTGCTTAAACAATGTGCTCACAGCTCCCTTACTCCTTACATTTTTAAGATGTAAACAAATGGGATCTCAGCCAGGCAGATAATTGGATTTTTTTACTGCTCAGATCAGATCTCTAACAGTTCCGGGCTGGTTGCTGCTCTGCGTTACACCCCTGCTACCACGATGTCTTCTGCAGAGACCCTGCACACAAACCCACTGGGCACGGGCATGAGCAGATAGCTCTGGTTTGCTGGCCACACACCTTGGCCAGTCCCTGGGGAGAGGAGGGAAAGTGAGCAAGGTGCTTCTGGTCATCTCCTGCAACTGCATCCTGCACAGGGGAGGTGGCCCTGCAGGCCTCCACGGCAGCCTTCTGATGAGTATTGATTGAACTGTGTCTGTCCCTTTCCGTGCTTCACAAACAGCCAGGAATGCCAAGGCAAACCTGGCCACCTGCCCTGCAGGGGGATGCTCACCTCTGGGTTAACAACATCCAGTGGGGTTCAACTAGGTGACCCTTGTGTTAACATCTCTGAGACTTCACTGCACCAGTGCTAAGCTCTGAGGATGTCAGTGTCGTATCCAAATGGTTACATTTCCCTAAGGGTAACTGCAATTGAATTGATGATTTCCTTTTTACCCAGGGAAGAAAAAAAACTAACAAAGTGCTGTTTTGCCTTGGTATTCAAACTAAACCAGTGAGCATGTATCCAACTCAATTACCTGCCTCCAAACAAGATTAATTTTCTTTTTTTTTCCCCTCAGCTCACATGGCAGGGAGATCTCACCACCCAAGTCTATCATGTTATTCCTGTGCATTCAGAGGATAAACTCTGTGAATGTGAAAGTTGTCAGGGTAACAGCACTCCACCTAACTCACTGCAACTTCCCGGTGCGAGGGAGTCAAAGAGAAGCAAACAAGACTTGCCTTTATTGAGAACCAAGGGCAATGGGACTTGATAGGCAGTAAATACTGTTTTTAGAATCAAATCATTATTCTAGAAACAGTCTGCATATTAAAAAAAAAAGTAAGTAGTATGTAACGCAGTAAGGAAGAACATTAAATAATCAGGGCTTGGCTGGGCAAACCCAAGCACTTTCAGGAGAGCCTACATACCTCTTTATTAAATGAGCTCTGCTGTTCACGTAGTTGGAATCGAAGGAGTAGTTTTCAGTCTAGAAGGAGGAAAAGAAAAGGGAGATGGTTACAAGTCTGTTTCCCCACGCCTGGAAACAGCAGGGAATTCAGGGCCAGGACAAAGCCGACAGCAAACCCCTTGGGATTCACAGAACCATAGAATGCCTTGAGTTTGAAGCGACCTTAGAGATCACCTAGTTCCAACTCCTCTGTCATGGACAGGGACACCTTCCACTAGACCAGGTTGCTCAAAGATTCATCCAGCCTGGTCTTAAACACTTCGAGGGATGAGGTTTCCACAACTTCTCTGGGCAACCTGTTCCAATGTCTCACCACCGTCTTCGTAAGGAACTTCTTCCTAATGCCTAATCTAAATATACCCTGCTCTAATTTAAAACCCACTCCCCCTTGTCCTATCTACAAGCCCTTATAAGAAGCCCCTCCCCAGCTTTCCTGTAGTCCCCTTCAGGTACTGGAAGGCTGCTCTGAGGTCTCACTCTTCTTTTCTCCAGGTTGGACAGCTCCAAGTCTCTCAGCCTGTTCCCATAGTGGAGGTGCTCCAGCTCTCTGATCACCTCTCTGGCCTTGCTCTGGACCTGCTCCAACAGTTCAAAGTCCTTTTTGTGTTAGGGGCTCTAGACTTGGACAGTACTCCAGGTGGGATCTCATAAGAGCCAAGTAGAGGGCCAGAATCACTGCCTTGACCTGCTGGCCATGCTTCTTTTAATGCAGGCCAGGGCATGGTTAGCTTTTTGAGCCGTCAGTGCACACTGCTGGCTCACATCAAGCGCCTCACCAACCAGCACTTTTGTCTGCAGGGCTACTCTCAATCCACTCATCACCCAGCCTATATCCCAGCATGGGACAGACCCCAGCAAGTGGAACAGAGCAGGGTGTGGAAAATTCCAGTCCCTGATGGTCTTTCCACCAGCTTTCACGAAAAAAAAAAAAAGGCTGTCTGGTGACCACAGAACAATTTGCAGAGAGGAAACAATGTGACTATGCTCTGTTACAAAACTAATTGCTTTTAATTCCCTGATGGACTTGGTTCTGTGTGTGTCAATTTGACAGAAAGTTCAAAAGGTATTTTTCTTATTAGTGTATAATTAACATGTTAAAATATTTATTGCATAGATATGTAAATGCCAGCAAGGTAATCCCCTGCCAGAGAATTTAATGTGGGAGCTTTTCTTTGTTTTATATCATTTCATTTGCAGACAGTGGGCTCTGTTATTAATAAAAAAGCAAACAATGGGTGACATGCTTAAAAGTTGACGGGGAGTGAAAGCAGGGGAGAAAAGTTAACGGATTTGTCATTTGGAAGCAAAACCCACCGGCTCACTGTGCACTTGAAACACTGTCCTTTAGCCCTAGATTACATAGCCTCAGGTTGCTCGTGCTTGCAGCAGGCAAGGAATCAAAGCAAGCACCCAGAAGTTAGGCAGTAGACTAAGGTGCTACCACTGAGGAACTCATGGTGGAAGCCACAGGGCCAGAACATGTTGGATGCTGTGTAATGGAAGATACGCAGCAGTACATGGTAAGAGCTGTAGGGTAGGGTAAAGTGGTTGCCATACAGTGGGATGAATGGGAGCTCCATGGTGGGACATGGTGGGAGTTGCAAATGGAGACCACGGCTATTGCATGGTAGGATGGATGTGGTGGAAGCTCCATGGTGAGCCACAGCAGAAGCCATGTGATGGGACATGGTGGAATCTGCATGGCCTGGCCAGAATCTTTCCCAGCCTTCAGGGATCCATGAGGATGCAGGTCTCTGTAGGAGTCAAGTACCCCAGTTCACCCAAAGTCCCCAGAGATGTGCAGAGATCCCACCTGGGCTGCCACTAACATCACCCCTGGTCTGGAGGATGCTCTTTGCCCCTGAGGCAACCTGGGCAGCAGAAGAAGCAGACTCTGCTCTGCCCCTCTTCCAGGGGCTGACAGCAGTGTCCTCCCAGAATAGGACAGCCTTGGCAGTCCCATCCTGCCTTCCCTCTGCCACCACTCCACCTCACCCCAGACCCACAACTGCTCTCCTTCCCAAAGAGACACTCTGGGATACTATGGCCTGTTTTTATGGCAATTATGAACATGGTAAAAATAAATGCATGCATCTTTAATGTCTCAATAAATAAAGGAAAGCAGAGTCTGCTGCTAACGTAATCACAACGGCAGGATGCAGGCAGTGGGGCCGCTGCAGCAGAGCCGAATGTGAAATCCAATCGTTCCCTGGCAGAGGTTACACTGCTCTGCCAAGATAATAAAGCAAAGGCAGCGTTGGTTAAGTGTGACCTTTTCTGAAATACAGCACAATATCCAATTTACCAAACAGGAACCTCCCAGAGAGAAACATGCAAGGAGCTGTGAGCCAGGGGAGTTGGCCTAGCACTCAGCACAGCTCGGTTATTACTTTCACACAGTAATTACTGCTGGAGAGTCACGCAGGAGATTTACTGCACAAACTGCTGGTCCCTGCAGCTCCCGCAGCCTTGCTCCTGCAGGATGGCTTTGATGGGTAGAGCTCAGGAGCAAACGGACACATGTAGTTTTAAAATACACAAAGCCCAAGACTTTAAACACTGCAGAAAATGACTGATCCTGTGTTTATCCATCAATCCTGGCACTGCCATTGCAGGGGAAGGGATGTCACCCTGCAGGGTGTGTGTCCCTCCACTGCAGCTCCGCAGGAAATCTCAGCCCTGCAAACAGGCTCTGAAGATAGCAGAGAGAAGGAGGGCAGGAGGGATCTGAGGCAGTTGCAGAGCAATCCCCAATCAACAGAGCCCACTCCGTCATCCAGTGCTGATGGATTTGGGAATGATGCCAGCATGCTCAGAGCCTCAGTTGCCTCTGCCTCCTTGGCAGCCCTGCTGCCTTGCCAAGCAGCAGTATGAGACCCCCTGCACTCACCACTATCTCCACTGTTTCATCTCTGCATGCACACATCTCAGCCCTGGGAAAACTGAGAGAGGAACAGGTGGGCGGGAGGACTTAGAGAGCAAATGTCAACATATACAGGTATATTACAGAGCCTTGAAGTGTTCAGAGCACTGACACCCCATGGCCCAGGCTTCAGGGCTCAAGGGATACCCAGGGCCATCTTGCAGAGAGCACTTGACCACTTGCCACTGAAACCCCATTGCAGGCTGAGGAGACTGCACATGCTGCCATCAAATCTGTCACAGCCCTGATACAGACTTCATGCTAAATTCCCCTCTGATAGGTATCACCAGGAGTTTTCCAACTGATTTATGACTGAAAAAGAAGACCAAATCCTAGTCCAACCAAAATCATCCACTGACACATAAATTCCCCATGCCTTATGTTTGATGCTTTGGAACAGCATCCTTCCCACATGAACACCTTGGTCCATGTGTGTCCCCCTGCTTGGGATGCTGTGCACCATATCACTAATGTAACCCTGAAAGTCACCATACAGGCAAGTGAGTTCCCGCAGGGCCAGTCACAGCATCCGTTCCCAGGCTCTGGATTCCCCATGCCACCAAAAGCAGCTGGTTAATGCTAATTACTTCCAGGTTTGGGACAAAACAAGGAGTGACACAGCCACAAGGATGGGAAACGTGTTCCCTGGGTTGGGTGTTTTCTCCCTCAGCAAGAGCTGCCTGCCCTCCCCACACCAGCATGGTCCCACTGGTGCCCAAGGCAGCCCAGTAGTTTGCAAGACCTCTCCTCATACATGGTTTCATCTGTCAAGGTTATCTCCATGCAGGCTAGGGGATCAAACCAGGAAAATAAAAAAGAAATGAGATTTTTCATGAAGGAGGGCTGCTTTATAGCTTGTGTTATTCAATAGAGGTTCTCTTGATTTAATTCTGGTTCATCCTGCAAAGTGCAATCACTTCCAAACAGAGGCAAAATGACGGGGAAGGAGAACATCTCCGGCATGTCAACATTTTAATTGGGAAAGGATCCGCTCCCTCTCTTAATGAGGCCCGAAGAACAAAGTGGAAGCACAAAAAAAGAGGGAAAAGGTAAGGCTGGCTGGCGCCGATGAAAGTGTGTTCTCCATAAAGCACACCATCGAGAGGCCAGCCCTCATCCTCTTCATTATTTTGGCAGAAGCAAACAAACCGTCACTTTCTCACTGATCAGCACTCCCTGCAAATCAAAGGGCAGCACAGCCTCCAGCACAGCCTCTCCTTTCCGTGTCTAGAGACAGGTAGGGCAAGGACTTCCCAAATAGCATTGCAAGTTCTTATCTCCTCCTCATCAGAACACAAACAAGGGATGTTCATGCTCTTCAGGATCAGACTCTCAGCCTCTGTGCTATGAATAAACAACACAGCCAAGGCATCAAGTAACACCAATCACAAAGTCTGTGGTCCCAGACTGCACTTCTCATGGAGGAGAGAAACCCTCCTGTCCTCTGAGCTCACTATTTGCTTCCCAGATGTAGGCATGGTGGTGTCAATGCCACTGAAGAAAGCACCCTGGTTTGGCATGCAGCTTACCACTGCCTAATGTGAAAAATGTTTTTAACTGCTGCCTTAGCAACACAAATATAAATATAACAACAGACACACTCAGAATGGAGCAATCAGCAAGGAAATTTTAAACTTTTTTTTTCCCCCAGCAGTTGCTTTCAGTTGAGGACTGCCAATTCCATTAAATGAGAAAAAAGATGATGTACAAACGTCAGTACAGCTCTTCCTGAACTGGACACTGGGGGAGGTTGACTTCCCCATTAGTACAAGGTCCGTTAGCAACAGGGTGCTGCTCTAACCACTGCTCATTCTCTGTCTTAGAAACAGAAATAAACCCTGGAGGATGCAAAGGCAGCTTAAGGAGAATTAATGCAAGTGCCAGCAGAAAGGTCAGTGGGCTACACCAACTCCAGGAACAACCACTGCTGTGGGCTGATGGAGAAACAGAGGGTGCCGGCTGGGGTTGGTGCCCCAAGTTGGGGACATGTCCTGAGCTGTGCCAGAAGGCTCAGATCAGTGCAGCCTTGTCCCTGCCAGACAGCTCTCCTCATGGCAGATGCTCAAGACCTGGCTCTTTCTCACTCTTCCCTCTTCCCAGCTATTTGAAATGTGGGGTTTTTTTCCAAATCCAACTCCATAGAAGTGAAAATTCAGTTTTCTTCACTGTGTCTGGATCTGGGCTCTTGATGGAGGGTTTAGTTCCTCAGTTTGCACATCAGATTCTCAGCGAAGTCCACGGGTGTTGGAAACTGGACCTATCTCTCCCGATACAAAGTGACAGGTATCCATCCCTCTGCCAGACGCTGCCTTGGAAGACAACTCCATGGCATCTCGGGGCGGGTTTTCTTGCCCTTCTTCTCACTTCAGGGTGAAAACATTTCTATCTTTCTACAAATTATTGTAAACCTGCTGCAACCTCCTGCCAAGTCACGTAGGGACCTTTCACAAAATCAGCTTCACAAAAATGACACATTTAGCGTCACTTTTTCAGGGTTATCCCTTGAGCCTTTTTTTCCCCCCTACGTGCTTTGTTAATAAAGCTTGCATGTCACCCTTTATTATCAGAAAGTGAAGGGGACCTTTCTCCAAGGCTGCAGTGTGCATCTCTCCTTTAGGCTTTCAGAAAATCCTCCAGAAACACACAACAGCTCCTTATTCTCTGCATCAAGTTGCATGTCTGCAACAGGAGTGCCAATCTCCTGACCTTTCCTTAATGCCGCAGGCATCACCGAGGACAACAGAAACAGTAAATCATTCCCAAAAATCCACTGGACTTCCCTGGTGGGAAGAGCAAGCCTTGTAAAACTGCAGGTTCTGGTCCTCCTGTGGTGTTGGTCCTGTTCTCTGCGGGACACTCAATCCCGAGCTCCAGCATCTGCAATAAAAACGTTGCTGTCTCTAAGAAGATCTTGTCAGCCCTTAATCCTTAGGGTTTGGACTATATTGCAGGTGATCTAGAATTCATGCAGATGAAATAAAATCACTCCAGTTGCACTTGGGAAACACGTAAAAGTTGAAAGCATGAATGAAGTACACACCAGCAATGAGGCAAAGTCATTACCATTTATCATGCTGCTTATTTACCCCATGGGAAATAAACCAGTGGTCTGAGACTCCTTCCTGCTGTGAACAGGCATGGTACCAACCCCGTCTGAGCACCACAATCTAGCTCCATGGACCCGAGAGGAACAGTCAGGCTCAACCTGATGTTCTCACACCCACCAGCACGCCTGGGCTTTCTCTACACACAGGCAGGAGACTCGTCAGAGCCAGCTCCAGGCTGGGAGCAGATCACAGAGAACGTCAGAAGAGATTTTCCCCCATCGTGTGTGACGCCATCTAATTAGCTCCTGTGCTACCAACTGCTGACGAGGATGCCACTGCCTTAGAGCATCGCTCAGAAGCCATAATCATTTGGAGGCTGGAGACCAGCCTGAATGATCAGCACAGTGTCTGACCCATTTGAGGAGCTCTGATCCTCCTTCCCTGTGCCTGCTACCAGCTCTGCTCCAGTGCCGATGGCATCTGCAATGTCTGCAGTGGTGGTTGAGGGTCCTGAGCACCACCAAGGCTTAGCAAGTTGCAGACTTATATTCCCCACATTCTTGCCCTCCAGCATCAGCACCTCCCAGCATGGTAGTTATCAGAGATGTCAGAGAAACATCAGCCCACGGCTTTGGGATAAATGCCTTCCTGAACTCTACTCAAATAGCTACTGGTGCATCCACCACGGAGGAAAGGCAGAAATGCTCATGGACACAGCAGGGCAAGAGATGCCCAAGTCACCCCAAGGGGTCCACCACCTTCTGCTCTGACAGTTAAGCTGTGCTGTGGCTCAGAGACCCCATAGGATCAGAGCCATTGGAAAGGACTCAGCTGGCCACCACTCCCCACCAGCAGTTCCAGCTGGTTTCACTGGAGCAAAAATCAGGGCAGCATGGCAGAGGGATGCACCTCTGCTGTATCAACAGCCCCAGGCAAGACAGAAGGAAAATGTGAAGCAATTCAGCTCTTATTAATGAGCATTTAAGAACCAGTCACCAGGAGGACTTCAATAAAGGTTAAAAGGATCTGACCTCTGGCATCTCCCTGTGCAGCCAGCTCCCAGCTCATTGCTAAACCCTCTAATACAGCAGATTGCAAACTGTAAACTAACAACATAGTGTCTTTGAAAATGTAAGTGCATTTAGCATCTGATATTGATGTTTTATAATTAGATGTAATACAGTAGATCATTTTCCTGCCCTTGATCAATGAAACCAGGGCTGGTTTTGGGGTTAGGCTTTTTTGCAGACACTCTGCTTGCTGCCTAAACCAACTGGAGCGGTGCCTCGCTCAGTTCAGCAGGAATAAGCAGAGACAAGGATGTGCAAACACAGCATCCATTTAGATTTACTGTCCCCGAAATATAAACAGAATATTTATTTCTGACCTTTTAAGCACTAATTCCAAATTTAATGAGGCACAATGAACATTCCTCAGAGCCAGACTCCATGGCTGCTTAACACCACCGACCCTCTAATTACTGCCATAGCTTAAATAAAGGGCATTTGGTTCTGATGGACATTATTAAACACCAGAGGAGCTGAGTCCAGCCTCCATTTTCTCTTGATGAAATAAAAAGCATTGCTGAGAAATCACTGGCAGAGTTCATCCTTTAGCATCACCTCGTTCATCAGAGTGAGTCGAAGTATCAAACCAGATTGCATTACGGCACAGGCCAGCCTACTAATCCATGCTGAACTCCTGTCCCCTCCCCAAATAAATACAGGCTTTGTCTTTTTTTTTTTTTTTGTCTGAAAATGGATCAGAGGCAGGAGAAAGGGAGCTGCTGTGATGTGATTTCCAAAAAGAGTATAGGATTAGAAACCCAGATTGAATCCCAAGAGCAGCAACACGCAATGAAGTCATAATTACACTCCTGAAAGCCACAAATAGTGTCACCCAGTTGAATTTGTCAGCGTATCAGAAATCTGCAGTATGGTTATGAAGACCAAAAATGCAATAACAAAAAACCTGCCTTCCACTCAGGTGGCACCTGTAACCCAAACACTCTTTGGTGGTCACGGCACAGGGGTCTTTCCAGCAGCAGGATCCCACTTGGCACTGGCTTCTCCAAAATCAACTGAAAAGCAACATAGTGACCCAAAAGAGGGGCATGCTTTCTAGGGGACAGCATAAAGACACCTTCCCTGCATCATGGGCAGACAGGAGGCTGGCAATGCCCAAATAGATGCCCAGTATCCCTGCCTGGGCTGGGACAGGAAGGATTTGGAGCAGAGGGGGCAACAGCTCCCTCCCATGTGCCCACCAACAAGTGTGAGGCCAAGTGTACCAGCCCCCTGGGGCACAGCTTTCTGCATGAGGATGTTAGCTCCATATGCCAAAGAAAATTCCCTGCAGGGACATAATAGCCAGTAAACCTAATAAAAGGGATTTTTCTCATCACCTATGCCTTTCAGCTGTGTATGCAGCTGCAGGTCCATGTATTGCAGCTTCCAGGGTGCACTACACCCCTCCCTAAGTAATGCGAGAAACAATCTGGATCTAATCAGCAGCCCCAGGGTAATGGGGCATGACTTACAGATTTGTTAAAAAACCTTTCAGAACTGTCCTTTCCCTGCCTCCTACTATTAGGAATGAAAACAAATATAACAGAGGAACCTTTTTTTAAATGTTCCTGTCGCTAGGGCTAAATAAAACTCCTTGTCATTCACCTTCTGGAGCAGCAGGTCAGACCGATGCATTTTGTAGGGAACAGGAGAAATCACAGATTTGTCACTGGGGAAAAAAAAAAAAAGGTAGGAAAACCAAAAAAGAAAACCCAAAAATCACTGCAGCAGAGTTAAAAATAGCAAAGGTGTGAGATGTCTCTGCCAGCTTGGCACATTGGAGAGATGGGATGCTTGGGCATCCCTGGGCAGGCATAAACCTTAGGGCAGGCAGGGTGTGGGAGGCATGACAGGCATGCCAAAACATAGCTGAGCACCAAAACCCACAGCTAGGTTCAAGCTGGGCATGACGGGCATGCCAAAAAAGGGCTGGGCACTGAAACGTGCAGCTAGGCTCAGCTGGGCACAAGCATGCCAAAACAGGGCTAGGCCAGCTGGCACCATGAAGGCATCTCACTCTGCTTCTGCATCCTGGAGGAAAAGGGTCCACCTCTGAGACACACCAGGGCTGTGGAGAGAGGGCTTGCAGTGGCAGCTGGTGGATTTGCCCACTACCTCCCTGCTTCATGGCTTAGCAAGGAGAAAATTGGGCAGTAGTACCAAGACCAGCACCGTGGCAGATGGCGGCAACAAGAGCAGCCGTGAGGGCATGGGGACCCCATCCCTGTCTAGTTCCTCAGTGCAAGTCTCATTTCTTTTGATTTTTGGGCAAGCAGCAAAGGCTTCCTGTATCACCTACGCACCTCACAGACTTTTTCATCCTACAGCTTCACTGAAGGGTTGATGCAGTCCCATGTGTATCCTTGGCATGTGGCGATGTTCATCCACATCCAGCTCTGGAATGAAACTCTGTAAGGAGCTCCTGCCTGCTTCAGTGAAAACTCCCCAGCAATGGCAGATAGTAAAAGGGAAGTAAATCCTGCCCGGTGTGCTGCCTCCTATGCTGTCCTGTGTGCCCATCCTGTCATCATTTATGGTTCATCTGTGACTGCAGGGGAAGACTGGCTACCAGGACAGCCTCAGCCAGCTTCCACTCTAAGCCTGGAGGGGAATTTGTTCAAAACAAAACTGTTTATCAAAACCAATTTTCCCCTATTTGTTTTTTTTTTCCATACTGGCACAGGAAGACACAGTTCTCCAGCCCACAGAACTACCTGTAGCCAGCAGACTGGTTGCAATCCTAGGCAGGAGTGACCTTTCTGCCATCACTGTCCTTGGGTGGCCATGGCATGACGTGCAGGGTCCAGGTAGGGAGTGGGAAGCAAAACATAGCTTGGTTCATCTTGGTTCAGCCTGGCACAGCTCCCCTCAAAACCTGCAGTGCTACACTCATCCTTGGGGGTTGAGGGAGGTTCTCCTGTCCCTCTACTATGCCCTGGTGAGGCCTCATCTAGAATACTGTGTCCAGTTCTGGGCTCCCCAGTTGGAGAAAAAGTCAGAACTACTGAGCAGAGTCCAGCAGAGAGACACTCAGATGGTGAGGGGACTGGAACATCCACCTCACAAGCAGAGGCTGAGAGACTTGAGGCTGTTTAGCCTGGAGAAGAGCAGACTGAGAGGGGATCTCATCAATGCTGATCAATATCTAAAGGACAAGTGTCAGGAGAATAGGGCCAGACTCTTCTCAGTGGTGTCTGGTGGCAGGACAAGGGACAAAGTTCCACAACCTGGAACACAGGAAGCTCTACAGAAAAACGTAAGTAAAAACATTTTCACTTTGAGGGCTCCAGAGTCCTAGACAAGCCTTTCCAGAGAGGTTGTGGAGCCTCCATCTTTAGAGGCATTCCAAATCTGCCTGGATATGTTCCTGTGTAATTTATTCTGGAGGATCCTGCTCTGGCAGGCGTGCTTGGACTGCACAATCTCAGAGGTCCCTATAACCCCCACCATTCTGTATGACACACCTCAAAAAGCCCTTCCTCTTCTCCAAGCCAAGCTGCCAGCTCAGTGAAGTGAGGAATTTATGCCCAAGAAGAGCCTGTTTTCTCCATAATAAACTGTAGGGAAATAAATGACATTAAAGCACTCAGGAGATCTGCTCTGGTCTAAGTGGGTGCCTCTCTCTGTCCTCACTTTGCCCACTCCCCTACCTAACAGCCACCTGCATTGTTAACAGCCTGGTAAACACAGCCCCTTGGTTATTACAAAGATGCCAAAACCTTACTACTTCTTGTTCCTTCCAGTTAATGTACCATAGCCGAGGATGAATTGCTATTACAAGGAACTAAAAATAAAAATGTTTCAGAGGCCGTAATTGGCTTGTCTTGTTGGGCTTTTTAAAGAGCCAAAGTACCAGTTCCAGGCTATTAGCCCTAAGGTTGTAGGAGAATGGTATAAAATATTTCTTCATTAAAACCCTACCTTCTTCATAGAGGTGTTTTTCTTTAGAGGGTTTTTTGGGGGGTTTTTTCTTTCCCCCCTTTCTAAATTTTTTTTTTCTTATTCTTTTCTTTATAAAAAACATGTGCTGGCAAATAAGCTTTAGTTAAAAGCGGGCTCCAAAAGCCCAGAGGTGATATAAATAGACAGGGCTCAATGCAGCTGGAGAACCAACCAGAGCCTTCACTCATCTATTCAGGTCATTTTTCTACAAAACTTATGTAATGTTCCTCAGTTACATCTGTAATCTTGGGCCACGTTTACTCATCAGCACCAAATCTTGCAGTCCTCAGGGAGACAGTGCTCTGTGCTAGCAAGCACCAAGTCCTCCAGCATGGGATACAGACCAGCACTGCTACAAGCTGCAATACCCCACAAGGCAGGCCAGGGTGCTCCCTGGGATGGGGACTGTGAGTTTTTCCCTTTTGAAAACCCTGGTGCTACCTGGTTACCAAGAGTTTTAATCACCACCATTACTCAAGGTCGGCAACAACCAGAACAAAACCAAAAGCACTGACCCAGAAAAATCCTTCCGTGAAGGAAGTGGATCACAGGATGTTAGGGGTTGGAAGGGACCTCCAGAGATCATTGAGACCAACCCCCCTGCCAGAGCAGCACCATAATCCAGTGCAGGTCACACAGGAGCGCATCCAGACAGGGCCTGAAAGTCTCCAGAGAAGGAGACTCCACAACCTCTCTGGGCAACCTCTTCCAGTGCTCTGTCATCTTTACAGTAAAGAAGTTCCTCCTCATATCAAGGTGGAACTTCCTGTGCTGTAGTGTATATCCATTGCCCTTTGTCCAGGGCAAACCTTCCACTGTATCCCACAGTGGGATAGACTCCTGCTAATGCTCGGCTGAGCAAGGACTCAGCAGTTTGGCACCAACCATCCTGGTGAGGATAGTGAGGATGCACCAGTAAAATAGCAAAGCCTGCTCCAACTGAGGGGAGCACCATGGAGCTGCCCTTGCTATGTGCAAGGACCCCTTTGCCATCACAAGTCAGAGCAACAAGGCATTAAAATTAACAATAATATTAAGAATACGAATAAAAGAATAAGAAAAATGATAGTAATTACAATAAGAAATAAAGATTACTAATAATACTGATGACCAGTCCTGGAGAACAGTGCTCAGCAGGAGAAGCTCAGCAGAAGAATGACAAGAGAGCCTTTCACTCCCTGCTTTTGCACAGGGAGAAGGATGGCACATTTCTTTGTGAAACAATGACCCAATGGGTATTTACTACTTTGATTTTGTGATTTGCAGGTTGCTGCTAGAAGAAGATTGTCTCTGTTAGGTACAATTGCTATTTTTTGATAGTGTCTAGGCAATACCTTGTTAAAAAGGGCAAAACAACAGTTATTAATTACCCTAATTAACCCAATTCATAAGACACATTTGTGTGGCTGTCATGACAACTGCTTTGACTAACTTGCCAAGAATAGCTTAGCTGTCCATTCAAATAAATCCCTGATAATTACTAGTCTAGTTTACTGGGCTTCTGTGATAATAATAATTAGTGCCTCTGTACAAAAGGTCGCACTAAACAGTTTATGAATGATGCATTTTGCACGGTGATTACATGAGTCACCCAGCAAACCAATGCGGCCACGTTTGCAACGTGGCGAGATGTGATTAGATGGAGCTGTGGCTGCTCTGCCTGCAGACAGCAGGGCAGGCTGAGAGGGAGAGTCATTAACATCCAAGGAGAAGTCAGGTGAGTCTGGGGTGTCCTCCAGGTTGCCTCCTCAACAGCCAGGTTATCCATTCATCCATCCATCCATCCATCCAAGCAGTCAGTCCACCAGTCACCACAAGCTAGGAGATGATACTGGAGATGAAGAGAGCACTGGCAGACAACAAAAAGCTTCCAAGCCTGACATGTCACCTCATCACCTCATTTCTCACCTTCTAAGTGACAAATATTCAAGGGTCACTTCTGGTTTTGGTGGAATTGCTCATTATTAGGCTCCAGGACCAACAACCAGGTCACCAAAGGTACATGAGGCAGGGGTGGGCAGCTCCAGCCTTTTCTGTCTCTATCTCTGCAGAAAGCAAGCCTCCAATCTGCAGTGTGGGTTTCCCCATGACAAGCTAAGCTGTGGCACATCCTGTGGCTGTGGCTGAGCAGGCAGCACTACACCCAGCATCAATGCTCCTGAGGCCACTGCAGGCCAGAGAAGAAAGGGCCACCTCCACCAGTGCCTTCCTGTGCTCCTGACTTGGCTATGTTTTCATTGATTTCCCATTCCTCACAATGCAAAATCCCAGGTTGCAAAGTGCTACTTTCCTTTTGCTGAGGTTTGTAGGTGAACAGTCATCTGCAGGATTTCTTCTGGCTGTACCTGTACAGATGTGGGGAGGGGGGTCAGAGCCGCAATGTCCCACCAACAAAACTACAAAATCCTGGGGCAGACAGGGCAGAGGGGCAGGGACGGAGGCAGAACAGCTCCATTTAACACAGAGGACAGCTGCCAGCTCCATGGAAGTCTATGAAATTACCCCATTTAGAATAAATTCCGATTAACCACATATGGTCCTTATTGTCCATCCCTTGTTACTTATCACAAGAGGCATCTGCACGTAAACAGAGTCTTAATCTGCAAATATTTGTCTGCTGCAGCACTCTCCTCCCTCACCCCCACCTGAGCTTGCAATTATTCTTACTGATTGACTTTAAGAGAGCATCATGCAGAAGCCTCGAGCTGCCACGCACCGAGCAAACAAGGGAGCGACGCCAGGCTCCGCTGTAATCATTACCGGGGCGAGCAATTGCCCTGTCACACATGGCAGGTTATGGCTTCAGACTGGAGGCAGCAAGGCCAGATGAACGCTTCAAACGTCACTACAATGTGAAAAGCAAGGATTTAGAAATGACACCTCCTTTCTCAACAAATCTGTTCCCAGAGCTTCTCTCGGCTCTGCGGAGATTGCGTCTCGTTAATCTGAAGAGCCAGAGCAGCCCTTGGAGGGGGGACACGGGCTCTTTGCCTGCCAAAATAAGCTCTGAGGAGGACATCTTCCATCTGGGGAAGATGGATTTGAAGTCCCAGGAAGGATTTCAGTGCTGGAGCTTGAGCTCAGCACTCACCAGCACATCACTCGCAGCCCAGGCCAAAAGCAGGTGCTAGAAGACAAGGTGCCTTTAGCAGACCAGCGAGGAGAAATTAGGGAAACTTGATGCTTAGCAGGACCTCCCCTAGTTTTCCCAAGTGAAGTTTGCAGCTTGGTTCAATACGTTAGTGCCTAATGAAGGTCTCCCCCATATTCTGCAGGGTATAATCATTCTCCTTCTAATGAGCAATGTGTTAATGGCATATTAATGCTGACAACAACTTGCAGAGAACAAGAGATGAACATATTCCAAAATTCCTCTTTTTTTTTTTCCCCAGAACAAAGGAATCCATCGTGTGGATGAGCTGAGCCCCAGCCCAGCAGGAGCCCATGGCTCCCACAGGGAAGCTGTCAGCTCTCATCCGTGGGCTCACCACAGGGTGCAGAGCCTGTATGGGACCATAGCTTTGGTCTCTCACTAACCCAACCCCTACAATTAACTGAGGTATAGGGAAGGATCTCAGCCCAGGCGCAATGTTTCCCCCAGACAGGGGACATAGCCACAGCGGGGACCCAACAAGAAAGCAAAGGAACCGCTTGCAAACGTCTGGAAAAGCATTTCAGCAGACAGACAGGTTTGGATGTTGTTTCTAAGCCAACAGCCGTGTGGATTTGATTACTAAATGTCACTGAAGCTGGGTCCCTGCCAGAGCATCCAGATGTGAATCTGAATATGAAAAGTCCAGGAGGGAGCAGGTGACAGGAGATCCAAGCATGGGCACCAAGCCCCCATCCCGCTGCCGGCATCCCAGTCCAGCTGGGTTTGTAGGACCAAGTTTACATAAGCTTGCAGGCATGGAAAAGAACAAACATAAAATGGATGTTTTCTAGTTATTTTCATCTTTCTTTGTGAATACAACTCCCAAACCCCTGACAGGTCCCCAAAAGGAACAACCATCTGCCTTGCAAATATCCTGTCCACTGCCAGGTGCTGCAGGGAGGTGTAGAAGCCCAAGTCCTTAATGGTCAGACTCTCGTGTGCTCCCTCCAGCACATCCATTTAGATTTCCAGATCGATAATCAATCTTACAATCAATAACAGAGAATTTAGCTACATTATAAAAACAGTAAAACCAGCCAATACTGAGAAATTACTATTGAGTCCTGTGTTTTCTGTACTCACTTAGTCTAATAATGGTGAATGATATTTTCCAAGTACATTATTCAGCAATAAAACCGCCGAATTATTTGATCTCTTGCTAACCTTTATGATTCTAAGCACTCTTTTTGACCCAGATTGAATGAGGCAACATCTGCAGAGCCTTTCACAAAATTGTACTCAGCATGCACTACTGTAGGTCCTCTGCCAAAGATAAATGTTATTATTTTAAAGCCATCATCCTCCTAATAGATGAGCAAACGCACTGCATTAGCATAGCCTGCAGAGCTCCGGCACGGGTGAGAAAATGCCAGAGGGTTTTCACTTAATGGAGTTTTACATACCTGACTTAGGATGGGTTAATGCAATCCACCAACACGGGAATTTTAAAACCTGCCCTGTGGCATACACCTGCCATTACAAAAGACAGTATAATCCGACAAGCTCCAGATCCCCATGAGAACCATGAAGGATTCATACCCAGATCTCTGGTGGCCAACAGGGCATCAAGATGAGGACCTCATCGACACAGTTCTGACGCAGACAGAGCTACACAATTTATCATGGACCTACCTGATGTACTGGGTGTAAGGAGGAGGAGCAGCTGGGGTGGTTTGCAATGTGCCGAGGGTGTAGGTAATGCCTGCAATGCACATCTGTCTGCTGCAGCATTGGCAGTTGTTATACTCAAACCTAACAAGAACTCCCCATAATTCCATTTTGAACAGGGTGTCACTTCAAGGCTAATTATTAATCATTTGTCTAGCTGACATAAGCCATTACCTCACTCCAAATTTAGACTAGAAACTAGAGGGAGACACTGAAGCAACAATGCTGTAGTTCTTTTCCATCAAACTCCCTAATAGGAGCCATGGGCAAGCTCTGCCTCAACAGTAACAGTGAAACTGGGAACCATCAACAGCCTCAGTGTCCCACTGCTGAGCCCTGGATGATGTGGACAGTGGGGACCAGGACCTCAAGGGACTACAGGAGACAACCCATACAGCAGCCCTGCCTGCAGAGCACCCCATCCATCACCGATTCAGAGCATGCTCTAATTTAAATTATAATTACACTTTTAAGTACACAGATTACAACTATTTATGCTACAAGTAAGACCATCCTGTATTTTAATTAACACAAAATGATTGGAACTCAACTATAGCCTCTACTGGGAACAATATCTAATCATTTATTGAAGCAAGGCCATGCCCAGCCCTCTAGGCATCCTGGCAAGGAAAGGGGAGTGGGCAGAGCTGCGGACCCCCCCATATCCAAGTCCTCTCATGAGAATGGGAGCCACCATCTAAGGGTTGTGAGAAGAGGTCTCCTAGAAAAGGTGCAGGGCTCAGTGCTGGAGGCAGTCTGTGGATGGCACTGGGCAGGGGATGAAGGCAAGGCCTGTGCCCTTACTGGCTGATGGCAATTGAGGAAAAATCCAAGCAGGGCACCCTCAATGAGGCTTGAGCCCGAGGGCCTGGGAGGGCACCTTGCTAAGGAGTTTCTCTGGCTCAAAGCCCTCAGGAAGGACTTCAGGAGATGACAGCTGGAAAATACGTCTGTGCCACAAAGCCAAGCAGGTGCAGATAGGGCTATTCAAAGGCTACCTGGGCTACCAAGGACACTTTTGCGTGCATCATGTGTTTTATGCAAAGCAAATGACACAGAGGAACCACAGACCTCAAATCACTCAGTACACTAGAAGCCCATTCAGAAGCTACTGCAAGAAAGGCCATATTAAGCATGTGAGATCACACTTCCAATGTCATCTCTAAAAACACTTTGCTAATTTAAGAGAAAGTTCTTATCTGCCATGTAAACATAGCTGCAGCAGCTTTTTTTTTTTTTGCCTTTTTTTTTACAGACTCAACAAGAGTCATGCACCACAAACATGCATCTCCAGAGGTCCCTTCCAAGCCCTACCATCCTATGATTCTATGATCAGAAACTCCAATTTACTTACAAGAAAAGCAGGCTCTCTAAGTTCAGTAAAAGTGGACCATAAAACCCAAACCAGCAGTACATAAACAAATGACATCTATATATGGATAGATGGCTTATTACATACTTCCTTACATGATTAGTTACAATATGTAACAATTCTAGGCACACTTTTTAGATGTTTATATCATAAAGTGTATAGTATATAACAGATAATATGTAAGATACAATATAAAGTATGTAATATATAATGATATATCTGTGTGGAGCACTCCAGGTCTTGCCATCAAATAAGAGGGTTTTTACTGTCAAATACAGCTTGCTACTGCCACCACAGCCCAGCCTTGGATCCTTGCAGCAAACCACCTTTATAATCATTAAAGTTGGAAAAGGCTTCTAAGATTATCTTAGTCTAGCCATCGACCCAACACCAGCATGTCCACTAAACCATCCCCTAAACTGTCACATCTACATGTTTTTTTAAACACCTCCAGCAATGGTGACTCCATCAACACCTTGGGCAGGCTGTTCCACCCCCAGACAGACCCCACTCTAGGCTGGAAAGTCCTTGGAAAACCCGAAGAGATTCTGGAACGGGGTTGCAGAACATCGGTGGCTTAGTGGTGGGGTTAGCAGCGCTTGTTTACAGCTGAGCTTGATGATCTTAAATGACTTTTCCAATCTAACTGATTCCATGACTTAATGAGAAGCCAAGGTGCACTGAACTAAAGGATGCCTCAGACAGTGCAGTGAGTGTGGCCAGCAGTGAGAGATGTGAATAAGTGGGAATGGGAGACATGGATAAACGGGAATGAGAGCTGGCAGGTTTATCTCTGCTGCAAAGTATTCAAATGAACACTTCCAAACAGAGCACTTGGAGTGATTGCATTAGGAGATGTATAATTTGGCTAGGCTGACCTCAGAATGGCATAAAAAGCTTCTGATTTCCATAATGCTGGCCTCCAATGCTTGCAGGAGGTCAGGGAACACGCAGCGATACACAAAACACTTTGAGAGTAGTTAAATCAAGGGATTTGCTGGGACTTCTAATTTCGAGACACATTTGTAATGAGTCAGGAGGGCATCTAGGGTGGTTTGGGGTTCCCACCCCACAGGGTCTGGTTCCCAAAAGGTGCCATGAGATCCCAGACAGGGATGTGGAGGCTGGGAACCGCAGAGCTGTGACCTGTGCTCACCCATCACGGTGCACATCACAGGCACAAAAAAGTGCTGAGTTACAGTGACCTCCCAAGGAGAAAACAAGACTGGCAACGCTTGCTGCGAAGTCAGCCTTTCACTAGTCAAACATCCTCACTGACAATGCTTTAATTATTAGCACTGCTGAAAATAAGGCTTATTTCAACAGCCTGGCACGTCTCAGCACCACAAACTTTCTCTGGGTTTGGAAATTATTTCTTTTTTCTTTTTTTTTTTTTTTTAAATCTTTTTTTTCCCCCTGCTCTATACACAGCATTACTCAGAGGCAAGCCAAATCCCTTCCAATTATGTATCGTGACGTTTCCCAAGCATTACAGCAAAGCAAGGCCCTACACTTCTAAATGGCATGGTTTATAACAAATTGTCTGTTACACCAGACAGAAACTGATTTCCCCAAACCCAGCATATTAAAGTGAGTACATTCATTCTGGTTGTAACACACAAAATGTGATTATAACAGACACTTTGGGGGCTTTTTAAGGCTAGTGGAGAAGAGGAGGATAAGCTGGAGGGGAAGAAAGAATTGACAAGTAGAGAAATGACAGAGAAAGAGGAACAGCCACGCTGATTTCATTTCTTACAAAACAAAAATCTTTGTGTGTTGCAGAATTGTGCTTTAGTTAACACCACCAGATAGCCAGAGCAAAAACTGCCAGTGCCGCCTGAAACGAAAATTGCTCTATTGTGCTCAGAAAACCATTTCCTACAGACAGAACACTCTACAGGTAGTGAAAAAGCCTATCTGAAACTAACAGGGCCTTATCCTGCAACTGTTGTTTGCTCAAATAATCTCTGCTGCCATAAGGAGCCCAAGCAAAATCAGTGTGAGTGAGGATTACGTGGGACTGTATCAAGGTTGGGGGATTAGACCAGGATTATCACTAAACCCAGTAATTCCCCATCTTACTGATGGTGGCCACCAGCTCAGGACACAGCAGATCGCCATGGTCACAACCTCCCCGGTGCTGAGGCTGGACTTGGCTCTGGGAGCTGCTGGGTGTGCAGGTCCCCCGAGGACTCAGTAGCTGCTCCACCTTGATCTTTTCCAGTGGGACAGACTAAAGCAGCACCAGAGTGAGGTCATGCCACAACCACACCCTGCTGATGCTACAACAGCAGTGCTGCTTCTTCCTTTTCCTGCCGCTGCAGTGACCAAGCCAGCCTGGACCTCCGGGGAGAATCAAACCAGAACCTCCATGATAATTTGACCTTTGGATGTCCAACCTCTCAAACAAGGCTTGCCCACTCTCATTTCACACCTCCTCATCTCCCTTGCTGGATCCTGCCAGAGACCAGTGCGTCCTCCAGTGAGATCAAGGAGCCGAGTAAACCACTGTGCCTGGGGGATGTTCCCCATCCTGGGGCAGCACACAACACTTCCCAAAGTGGCATAGAGTCTAGATGCAAACTGTCTCTGAAAAACAAACGCAGCCACTCCATGCACACAGTTTCCTTTTAAAAGCACAAAGTCAAAATCCAGGCATGTAAGTGTTACCCAAGGGTGGCTGCTCTACATGCAAGTCGTGTCCAGGGGCTCCGAAAAGGCTCTGTATTCAGACCAGTTTCCACATCATCCCAGTGCAATCTGTGTTTTTATCAAGAAGGTTGCCTAATGGCTCCTATTAATTTTGATTTTTAATCTCCTCGTATAACTTCCAGCAATGTACTTGCAAAACTTAACAACAAGCTCTTTTTGGTTTCAAAGCTGACTTCTCCTCCAGCTTTGCAGGAAAAAAAAAAATGACCTGAGCAGCAGCAGAGCCTCTGACCGGTAATGCCCTTGCAGCTCCAACATGTCCCATTCTCCCTCCTGCAAAACAAGTCAAAACACTAACGGGGGCCAAGCCTCTCACTGTCAGCCACGATCACCAGAGCTGCTCGCAAACACTTCTTGCCATCACTGCCTGCAGCCCCAAGGATGCTAAAGAGCCACAGGCAGCGGTGTCCAAGTGATACTCCAACACCCAAGGGATCGCTGAACCCCAGTAGGACCAGAACCCCCTAGGACATTCCCCACCACTTCCCTTTGCTCTCTTGGCAGCCATGCCCTGGCACAAGCTGAGCTCAGCTTCTACCCAAAGGGAAAAGCTTTTCAAGGGTTGTCTCAAACTTCTTTTTTCGCATCCTCAAAGTGGAGTTGCAGCCCCTTCAGATGTCACTCTTTAAATCTTTCTGGATCAGCAGAGAAAGGTGGGGAGCACTGACAAACCCAATTACCAGCAGCAATGCACTGCTAGCCCCAAGACCTGACACCACACATTCCTCTACCGCAGCACAGGAGGAAACGTTTCCTGAAGCTCCACAAACAACCCATCCTTTGGGACTTTTATTTCAAGGTTCCTGACTGTTAAAGTAAACGAGCCTCACATTAAAGGCCAGCTAACACTACAGACTCACTGCTGCTACAACAGCGCCCGTCTGCAATCCCTTACTCCAGCCACAGCCATCGTATGCTAAGTCACACCGCCAGCAACACGTTTACCTCTGCTTTGTATCTTTTATCAACTGATGCTTTGCCTTCCCATCAGGAAAAGTCACTCGGAGGTGGAGCAGCAGCAATACCTCCCTGATGCTGACACCTCATAAAGGCTCCCGGGGGAAATGCCGGCTGTCTCGGCACTGGAGGTGATTCAAAGCAGCCCAGACAAGTCCCGCTGGATGCACTGCAGGGAACAGCTTGGCTCGGGAAGCTCTGGGCAGGAATTGTGTTTATGAAATCACCGTCACGTGGAGATGCACCAATAGCACATTTCACATGCCACACCACAATGCCTGCCAAGGCAGCAACGGGCAGCGGTGGGTATGAGGCTGTGATACTCCTCCATGCAAGCATCTTTCATGGAATTTCCATGTCACTTGTGTGGCAGGACAGGGCTGTCACTTAAGCACCACTAAATCTCCTCACCCTCACGGGTCACTTGGAATTTTACAAGCCAGTAGAACCCACACCACTAGCAAGATAACTTCCCTTGCAACAGCTGGAAGCATAATACTGAGACTCTGCCAAAAAAAGTAAGAGTTCCCACCCTAAACCAAACTTTCTAGCAGCTTCCAATTGAGGTTTCTCCTCACCATGCCCTGGCCCTGCCCTTTTGTCCAAAAACATACAGAGGGAGTGAGCAGACATGATACTCTCACTGAGAACACCCATCCAACAGCTGCTGGTCCCTCAGCAAGACTGAAGCGCCAACAGCTGCTCCCCTGCATGCTTGTGGGGCTGCTGAAGGGCACATTTTTAGCTGACACTCCACTGCATACATTACAAGAGACAAATTTATTTCTCCAGGCAAGGTACCAGCTCTTCAGTGTGTCCCATCTGTACAAGTGATGGGGAAATGCAACATGCTGGAACCACAAGGAGAAGCAACAACTATCCCAGCTCCGCCATACAAAGTGCACAAGTCAGTCGGGGACTTTGGAGAGCGCATACTAACTGCTGCATCAAGGAGGAACATGGCCAGCACTGCCTTCTGCCCACAGCTGCCTGGCAACTTTATCAGCTGAGCTATGAAGTTTCTGGTCGTGCTTCCCTCCTCCCCAGTGCTGCAGATGACTCCTGCTGTCTGGGTAAAGCCAACATGGATTTCACGACTGAATTTGCCAGTGGCTGGCAGTGTGCTCCACTGCTCAGCGGCTGTAGCAAGGAGTCAGCCAGAAATATGCCCAGGACCCCTCTCTAAAGCACACTGCTCCAGCAAAGCCTTATGCCTCCAGCATCCCAACGGCAATGGTCATCCACAGCCTTGGTAGGCATCCACCAAATAGCTGGGCACTGTTATCCCCAACTGGTACTCCATGAATTTCACAGGCAAACCCGAGCATTGATGCAGATTCCCTAGTATATGAAGGGTGGCATTTCCCACCCCCAGCCTGCCCAAACACAGCACAGGAAACAGGTAGCTCCATATCAGTTCTTCTGCCTTTCTTCTACTTGACCAGAAACAGGCTTATCCCAAATAGCTCCCATCCAGGCTTGGATGCAAAGTCCCTGCCTCTTCTCATTGAAGTATTTGAAAGGAGCAGAGCCCACTCAGCCCTGTGGATGGATGCTTGCAAGCAGACCATAAGAGTGCTTATTATGTAGGTCATTCCCATTCAGTTATTTCTAAGCAGCTCTACTATAGGTTTGATACCAACACCAGAAGTTAAATTGAGCTTCAATTCTTTGGCCCAGACCTGAGTCACCCCTACTGTACCCTTAAGAATGCAGGTGGACTCTCAGCCCTGCAACCACAAGTGGCTGCACTGGGCTGTGCTGGTTCACCCATGCACACACCTCCTCACAGCATCTCAGTAGGTAACCTTTGACAGGAGATGTTATATGGTGAGGAGCCTGCACACGCAAGAGTGGGAGAGGCTCAAAACCAGGCTAGATAGAAGAAGACAAAGTGCACAGTCTGCCATGGAGACCTGAACAACCCCTTCCCCACTACCTGGTCATTAGAACCTCCACCTCTGCTTTAAGCAACTGGTGTTTGGGCTGGGAGCACCCCAAAACTGGGCTGTGACCTCTCTGGAGCTGGTTCTGCAGCCTTGGCAGAGGTTAAACACCAGGGTTCAATGAGCCCATAAAACCACTACAGAATCAGGCCCACTGCCACCAGCCCTCCCCAGTAGCCCTGCAGACCCTTGCAGGCTCTGCTCTCCATCACACAAGTAAAAATCTGAAGCAGCAGCACCACTGTCTCCGGCAGCATCATTTTGCATTTACACCAGCACACTGAACACAAAACAGAGTGAGCCATAAATATTTCAGCTACTTTTTCAGCTTTGTTATTCTGTTCAAAGCAGGAAACATGACAAACCTTTGATTGTTTTGCTTAATACCAAACAATAATTCAAAGAGAGACAAACAAGCAACATTAAATGATGCCTGTGATGTACAGGAAAGACGATGAATTAGAGGAACATGATGAGGATGGCATGGATCAGAGCAGCCCCTTTCCCTGCCTTGGGCAGGTAACTCACATCCCTGCTGTGCAGCCTGCCTGTGCCTGTCCCAGGTGCTGAGGGGACAGCATAGGGCCAGGTGGGCAGGTGGTCACACCAGGCACCCTGTGCTGCCTTCATGCCCAGCACAGCCAGCTGCCTCCAGGGCAACAGCCCCCAGTGCCACTTCCAACCTCTTAAAAACATCTAGTGAAGGCAGTGAGTGTTCCCTCCCTTGAGCATCGCCACACTCAAAATCCACTCACAAAGCCGCCACCTCCAGCCTCCCAGCAGCATAGTGGCAGCCTGTCCTGGCTTTTCCACACCAGTATGCCTGCCTGGAGTTTCTGAGCATCTCTGCAGAGTCTGGGAGAGAAAACATCCTCCCACAACCATGTGTCAGGACAGTCCCAGTGACCTCAAAGTGGGTGCCCACCACCAACACTCTCTTGGCTCAGAGTGTCCAACACAGAAACCACCTCTGCCTGTTTGGTCAACAATCTGTTTTGGCAGTGCTTACACCAAAAGATCCATCCGCATGCCATGTCCCACGTGCAAACCCATCACAATGCCCCAGGGCCACGTGCTGCCAGCCCACACTCACCTCCGGCAATGGCATCCCATTGATGATGAGGTCGGGTTGCTGGGGGCTCTGCCCTGTGAAGGTGTGATGGTAAATGTGGTTGGAGCCAGTGTTCCTGTTGTTCTGGCTCTCCACGTTGAGGAAGGTGCTTTCGGAGCGGCGGCAGCCCAGCGGCAGGGTCTGCTGGTGGTAGTCGAAGTAGTTGAGGGATGAAGTAAGAGAGGAGCAGCTCACAACATTCATTTTATCCGTCTCTTCCACGTCCCGCGGTACCAGGCGGATATCATTCTTGCTGATTTTCTTCTTCTTGCTTGATTTCTTTTGATGCCCGTAGGAGTACTCTGCAATTCTGGGGGACACAATGAAAATCAAAAGCTGAGAGCATCCCATACCCTGCCCTGCTAAATACACAGGCAGAAACCTGGAGGGCTTGGCCCCCATCTCTGTGTAGGCTTCTGAGTCATGCACATTACGTCATGTTTTGGGTCTGGTGGCACAACACAGTCTTTAGCTTATTTTGATACCTATGATGCTTTTGGGTCAAATAGGAAAAATAATGGGAAAGAGGAATGCCCTTGGCTTTTTCTAGCATTTGTAATTGCTGATATTTAGTTTCTAGGAGCAAAGTCCAGCCTGCAGAACAGAAAAATGGAGATGTTAAAATCCATGAACTGAAAAGGGTACCTGCATTCATTTCCATGCATAATAAGGATTTTTAAAGTGATTTAATTTGGTGCCTGTAATGAAAATTCAAAATGAATAGAAGATTTTTTTCCTGGTTCATTTTCCATTGCAGTAAATAAACCAGACCCAGAAGCAGTCCTAGTTGGCAAGCTCTATTCTCTCACATTCCAAAGGCTGTTTGTTTATTAATGTTTTATCCAAATTGCTGCTGTTTTGACTGTCTTCTGATAATACCTGATAACTTGAAACCTCTTCTCCAGCCACATCCTATTCCTCCCCGGCCCCCCAATTACACACACCCTCTTTCTGCTGGGAAGTGCTTTCGCCTTCTAGAAACCAGAGAAAAACAACTGTGTTTTGCAAAAAGAAATGATCCTTTCTGATTTTTTTTTTAATTTTTTTTTTAACACTCCAAGGTTGTTTGCGTCTGCCTTTCTTTTCCTTTCTGCTTCCCACCTGCCAAAAGACTCAGCTGTTGATCTGCCTTGTTTACCGTCTGCAAAACACCGGAGGAGAAAAGTTACCATCAAACACCACCCGAGCAAATAATGACAAACATGACTGCACCTCCCATTAGCCCCGTGCGCTCAGCTCTCAGTGACTGTGGTTCCCCTTTCCAGAAGGAGCTACACAGCCCCAGCCAATGCCCCACAGATGAATCTGTACATGCGTGACACCGGGCAGCTCAGTATTTCCCTGGTAAGCACACAGCATGACAGAATTACACATTTGAAAGTCAGGACTTTGCTCCTCTCCTTGCTATGCTAACAACATTAAAAAATAAAATTTAAAACACCCAATAGCTGCAACAGTAATAATGGAATGAATAAATAATACCGTTTATCTAGAAACATAAATATTAGGCAAATATTCTTGTTCCAGAAAGCTAATTGCCTAAGCATGAAAATGCCACCATGTCGAACGCTCTACACATAACCTTATGTGCCTCACAAATTAACAGGTTTTATGACGACTGCCCAGCAGCTGTTGTGAAGAACGTCTAAATTAAAGCACCGCGAAGCCTAAAGGCACACACCCACCACAAGGAGAGGGTGCCCCACAGCCGCGGCCGCTGCTGAGCCTACCTGGTGCTGCTCTGTGTCTGCAGCTGACTTCTCTTGCTCAGATGCACACTGATAACAGCCTGAGCATTCCCCAGAGCACGCAAATAAATCAGGGGAAGGCAGGGAATTCTGTTGTGCCAACAATCTATATGCTGCTGACTCGTCTAACAATGCTTGATGAAGCTTTAATTGTTTTGTTTACCTAAATGTTTAAGTTTGGCAATGTGAGAGCCCAATTATGTCCTGCAGGCATTCATTTTGCTGTCCTTTCTCTATTGACCAATTATTTAATTAAACTGCACTTCATTAATCCCTAAGCCGTCACAGCAAACCCAGATCTTATACATACGTGTGAAGCAGTCAGGGGCACCGCCACAATGTGATTTTTATCCATTCGGGTCTTATTCTCATTTAATGGGCCGAGCTGGCAAGAAATCTGGTATATGAGCTTTCACTTGAAGCTAGACATCCCATAGTACAGCACAGCCCGACCTTTATTTGCAGATTATTTTTCCCCCATCAAGCAAAAAGGCTTATAAACGCACTTTACACTGTGAAACCGGGGGATAAAACCTGAACTCCCCGGCATTATTTCTGCGTAAATAAAACTTTAAAGACCGCACATCCCCCTGCGCCGCAGAATCGCCGGGGGCGAGCGTGCGTTTCCAAGGTAGAGCAAAATTAATTTTCATCCCTCCCCTCTGAAACCACTCGGTGCCGAAGGAATGGAGAAGTCATGGCTATTTCACTAGTAACAGGATTAAACCATTTATGAGGCATTGCAGCTGCTCTTTTATGGCATCTGATTGATATTCATGTGTGGTTAGCATTTGTCTCCTAACTTGTGTAACACAGAGAATAGTAAAAGAGAGACAATAATCGCCGGGCTGTTACATATTCAGGGGACTGGATTTCCCCTATCAGCCTTTCAGCGGCTCCGGGCGCGGGGCTGACCTCCCCTCCGGCATTTCGGACCCGAAAGCACGCACCAAAGCCAGCGCAAAATAAGGCAGCGCTGCAAAAATCCGCCCTCGCCCCACCGCTACCAGCCGGAGCGGCAGTGCCGGCTGCCGTAGCGGCACATCGAGGGGTACGGGCTGGGGTTTGCCACTCTTTCAGCCGGTTGGCCCCACCGCCAAGCGCGACGAGGAGCCGCAGAGGGCACACAATAGCTCTTTTGAGCGGCGAGCCAGGGCTGAGGGATGCCACCGCGGCTGCTCGCCCCGTCTGCCGCGGGGATGCGGCGGTGGGCTGGGGGGGTTTCCCCGCTTTGGGAACACCGGGAAGCTGCAGCAGGGACAGGGGGCTGCTCACAGGGACCAGCCATGCCACTGAAAAACTGTTCTGCTCCCTTCCTGCGACGGAGCGTGTAAAATCAGGGATGCTGCAACAGATTGCCAAGCCGCACGATGAAGTCAAGCCGTTACCGGGCACAGATTTCTGATCTCCTCCCAGAGCACAATTCTGCAAAAGCTTCACAGGGAATTCTTTGAGAGCGACGAGAACCTCACTTCTGCTCCTAAAGCAAATCTAACGCTCCACGTACAGACACCCCCCGCCCCCAAGTATACAGCAGCAATGAGCAAAGTAACTGCGAAAGCAAAAATCAAAGCAGACCTAGCAGGTGCACAGAAACAAAGATGTCTTTACCTGCAGTTGTACGTCCTGATTTCCTTGTTATCCCTTTTGCACTTGACTGCCACGAAGATCATGGTGACAAAAAGAATGGCTGCGATAGACCCCAGGGCGATAATGAAAATCAGGGAGAGGTTAACAGATCCTATGGACTCTTGGGCATCCAGGGCTGGAGACAGGTATATCAAAATCAAGGCGGAAGCTGAGAGAGATGTTTTCCCATGGTCATGAGCCACCACAATCAGCTCGTATGCTGTCTTAGCGTTTTCCCCAAAGGCTCTGGTGGTCCTTATCTCTCCATTGACCTGGTCTATCTCGAAAAACCCTCTGTCTCCTTCCACCATTTCATAGGAAAGTCTGCCATTTTCACCCTCATCGTAGTCGTCTGCTTTGACCACCGTCACCAAGTAGCCTACCCCTGCATTCCTGGGGATGTACACCTCCGCGGTCCCATTGACCAGCGGCGGGGCTGTGATCACGGGGGTGTTGTCATTGACATCCAGGACAATCACTCTTACAGTGGCATTGCTCTGCAAAGAGGGATTACCCCCATCTTTTGCCAAGACCTTGAACTCAAAGGCCTTCGTCTGCTCATGATTGAAAGATCTCAAAGCATAGATATCTCCAGAGTTGGGGTTGATGGAGACATAGGTGAAAACAGGCATGTCCCTGACTTGTGAGGGTACAATCTGGTAGGAGACACTGCCATTGAGGCCCAAGTCAGGGTCCCTGGCAGAGACCGAGAGGAGGTAGGCCCCTGGAGTGTTGTTCTCCTGCACAATGACCTGGTAATAGGGCTTGGAGAAGTGGGGATGGTTGTCATTCTCATCAGTGATCTTGACAGTGAAGGACTTTGTGGCCTGCAGGGAGGGGATGCCATTGTCCTTGGCCTGGATGGTGAGGTTGTACTGGTCCCTTTGCTCACGATCGAGACGTCCATCTACCAGGATGGTGGAGAAGCTCTCATACTCCTGGAGCCGAAAAGGCACATTGCCCAGGAGCTTGCACTGCACCCGCCCATTGGCCCCAGAGTCACGGTCCGAGACCCGCACCAAGGCGATGACATAACCTGGAGGGGCGTTCTCGCTCACCTCCACCAGCTCGCTGTTGACAGAGAGCAGGTTGATGAGGGGCGGGTTGTCATTAGCATCCTGGACGCTGATGGTTACTTTGCAATGGGCAGGGATGGAGTTAGGCCCCAAGTCCTTGGCCTGCACATCCAGCTCGTAGACATGACCCTCCTCATAGTCGATAGCACCACTCACTGTGATAAGGCCGCTCTGGGGGTCAATCTGGAAGAGGTCTCGGGCCCGCTCAGAGACGTAGCTATGGAAAGAGTAGAGGACCTGGCCATTGGTGCCCTCATCAGGATCGGAGGCATTGAGGCGGATGACTGGTGTACCTGGTGGGGCATTTTCAGGCACGCTGACAGTGTAGGCCGGCTCCTCGAAGAGTGGGTTGTTGTCATTGGAGTCAATGACGCGGATGCTGAGCTCCACTGTGCCAAAGTTGGGCGGGTCACCACCATCCAGCGCTGTGATCACGTAGCTGTAGTGGGACTGGGTCTCACGGTCCAGACTCTTCTCCACCACCAACTCAGCAAAGCGAGACCCATCACCTCGCGTCTTGGTCTCCAGCCCAAAGAGGTCATTGGGGGTGATCTCATAGGTCTGTACACCAAAGCTGCCCGAGTCCGGGTCATAGGCACTCTCCAGTGGCACCCTGGTGCCAGGGCTGGCGGTCTCTGAGATTTCCAGCTCAATCTGGTCAGTGGGGAAGCTGGGTGCATTGTCGTTGAGGTCCTTGATCTCCAGCTTGATCACGCAGATCTCCATGGAGCTAGACATCACCTCCAGAGAGATAACACACTTGGGGCTCTGCCGGCACAGAAGGTCCCGGTCGATCTTCTGCTTGGTCACCAGAAGCCCCGACCCGGGGCTGATGTCCACCAGGTGGGGAGCCGAGTTGGAGACCACCCTGAAGGCAGCTGGCTGACGAGGGTCCAGCACGAAACCGGCGTCCCGGGCGTCCTTGGCGACGTTGGCGATAACCGTGCCGGCCCGCTGCTCCTCCTCCACCGTGTACTTCAGGTTCACCAGGGCCCCGGCGCCGGCCCACAGCAAGGCGGCCCCCAGCAGCGTCGGGAGAGCCCCCATC
>VWZE01013065.1:750391-796344 GCA_013396675.1 Eubucco bourcierii | reverse complement strand
GCCGGGGCGGGGCCGGCGGAGCGGCGCGGCCGGGAGCGGGACGCGGAGATGCGCGTAGCGGCGAGGATTGGATGAGCTGTGCCGGGAGCCTGTTGCCCCGCGGCGCACAGTCTGCACCGGTACCCGCAGCTGCGGGTGCAGCAGAAGCTCCTTCCTGGCCTCGGTCACCAGCCGCTCCTTCTTAAGCGCTGCGGGAGGGCGGAGGAGGGGAGCATCGGTCCGCACCGAGCGCCCCCAGACTGCTTCAGGCCCTTTCCCTCAGGGGCAGGATTGAGTCTACTCCTGCAGCATGGCACGCCGCCCCGCCACGCAGTCTCTCCGGGGAGCCGGCGTGGGGCCCGGTACCATCAGGCTGTCTTGTGCTGCTCCTTCCCCGGCAGCGCTCGCTGCTGTTGACTGGGCAAAGCACCACAGTACCGTCTTTTCTTGAAAATTAAATAAAACTTCCCCTGTCCAGGTGCCAGTGCCTTACCTCGGGTCTCCGCTCGTGGAACGCAAGTTCCCGGGGTCTAATTAAAAGGGATACTGAGAAGATGTCGCTGTGCCTCGTGCTCGGGGCGGTGCTGCCCCCGGCGGGTTGCGGGCGCTCTACCGGCCGATGCAAGCCGTGGGGCTCAGCTCGGAGCCTTTCGCCTACAAATAACACCGTTCGGCTCCCACTTCCCCCGCCCCTGCTCCGAGGTTCAAAGAGATGCCGAGGTCCGGCGCGTCTCTGCGGCAAACCGCCCCTTGGTGCCCACCGATCGATAGTGAGACAGCGCCGCGGCGGGAGAAGGCAGCGGGACTGGGAGCTGCAGCGGCACAGCCCCCGTCGGGGGTAGTAAGCAGCGGGGACACTCCTCTTCTCTGCAGGCGCCCTGCGGGCACAGCCCGGGCACCCTTCGCAGCGGCAGCCCAGCCCTGGCTCCTCCCCGGCCCCGGCTTTTCCCTAGTTCGGCTTGGCTCCAACCCAGCCCCTCCCCGGGCCGGCCGCGCCGTCGGGCCCTGCCGCGCCTTCCCAGGCACAACGGCGCCATCTAGCGGCCCCCTCGGGGAAGCGGAGCGGCGGGCAGCAGCCCGGGCAGCTCACGGTTGAGCCGGGAGGGAACATGTTCCGTCCTGGGTGGTCCTGGGAACTGGCCCTTGGAGGATAGCCATCCACTCTAGGACAACGTCCATCGACGGAGAGCATCCCCTGGGCACTCCATTCGTCCAGAGATACCGTCTCCTCGGGCACCATTTGCCCAGAGACTATATTCCCCGGGACACCGCCCCTCCTGCCATCTGCCCAGAAACACCACCCACTTCAGGAACAGCATCCTCCAGGACAGCACTCAGAGACACCATCTCCCTTGACACGATCTGTCCAGGAACACCATTCTCTCCAGAACACTGCTCCGGGACACCCGGGAGAATAACCCTTCTTCCCCGGGAGACACGGGATGGGTGCAGGGTCTCGCTGTTCCTGACTGCCCTGTCCCGGAGGAGTGAGAGCAGAAGCTAGGTGGAGAGAAGAGCCTTTGCCAGCAGCGTGGGTCACCGTGACCCACGGGGGAGTGGGGAGGCGGGAATGGGCAAACCCTTTGCTTCCAAATTGGTCAAGTCTTCCTTGGGAAAATCAATTCTGATGACTTGAACTGTGCCATGCAGATTGAAAACCTGGCTAGAGGATCATAAACAAAGGGTAATTAGAAACAGGAGGAGCATTTATGGGGTACTGTGGGGATCTAGGTTAGGTCGGCTCTCATTTAATACCCTCATTAATGACCTGGAAAGAGGGAGTAAGCTACACATTAATGAATTTGGCAGATGATGCTATACTGGGAGGTGCTGTGAGCTCCAGCAAGCACAGAAAATTAACACAAAAAGGGCCTAGTGAGATTACAAACATGAGCAGGAAAGAGTAAAAACTACCTCAGACAAATATGAATGGAGCTGGAAAGCAAATGCAAGTGCAAACCACAGCAGAAGGGACAACAACGGCTGATCCAAGCCCTGTAGCCAGAACAACAGTCATGTGAAAGGCCCAGGGCAGGGGAGACAGTGAGGGGACAGCTCCAGGCATCTGAGGATGGCATAGAAGTTCTGGATGGCTCTGAGATGGTTAAAGTAGGAACATGGAGCTCCCTTGGCTCAGACGCTTTGGTGGCATTTCAGAGGGAAGCCACACAAATGATCAAAGGCACAGAGAGACTGATTTCTGAAGGAAGATTAAAAGGCTTAAATATATATATTGCTTGGCTGAGAGCTGTCCATGGGGAGACAAACTAAGAGCCTTACAGATCTGGTTGGTGTAAATAGAGAGAGAGGGAAGGAATTATTTAATAGAGTACAAGGGGCATCACCAGAAGGGATGACAGAAAATGAAGAAACGGAGCATTTAGGTTGAATGTCACAGGGGAAAAAATCCCCTCTGCTGACAGCAAAAATTATGAGGCTGCGATGTGGTTCCCTGGAGGGAGAAAGTTCTGTGGCTTGAGATATTTAAAACCAGACAGGATCAGTCTGAATATAAAGGCGCCTGGGATGAGCCACTGGCAGGGGAACATGTGAAGGAAGAGACAGGGATGCACCTCATTTTCCATCTCCTTTCCCACTGAAATGTTTCTTTATATATCACATACATAAAATATCTGAATTTTATTATTGATCCCATGTATGTGTTTCTGCTGCTGCAAAGGAAACCACTGCCATGAGGTGGTTGTGCCAGGCACCTTGCAGCTGGGCAGGCCCTGAAATCAGAGGAACTTCACCTCCATATGGGTATGGAGGGAAATTAAAGGGGGTTTAAGTGACTGGTATGAGGCTGCTGAACAGCTCTATGGTGTATAAGCCCAGTGTCTGTGTCCCTGCACAGCATTACATATCCTGGCCTGCAGGTTTAGCTTCTGTGAATTATCTCCTATATCAGTGGTTTTCTGCAGGATGCTCTCCAGGTGACCGAGAACAAGACAGCTGGCCAGCTGCACAGTACCTGATACCTTGGTTAATGCTCTAACCTTTCACCTCCAGCTAATGCTCGATTTGCTAGAGGCTGTGACAAGATCCCTTTGGAGCAAAACAGCCATCAGATGCAGCCCCTCCCCATCTCCTGCCTCAGTGGAGGTCGGTGAGTGCTGTCAACAAAATGGATTAATGGTCTTATTATCAGTTCAGATGGATGACCAGGGTAAGGAGAAAACATCACGTCCCAGGGAACTCAAGTAGGTACATTAATAAAGATGCCACACGTTGGCTCTGAAATCTAAATCTTCGCTCCTCTCCTTGCAGCACAATTATTTTATCCAAAGCCCAGTACTCCCATCGTGATGCACCTGCCAGTACCTCTAGCACCAGCACATGATAGCCTGGCTGGGAGGGAGGGAGGGAGCAGGTAGCATGGTGGTGTCCATGTCTCCTTTGGCCAAAGCCCCTGCAGGAGCTCTACCTGCAAGACAGCAGCCCATTTCACAGTATGCTCCTTCAGCCATGCTACCACTGGGGAGCTTCATCACCCACCTTGGTGCCAGCTTCCTGCCTCTTCAGATCCGTGGGTCATAGGGTGAGTCTCTGGCAGCTGAAGAACTGGTGTGACAGGGTGGCAGTGTGGCCTGTCATTCAGCCAGCTCATTGATGGGTATGGGCAGTGTGTAATAAAGATACTGGTTCTACCCAAGCTGTAAAATAAGGAAAGCTTTTCATTAAAAGCAACCAATGCAGCTTGCAGCCCTTTGTTTGGGCACTAATGCAAATGACTCTCCAGCCCAGCATTTATAGCTGCCACTCTTGTACCTGGCAAAAGGTAAATCTCAGGATCTAAAACATGTATGTTTAAAGTTACATCAGTGGGCTGTCAGACTCAGGGTGGGTTTATTAAACATTCCTTGCACCGAGGGTGAAGGGAAAGGACAAGCGTGGGATGAGGCCAGCAAAACCATGCCTCACAGGGTAGTGCAACCATCTCCTGCTCCCAGCCCTGCCTCTGCTCTTGGTCTCTCCTGGGATGCACTTCTGCAGACACTGACAGGTTTGGGGTTTGAATGCACGCTCTGCATCCCTCTGTGGGAGAGACTTGCCACCACTACTCTGCCCCACTGGAGGTACATAAACCATCATTGCAACCTCTGCTGCAGCAAGAAGGGAGCAAACCCTCACGGATCCAGCTCCTCCAGCACCCCATCTCTCCAGGTGTGGTGCAGAACTGGAGATAAAATACATGAAATAGTTTGAAATCTTGAAATTTGTTTTAATCATCAGTGAGGTACTTTAATTTTTCAGAGCCTTTCTTTTAATTTCGCATTTCTGAAGTGTTGTTTCTCCTTTTTCCAGTGCTTTTTCCTTTTAGCTACTAGGTGAAGTGAAATAAATGATGTAGGGGTGGTTTTTTTTTTCCTTTCTTTGCTTATCCAGTTCTGCAAAACTTGAAAGTGTTTCAAAGCATCAGGGTGTTGGGAGTTACAGTTTAGGTTTGTGCTTTTTTCTTCCTTAGCAATGTTTCCAATATCACAACAGACTAGGGGAAAAAAAAAGAAAAGCACACACACAAAGACAAAACACAAACCTGTATCATTGAAAAAAAAAAAAAAAGCAAACAAAAAAAATAAATTAAGAAATAGGAAAACTCAGAGCACAATCCCTAGACCATTCAGCCATCAGATATCTACCATGTGTGGAGAAAAGGAAAACCTACAAAGGAGAAAACCACAGCAATGTGTGTTGTGGGTGTTTGGAAAATAAGACAAAATACTCATCTTAGAATTAAACATAGGGTTAGTTTCTCCCCAGCACATCAGGACTCAGTGCATGTCCATTCTCAAGAAGTTTTGGAGTGAGGACAGCTTGGCCAGCTCAGCCCTTCAGCCCTCCAAGAGCCAAACTTTATTGAGCATCCATGGGACTTACAGACATCTGTTGGGCTAAGTCTTGTTACCAGCTTGTACATAATGCAGATAAGAGGCCACTGTAAAATATTGAGTTCTTAAACTATAGAAAACTGTCTTTCTAAGCTGAAATCTAACTTTATTTGTACTCCCACAATTCCACCCAAGTCAGCAGGGTTTCCTGGCTGTTAGCAAGGGCAGCATCTGGCATGCTCCTTTCCACAGAAGAGGTTAAAGTGCCAAAGAGAGGACAGTGTCGCTTTGAGGAATTCGATAAAGTCCTATCACTCAATAGTTTAATTCACTTTTACTGATGCAGCATCTTTTATCACAGATTACATAATGCTGAATAATCATGAAGCCCGTAATGCAGAGCCAGACAGGCAGTTATAATCAGATTTAAAGCCTATATTAAAAAAGTGGCAGGTGCAGGGCTAATTCTCTGCTCCCACACTGGTGTCAGTCCAGAGGAAGCCTGCTGGAACTGCTCCCATGTTCCACAGCTTGCCTGACAGCAAAACACAGGAAGGGGATGAAATAAATATCTTGGGGAGGGGGAAACAGCAGTTTCTGGAGGAACCAAAGAAGGAAAGCAAGTGCATCCCCATGGGAATGAAGGCAGCACAAGTTGCAGCAAGAAGCTGGGCAGAGATTGGCTGTCTGCAGCCCGCATGGGACAACATTAAGGCAAAAGGTAGCCAGCATCATCCAATGCTCTCTTTCCAATATGGTGCAGCAAGATAGGAAGCAAAAAGTGCCATGAGACTGGGAAGGGGGGCTGGAAGAGGCCTAGGGGCAATGCAGCCTTTCCTCCCACCTTGCCCACCCATGTCATATTGTCATTCATTAACCAGTGGCTACTCAATGAGCTGTGTCAAACAAACACCCTGGTTCTCAGGTTATTTAGGATGATAACATTGTTTCAGCTGGAAGAGACCTCTAAGATCATCAAGTCCAAACATTGATCTAGCACAATTGTGGCCATTATACCAAGTCCCAAAATGCTATGTCTATGCATTTTTTTAAACACCTCCAGCGATGGCAACTCCACCTTTGTGGGCAGCCTGTTCCAGTGCCTGACTGTTCTTTCAGTAAAGACATTTTTCCTAATATCCAACTTAAATCTCCCCTGATACAGCTTGAGGCCAGTTTCTCTCATCCTATCACTTGTTACTAGGGAGAAGAGACCAACCCCTTACTTCACTCCAGCCCCCTTTCAGGGAGTTATAGAGAGCACTGAGATCTCTGCTCAGACTACTTTACGCTGCAGGGTTACCAAAAAAAAAAAAAACAAACCCAAAACCTTGGTCGATTTAATGCAGTATCTGACAAGAAAACCTGACCTGAGGGTTTGGAAAGGGCTGTTGGTTGCTCTCTGAGATGCTCCGCTGGCCCTTGGGTGCCACAGCACACCTGCCTCTGGCAGCCTGGGGACTGACACACATTTCAGCCTTGCTGGCTAAATATTTCCCATGCAATCAATTCCAGGGTATAAAACCATCAAACAGGATAACCTTGTGATCAAATGGCCAACAGAGAAAAGTGCTTAATATTATCCACTCCAGATAATGAGCTGGTTTTCCAGCACAGGCCCCAAACACACATCACCATGCACTAAATGCCATGCAATTGCCTGCACAACAAGTTAAGCAAAGATTAAAAGCGAGGAGGAGAGAGGAGGGAGCATAGAAAATGAAGCACAAGGCAATTTCTGTCTGTGCCATGGGCATGTGCAGGAGCTAAGGCAGGGAGAGCTCTGCAATGCAACAAGGTGCACTGTTGCTTGGTGAACCTTCAGGACAGCACGTTGGATGCCTGCCTGTATCTACAAATCCTGCATGCTGCTACCCACACAGATGAAGAGCAGACAGCCTTAGGGTTTACAAGGCAGCAATGCCATGGATGAATTAAGAGGTAACCAAACCTCTCTGCAGGAAATCTGCCTACCAGTAAAGGTTACCTTAGGTGATGGGAGAATCTCTGCTCTCTCTACTCTGCTTACAAACAAAACAACTTCATTCAGTCTCTGGGTCCCTGTGTGGATGAACAGATTGCAAAGTTTGGGGGGAGAGAGCCACTTGGGGAGGGACTGATTTAAAGAAGCAGAGCAGTACAGTACCTCTGCTATATGGCGAACAAACAGAGCTCAGCAAAGTCTGTTCCAGCAACATTAATTCCATCTTTAGCAGTCCTGAACACAACTAAATCACTCATTCTACATTTTTCTTTCTACTTTCTGTCCCCTTTATTTCTGCATGTTACCTCTTCTGCTGCTGACCCTGTGGGATGGGCAAGAGACTGCACTGTTCCCTTCTTCCTGCAGAAATTAGATACCTAGCACTGACAGAGAGCCGACAGCTCCCAAATATTCACTGTTTTTTACACCTGAGCCACAAATCCCTGCCCAGCACACAACCAGGCAGGAAAGCACATTTCTGGGATATAGAGCCTCCTGCCATGGCACTGAATGCCAGCTGGGAGATTTCAGCAGCATTCCTCAGCTGGTGCGATTTGCCCTAGCTCCAGACCAGCCAATGGAGATGTGCAGCACCAGCTGAGGAACAGCCATGTGGCTGGGACCAGGCTCCAGCTCTATCCCGCTAAGGTTCCCACATCAGAGAACCTGGCTCTGGTTCCTCACTGGTATTAGCAAAATCCTGAGGTTCAGCGTTTCAGACACTGCCTGCCTGTATCCTACAGCTGGCAATTAGGAGCCCAGGCACCAGTCCTGGCAGGCTTCCCGCCTAGCAGCCCCTGCCACTTCTGCAACTGCAGCTGTGTGGAAGGAAGCTTCAGAATACACCCATCAGCCTCCCAAGTCTCCCCTAGCACGGTCACAGGGATCATTCTCACCCCACCGAGTTGAGATTGGCACACTATGGCACTTCGCCTGGGCTGGTTGCAGCAAGCCTGATGCTCCCACACTGCAACGCAGCCAGGTTCTCGGTGGTGTTTCGGCAGAGCACTCGAGATGGGACCGTCAGGAGAAGCCATTTGTCACATAACATTACCTACGAGAGACTGGGGGGGGAAGAGTAGAAAAATGCCTAGCAATTGCTGTAATTATGGCCTCTTCAAATGGCTACATGATGTCAGACAAGGGCTGGCATCTCTTATCATACCCAAACCAAAGGCAGATGCTGTTCCAAGCCAGTGATTAATGGTCTGCTAGGATTTGTTTTGGCATGGCCAAAAGCTGAGAGCAATATCTCAGAAAGATGCCAGATGGACAGCCCAGAGTAGAGCCCCCAGCCAGCCACTGGCACACTGTAGAGCAGGTGCTGGCAATGTCATGCGTGGTCACCCCATGCTGTGCAGTGGTTGCACCTCTTTTGTGGGGTAACTGCATCATCCCGGCAGGGACCAGCTCCTGCTGCTGCCCTGGCACTGCTCGAGCTGTTTCAGAGCCCTGTACTGTGCCTGTTAGTGGGTTATAAACTAAAGGAAAGGTGGTGGCCCCAAATTCCTGAGGGCTTTTAATGAGTTGTCAGGGGACTGTCATGGTGGACAAGAGCATTCAGTGTGGGCACTTGCCCAGGGGAAGCTGGAAGTGGACATTTTAGTTTGGAACCTAAAGCTCTCCCAAGGCAAAAGAGAGCATATTGTGGGTTATAAGCTAAGCATGCAAGTGGGTATAAGATGAAGTAAAGGTAGCACCCCCAAAATTCTTGGGGCTATGAAATAGTTACTAGGCATTTTCAAGGACAGGCAACAGCATTCAGTACTGGCTCTTTCCCTGGTGGAGATGGAGCTGGACATTTTCCATTGTCAACCTGAGCTCTTACTAATCCAAAATGTAACACATTGTGAAGCATCATGGGTTATAAGCTAAAACAAAGGTGGGACCCCAGATTTATTTGGGCTATGGAACAACTGCCAAGGGACTGCAAGGGTGGACGACTGAGTTCACCACTAGCACTTTCTCAGGGTGAGCTGGAGGTGGATGTTTTCATTTTGGAATGTGAGCCCTTCTCAAGGCTGAACATAGTGCCTGTTTAACAGCTTATAAGCTAAAGGAAAGGTGACAGTCCCAAATCTGACCTAAGGAAGGGCTCATGGGTGCCATGCCTGATGCAAAAGCCAGCATGCAGGCAGGATTGCTGCCTCTCCTCTTCAGCAGCACAGGCTGCTGAGCACCACAGGTGCATGAAGGTGACCTTGTTGCCGCTGTTGCATCACGTCCACCTCCGCAGCAAATTCCTGAACTCTGTTTCCAGCAGGAGTGCCAGGATGAAGTAATCCTGCTGCCCAAGCACGCCCTTCCTTAGCCTTCATTTGCTCTGTGTTTGTTGATGAGGTGTCACCCTCCAGGCAGCCGAAACAGCAGCCACAATTCCAGTGTCACGCATATATGAAGTGCAGCTCCTTGAGGGGCCACCCAGCGGTCATGGAGTGGGTGTGCAGGGATCTCGGTCCCACATGGAGCTGCTTTCCCATCCGGGACAGGCCAATGTGCCACCACGGCCATGGCTAACACAGACCCCGTCCTTCAGAGAAGGACATGGTGGGGAGGTGTCAGTTGTGTCCATCCAGCAGCTCACATCTCCCATCCCCTTGGAAAATGAGAGTTAGATCTTGGTTGCCCACACAATCAGATAGCAACACCTCTAGCGTCTGCTGACGCCAACATGTCATCCCATGTGGGGCCAAGGATAAAAGCGAGTCCAGCTGGGCCACAAGAGAGATTGTTTGGATCAGGCTGAGAACCAGTGCTGCAGTGTTTTATTAGCCCAATGGATAGGTGTGCCTGGTAAAATGAGTCATGATCTTCTTTAAGGGAATGCTCCTGCATTGGCCTTGCTGACAGTGCTGCAAACTTTCCTCTCTGGTCTGCAGGCTAAATCTTATCCTGGAGCAAGCAATGCCCAGAACAGAACACCACAAGTCAGGTAAGAACAGCTTTTTGCCGCCCTTTTTTTTTTTTTTTTTTTTTTTAAAAAAAAAAAAAAAAAAGAATTGCAGATAATATGACAGGCACTATCCTCTATCTCACAACCCCTCTGATTTTCACACTTCATCTCATCTCAGCCCATCAGGAATGCTATCTTACCCAGCACTTACCCAGCCTGCTGCTCCACAGCCAGCTCAGGTGTTTCCTGGGGACAGAGCTCTGCCTGGGGTAAATGGTTGGTGGCTAATGGAAGGAAATAGAGGGAAAAGTAATTTACATCAGCTAAGCATTTATTCTGTACACTGCTATTTTGTGATCATCTATCATTTTAATCTATTAACAATAAAAGACATATCTGTTCTCAGGGTTCATCTCCTTTGCAGGTGATGTAAACAAGACAAAGGGACTGGTCTGCTATTCAAGGGCATTTTGGGAAATTCTATATTTCCACAATCATGAGTGACCCCTGAAAGTGAGGGGGGCATTTGGGGAGGGACAGCATCCTACCTGGCAGAGAAGCTGCCTTTTAAGCAAGACCTGCTGTGACACTTTCCACGCTCAGCAGCAGCAAAGCGTACCACACGGAAACTGCCAGCCAGCTTTTGCAGCAGCAAGACACACCACTGCTGTCACCCCAGTTCTTGCTAAAGAGCAGCAAGATGCAGCAGCAGCCTGGGGACAGACATCCAGACACCAGCCAGAGCTGGGACTAGAGACCCAGGCTTGGGGACCAGTGGGGAATTCATTCCCAGAGAAATCAGTCACATATAGTGTATCTCCATGTGCATGTCTTGAAATACCTCCTCCCTGCTTCTCTCCCCCTGGTGCTCAAGACCCTCAGGTAGCTGATCTGAGGCTGTGGTCTGGGGCACCGAGCTCTCCTGCAGCCAGGGAACAAATAATCATTAAAGTTAAGGCAAGTACCATGTTCAAAGGGAAAAGCAGCAATTAGAGTCTAGACCACACAGCAGTTACACGTTACACGATGTGAAAACACCCCCTTCCTGGCAGAGATTTAGCATATACCCCAAGCCTATCATCATGATTTACTTTAATTAGTAAGCTAATCGGCTGACAGCACTGTGGAGCCAGGGTTGGCACTGGCTGGTGGTTGAGACCTCACAGAGAAAGCCACCAGTGTGAGCTATCAGCCACACAGCCCCCCTACCCACCACACAAAGTATCCCCAAACCTCTGTTAAGCTGGGAGGGGTACAGGGGGGGCATGTAACTTTCCATGGAGGAAGACTGGAGCAACCAGCTTGTGGCTTAGAGTTTTCCAGCCTTGAAGAATGAAAAGGCAGCTCATTCAAATTCTGCCTGCCTTCACAAAGAAAGCTGTGGTTGCCTCTGGGCTTGGTGCCTCAGCCCTGCCAGCACAGCCCTGCCCACACGGCCACAGTCTGGGTTCATGCCACACCCAGATGGGAAGCCCCATGTAGCCCTCAATGCCACTGCTCACCCACCTTAAACCACAAGTGATGGGAAATCAACACTAAAGAGGGCTTGTGCAGTGGACACAAATGCTGTGGACTGTGCTCTTTAACACGAGCTAGTTGCCCCCAGAAGCCTCCTTTAGACTTGGTTTTCTTCCCTTCCCTTGACAGTATCAAGGCAGTGACACAGAGAGGCTGCTGCTGTCCCCAAAGGGATGCTTCTGCCCACATGTGGAAATGTAACTTACTCAGAATCACACAGAATGCACTGGGTTGGAAAGGACCCTCATTTTGTCCCAACATCTGCTGCAGCAAGCAAGGAGACCTCTAACTAGATCAGGTTGCTCAGGGCCCCATCAAGTCTCGCCTTGAACGTCTCCAGGGATGGGGCCTCTACCACATCTCTGGGTAAACTGCTTCAGTATTTCACCACTCTCAATGTAAAGAACTTCCTCCTAAAGCCCAAACTAAATGCTGCTGCTCCAGTTTCAAACCATTGCCCCTCATCCTATCATTATAAGCCCTTCTAAACAGTCACTCCCAACCCCTCCTGTAGGTCCCCTTCAGACATTGAAATGCAGTTATAAAGGCTGCCCAGAGCCTTCTCTTCCCCATCCTGAACAGTCCCAACCTTCTCAGCATGTCTTCACAGGAAAGCTGCTTCAACCCTCTGATCATCTTCATAGTTCTCCTCTGGACTCACTCAGGTTTTGAATACCTCACTTATCTCCTGGAACCATAGCCACCAGCAGCAGTTCTGCCCACTGGGGTCCGGTCGATGCCATCACTTAGGTGCTGAGGTTTTCATAGCTACAGACACCTGCAGAACTGGGCTGGAACAGAGCTGGGTTAGATATGCTGCAAATTCGCAGCAAACAGTTTATTGGAAACATTTAGCCCTCTTTCTGTTCATTAGCCAAGTTCAAACATACTTTGATTTTCCTCATATTTGCTCGTTATTTGAAATTGCAGAGGGACACTTTAATGGGGTTGCCTCTGAGCAGGGACTGCCAGCCTGCCGTTCAAAGCAGGCAGGCAGCAGCCACAGCACGTCCCTGCTCCGGCCCTGACACGCTCTGCGGGATGGAAACCTGGCAAGGATTCAGACTCCTGCTGCCGCTCCCCCAGCACACCCCACACACACCCCCCCGCCCCGACCTCCTCTTTCTGCAGGCGTTTCTGCAAGCAGACTTTGCTCCAGACGCGGGAGTGCTTGCTGAGAGCAATTTAAAAGGGTTTGCAAACACCAGCATGGGTCTTACTGAAACAAATATCCACCAATCTGCGCCAGGCTCCGAGAGCCCAGCTCCGGGAAAGATCACATCCCTCCAGCTGGTTTGGACACAGTGCCACGGCAGCAGTGTCAGAGCCACTTGGCCACAAGCAGCCTCCTGCCGGCCCTGCAGAGCCATGACCACACTGCCAATGCTGGAGGAGAAGAGAGGAGGTCAGTGCAGCTGGAGGGCACGAAAGGACATCATATCACCAAAATGTCCCCTGCAATAGGAACACCCAAGCCGGAGTAGGCAGTGGAGGGAGAGGTCATCGTGGGCACAAAGCCCAGCTTCTCCACATTCCTATTTATACCCGTAGGAACGACAAAGCTTCATGTATCTCAGACCACCATGAAGGCAAGGAAATGCAGAGCAGGGCCACAAGGGGTCTCCTTGCCCTGCTTCTTCAGCCACCCGCACGACCTGGACCAGGAGGTCTGAGGTGACCCTGGACAGTGTAATCAGAAGAACGAACTGTGGGGCAAGACACATACTGTTTGTTAATCCTGGTTACGCCAAGAAGGAGCATCGATGACACCATCATCTCTGACAAACCACAGAAGAATTTCTCACCCAGGGCACAGTGAAGCTTCCCTGCCCCAGCCGCGGGACAAGCAGCCACTGCAGGGTCTCCAAACACTGAGCTGACATTTCCCAGCAGAAAGCTTTTGTGCGGATGCTCCCAGCCACTGCCAAAACTTTTGTGGTCTGAATATTCCAGACCTGCTGTAACATTTGAGTATTTCACATATATCACAGAAGCCCAGTTTATTTCAGGAATTAAGTGGTGATGGATAGCTAGATGCAAGGAAAGGCCATTATACTCTATAAAAAGCTGCACAGTGTTCCTGCCTGCTCCATGCTCTGTGACAAACCATCTGCTTTGCCTGCACCTCCCTTTGTTTATCCTGCTCAGCTCAGCTGAAATTAAAATTGACAAAAGCAATTTCTCCCGATCAAGTTGGAAAGATAAGGAGAGAGGCTGCTGCTCACACTGCCATAGAAACCTGGGCTGCTCCAGCGTTTCAGCCTCCTCCCTGTGCAGCAGCTAAGCCTGTGAAGTGCCCAGCTGCAGCAGGAAGATCCTCCTGCTCATGCCAAAGACGAAACACAGATGGATTTAGCCACGGGAGATCCACCTCGCAAGTGCAGCGCTGGGAAGGAGTTTTGTTTTATTTGTGCTCTAGTCCCCTCCCCTTGGATTCGAAAGTACAAAGTGGCCTCTTTGATTAGAAAAGCACATTTGGGTGAATTTGGAATTATTTCCAAGTTCAAGGGAAAGAAGGGGGAAGGGCAGCACATTTGCTCAGAGAATGTTTCCGGAGTGTTTGAAAACCTCCTAGGTTATATTTACACCACTACAGCACTTTTCAGCTCAAAGCACTTTGCAAAATATAGGTCTAGGCTGCAGACACAGCTGTAGCTCAGCTCTGGCACCAAGCCTCCAGGATTCATTCCTCCAACTTCCAAGAATACACCTGCATGAAGCCATAAAGTTGTAGGATGGGAAAGAGTCTCCTTACCATCTTATCCCAACTCAAGGACCCCCTCCTTAAGGGACTGGAGCATAGACCCTGCCTTTGAGCTCAGAGGGGTCAGCACCTGTGACCTACTTGCATCCCACAGTACCTCACCATGAGTGCAAAAGCCAGGAGCCAGAGGCAGAGTGCAGCTCTTAAATGATGGGAAAAACTACATACTTCTACGTCCAATTGCTTTAGACATGTTAACAGCACAAAGCATCTTTTCTCTGAGATGCAGGAGCAGCCACTTGCATCTCCACTGAATTAAGCTAAGGGCAAGTTTTGTGTTTTGAAGAGCGATTTTGTGGGGCTGGCGTTTCTTTTAAAAGCTGGGAGCAAAGACAGGCATGAGAAAAACATCAAGCTGTGAGACATGCCATTTCCCCCATGCTGGTATAACTCAGGAATAGCCAAATAAAACTGTAAACCATGTTCCTGACAAATTCCCTGGTGTGCCAAGTAAAGGCTGGAGAATTTCCACCCCAGAAGGTAATTGCTTTTCCTGTTTTTTGGGGGTTTTTTTCTCTCCCTTCTCTCTTCCTGAAGTTATTAGAGTCTCAGGAAGGCCTCGCAGCAGAAGCCACTCGATTCTCAGGAGCAGCAGACCTGTGTGTGCTGGAGCGAGCCTGCTGACATGGGCTGCAACCACAGCTGCTAGGGCTGCAGATACCTACTTTTGCAGGGCAATGCAGCCAAGAAAAGGCACCATCAGATGCTACAGCTTTTCTGCTCAGTAATGTCACAACTAGGGGATGAGGAGACCTCCAGAGCCTGACAGAAGACTAAGGAACACTAAGTGGGAGCAGGAGCCTCATCTAAACACAGACTGCACCTTCTGCAAGCACCCATGGCACTATGAGTGCCTTTAACAGCAAAGAAAAGCTCTCACAACTCAGGTGAAACTTCAAAAGGAGGACACCTTGCTTCCTAGCCAGCGTTTAACCTTCTTCTATTGTGTCAGTCTTGGTAGGAAGCCCCACTGCTTGGAAGTCCTGGAGCCAGAGACATCAAGCACCTCATGCCACCAATTAATCAAGATGACTGCTTTGATTGTGTTACACATCAAGGGGCAGATAATGCTGATAAGCCCTTCCACAGCAAGGCAAAACCAGAGTGACAAGGCCAGCAAATCGATGGAGTGGGTCTAGATTTGCATAGGATGAGTTACCTTAGGATCTGGATCTTCTTCTGGGTTTGTCCAGGATAAGCAAGATTAGATCTGGATCAATCCCCAGCTTACTGGGGCTAAGCAAGATTAGACCAGGGATCAGCCTCCATATTGATCGTATAATTTGTCACTACTATGTTTGGGCTAAAAAAAAAAAAAAAAAATCCCGTGCAGTTAACGGAAGCTGCACCAGCAGATGGGAGCAGAGATGGCAGCCCTGCACCCCTTGCTGCAGTCATTAGACACATCATTCACTCAGCACAGTCATTGTTTTCCCTGATATTGTACTTAAAATTCAGCAGCACATCCTTCCCCACCTTTAAATGGAAAGGGAGATTTACCCCCGGAAATATATTATGCATTAAAGCGGTGGTTTAGGAATTAGAGTAAGAATTCACCTGACTCCTCATTTATCTGCCGCTAATGAGGCTCCACAAATCAGCACCTCATGAACGCTCCCTCGAGACCCAGAGGGCCCATGACACTGGGACGGCAGAAGCAAAGGGAGCAGCGTGAGGTCTGGGTAGCAGTAACTCAGGGGAGAAGCAAGCCGAGCGCACAAAGAGAATGCGGAATGATCCACACCACCGCTCAGTGACAGCATCTGCCGGTGCCGGCCGATGCGATGTGACATTTTGGTGTCTGGGATGGGAACGTGGCTTCAGCTAAGCCTTGCTAAGTTGCCCTGGGATTTTGAAGAGTTTGATGATAGTAATAATAACTGGTCGGGGTTTGGGTTCTTTTTTTTTTTTTTTTTTTTTTTTTTGTTNTTTTTTTTTTTTTTTTTTTTTTTTTTTTTTTCGTGAGCTGCTTTTTATGCATCCCTGAGTGTATGAGTTAGAGGGAATCAAAGACTCTGCCAGCCTTCTGGCAGCTTTAGGGATCGCAGCCCACTGCGAGCAGGGAGGAGAGGGAAGAGCTCTCCTGGCCTCTGAAGTCTGCTCCTCCTCTGGGAGCTGCAAAACGTTCTTTCTGCAATATTGCAGCTGGGTCAGGCAAGGAGGAGGTGGCAGGAGATGAATGAAATAATGGTGTTCCGTGGGCTGAGCAAGGCAGGATTTTGCCCTGGCAATGCCCTTGGCAGCTAGCTGAGCATCAGGCAAAGGAGTCATGGACACAGGCCTTCTGCCTCCAACAGCAAGAACTGCATCTCTCCTATGCCCTGGTACCTGGGGAATGGAGTGTCATTTTCATGTGCAGACAGAAGCAGGTCCTCAGTTCTGGATGGCACAGGTGCATCAAACCACATGAGGAGTACAGTGCTTGGTGCTCATTTATCCAGACACAAATATCTCTCAAATCTCTCTGCACATTTTCCTGAGGTATTCATGTCCTCCTCTTCTTACTGACTGCACTATTGAAAGCACTATCTGCTGAAGACAAACCCTCTCACACGTGGGGCAGATAACGCCAATAAGTCACTGAGTCATACGCCTGCCAGGGAGATCCTGCTGGGGAAGGGCTGCTGAGGCACCTGGTGATGGTTTTAAAGTACCTCCTGGTCCCCAACAACTACCCCTTGCCATCCCAGCCTTGGAGCAAAGCCAGGGTCTGAGGTCATCATGCTTGGTGCACAAGGAGCCTCTCAAGGGCTCAGCCACCTTCTGCAGACACCAGCTTCTCCAAACAACTCCTGCACATGGCTTTTTTCCTTGCTTAGCCCAGTAAATACGTTTCAGCTAATCCAATTTGCTCCCACACTGAGTAGCATCAAACACAGCAGCTGCCAACCAAATATTAAAGATATTAAAGAAAAGCATCTCCAGCCCCTCACTGGGAACATTCCAATGTTTTGGGAAAAGGTGCAGCACAGGCACCCACACATTTCAGAGGGCAAGCAATTCCCTTGCCCCCCTGCAAGACACAGCTGGGGTCTGCTGGTGACCAGCAGCAAATAATGTGGGGGCAAAGGACTAAATCACATTTGTACATCTTCCTCCTCCATGTTCCTCTGCATTATTTAAGAGAAAACATGTTCTCTTCTAGCCTTTATTATTTCTCTTTCACCCTTGGTGAATGAAGGAAATCAACACCACCACACACCCCCAAAGCAGTGAGAAGCCACACTGAGTCTGATCCAGGTCTAAAAAGTCACCCCAGCTGCTGCAGTAGGACAGAGGTGGTCCTTGGATCAGATAGACCTGGAGCAGCTTACGCCTCGGCTAAGCAAAGCCAGCACCTGCCATGCACTGACTGAAAGCCTAGAGCACAACACTTGTAGCTTTGAAATGCAGATCCAGGTTTAAACTCTGGGAAAGAGCCATGCCCAGGGAGCAGACAGATGGACAGCTGCTGCTATCTCTGCCTGGGATCATGGCAAGCACTGAGAAGGATCAAGACAAAGCAAAAGCCTTGGGCCACCATGGTCAGGCAGCATTTGGAGCTGAGGGCAGGCTTCATGCATCACCAGAAGGCCCAGATGGGTCCATGACACTTGCAATGCCACGTGGTAACATGATCACACCAGACTGTCTAGACACCCCCTGAGTAAACCCATCCATCCCTTGCACCATGGTCTTGCAGGAACAGCATCCTTTTTCCTAGCAAAATGACTCATCATCTGCACCATCTCAGCAGACAGCGTGGGCAGGAGGGTGTGAGGGTAATGGAGAATAGACAGGGGAGCTGCTTCCTCCCAGTGCAGGCTGAGCTGGAGGCAGAGTGGAAGGGTCACTCTGCCACCCCTCAGCACACATGCAAAGGCATGAGGTTAGAACAGGCACTATTGGAAAACCTGCCCCTGCAGAGCTCTGTTGATTTTTTAAATTAACCTGTTCCCAGCAGTTGGAGGTGAGCTGGCTTTAAGTGCTGTCTAAGCTGCTTTCCCTACTTTCAGCATTTGCATTGCCGGGCTAAGTCAGATAGGGGAGTGGGAGCAGATGCAGGAGCACCTCTGGGTGTTGCTGCCTGATGTCTGCACATGCAGAGCAGGACCTGAGCCCGGCAGGAGCCAAGCATCTTCACAGCTCTCCATCCACTAAGTATCCCTCTATCAGGGCAAGGCTGGGGAAGCAGTGAATGAGCCCTGAAAATCTTTGGGGTACAGCATGGAAGGGCCAGACCCCACCAGCCTGAGGTGCTCGAGCCCAGAAGGACACCCAGCAGCCTCCACCAGAGACCCTTCATGCTTTGGAAGAAAAGCTTAGTGGGGAGGATTTCTCCTCTCTGTCATTAACCTGACATAATGTCTTTCCTGCTGGCAGCTTTCAGGCTCAGCAGGTTTGTTATAAAATTCATTATCAGATATTGCAATCACAGTCACCTTTATTGGGCTCTGCATTTACAATAATTAGGCCAATAAACACTGATTTATAAAAATGACAAACAGGAACTCCCAGTAAGCAAGAAAAATGTGCTTTCTTGAGCAGGCAGCTTCTCACAGGACAAAAAAGAAATGTTAAAAAGCAGAAACCAATCACCACCACTGACAGCGAAGTTAAACAAGTTCTCCTAGGAATTTCCATTTGTCAGCCACAGCCTCGCAAAGGACAGCACTGGGTGCAGACCCTAGGACATGGGGCGGGGTTTGCAACCCCCTCCCTGCCATAGAGCAAAGCAGCAGGGGAGATGATGGGGGTGTGAAGGGAGAAGATTGTAGCATGTGGCACAGACAGGGAAAGAGCAAGGAGGGGGTGGGAGAAACCAAGGGAGAGAGCAGGAACAAACAGAGAGAGAGAGAGCAAGAACAAAGCAAAGGAGGAGAGAAAAAAAAACAGTAGAAGAGAAGAACCTTGGCAGGGAGGGAAAAAAAATAAAAAAGCCTGCCAGGTGTAGCAAGGGGAGAACAGAGCAATGGGCAAGAAAAAGGGTGAGAGGGAGCTTCAAGCTTTAATGTTAGGGGGAAAAAAATAAGAGCCTCAGCAGGAGGGAAGAGGAGAAAGGGAGGTGTCATCGGAGAAGAGGCAATGCAGATACTTGCTGCGTGCCCAGACTGCTCCAAAGGCACATGAGATTGAGCTCAGACCACTGCAGAGGGGCTTGGGGAGTATTGACTGGGCACAGCCCCACTGCAGCAACCCCTCACAGGTACATCAGGTGGAGGGCCAGGGCAAACACGGCACACACAGCAGTGCACAATCATGATCCCAGAGGCCTTAAAGGCTCAGCAAGTCAAGAAACAAGCTGACCTGCAGCCAGCCTGCTCAGGGGCAGGAGGCAGTGAGCTTGTAGGGCACAGAACGCACAGGTGCAGTGCCAGTGGCCCAACACCACACAGGGCGCAAGCCAGTGCACCCACAAATCCCAGCATGGGCCTCCATCCAGAGGTCAGTGCACCAGAACTCAATTACCTCCCAAGAAGGCCCCCAGTCAATGTGGGACACCAGTAAGCAGCTCCCAGTACTGCCAGACACAGCCCTGGAGCACTGGGAACCCTCCAGCTTGCCATTAGCAAGGCAGCAGCCTCAGATGTGGCTGCCCCTCAGAGCTGCTGGCACGCAGCATCCAGGTGTCAGTGAGATGGTCAGGAACCCTATGCCCATGCCCTCAGCAGCATACCACTGTATATGACCACCAATATGCTCATGTCTCACACACACACACACCCTCTTTGCAACCCATCTGCAATCACACATCGTTGAGGAGGAGAGGAAGCTACAGAAGAGAAGGAAAAGAAGAAGATTCCCTACCACCATCACAGCATGGGCACACAGCCCACTCTGGCACAGGTCCCACTGCCCTGCAGGGACAGGGCTGTTTAATACACACAGCACTGCTGTGACCCCACAGTCTCCTCCCTGCTGGTTTTCCTACCTTTTTCATCTGTACATGTCCCACTTTTATCCTGTTTCTCTTCATTCTGGAGCTATCAGGGCCCCTGCAGCTTTCCTTTACCATCCAGCACCAGCAGCAGCACAGCCAAACCCCCCTGACACCCACCACATCCCCTATATACCCTCCCAGGCAGTGCCAGCTGAGCAGCATTAGCTCAAATCACCTTTGCTCTTGGAGTGCACCGGGTGCCTCAGGTGGAAGCGGAGCTGGCTGGAGTGGCCTGTCAGCATGGACACCCCCAGGGTTTCCTCAGCTGCCTTTGGTACCCAGAGGGCAGCCAGCTCACAGCAGCATCTGATGAACCCTAAAATTCATAGACTTGCAAATCCTTTGACTGCTTCTTACTGTTTGAGACAGATAAGCAATCATACTGACTTTGGTTAATTTTATTTATTCTATTGATTTTTCAAATACCTGCTTTTTTCTTTTTTCCCAAAAGGCCCCTGGAGCTGCAAGCAGCTTGGCTGTGTGTATGAAAGCTGGGAAGCTGCAGCTGAGTGTGAGGCACAGAGGAAGTAGGTACAGCTGCCTGGAGATGCCACTGAGAAAGGACCAGGCAAAACCCCTCATCTCCTGAACCTCAGCATCTCAAGATCACAGAATGGTTTGAGAAAACATCTGGTTGGAAACGACCTTTGAGCTCATCGAGTAACCATTATCTAATTCTACCAGGGCCCCTACTAGACCCTATCCTTGAGCACCATGTCTAGGTGGCTTTTAATACATCTGGGGATGGTGATTCCATTACTTCCCTGGGCAACCTGTTCCAGTCATTGAGAACCCTTTGAGTATAGAAGTTATTTCCTAAAGTCTGACCTAAACCTGCTGTGGCTCAGCTTGATGCCGTTTCCTCTTGTCCTATCAGCTGTGACTTGTGATAAAAGCGCAATCCCCACCTCTCTACAACCTTCATTCAAGGAATTATGAAGAGCAATGAGACCTCTACTGAACCTTCATTTAGTCTGGACTAGACATCCCAGTTTCCTCAGCTGTCTTGTTTTGAAGACCCTTCACCAGCTTTGTTGCCCTTCTAGGAGACCAGAAGTATTCATCCTACATCCCTGGGGCACTGCAGCTCTCTGTGGTGTCAGAGGAGGAGGGGAAATGATGCAGCATCCCAATGAGGTGAATCTCCACAGCCATTCATGGGAGATTTAACAATCAAAGAAAAATGAACTGCATTGAAATCCTTCACTCTAACGGATTCCTTCTTGATTAGGAGCATTGAAGAGCAATCTCAACTGTCTTCATGTGCTTTATGAAGTAAACAACAGTAATACATCTATCAGGTCACAGTGGAATACCTCAGGGGTCTGTGTGGCACTGAACTGATCCAGCAGGAGATGCTCAGTCTGTTGAAATTACATGGGTTTGGTTTACTAAGCTATGATAACACTCTGGTTCTTCATACAATCTCAGCATGAAGCAACCTTTTTTACCAAAAGTTTTCTTCTCCCTGGGGGTTTTCCATGATCAAGATTACGACCAAGGTGAGATACAGACCTTGCAGTCCCTCAAAGGGTAACCTGGTGCCTCTCCCTGCATCCATCTGTCCTGCAACACATCTGCATACCTGCAGCACAGCATCTGCACCTTGGCCTTGTCCACCTCCCTCCCTCCATGCTTTGGACACAGACATAATTTTTGATGCTTCTAAGCACTGCTGGTGGAGCTTCTGCATCACTCCATCTGCTGCCATGAGCATGGAACCCAGTAACAGCCCCTGTGCAGCAGCTTTGGGCAACAGACAACAGGTGATTCCTGCAGGGCAGAGGGAGACCCCAACCCCTTGCATCTCAAGTTATCCTCAGTTTCCTTTCTCACACATCCAAGAGAAGCTGTAGGCAATTCCTTCAGATCTTAACAACCCCTAAACTATTTTTAATAACATATTTTGTGGTGTGACACCAAGACACACATAGCTTTCAATTGCATTTTAGCACTCCCAGTAGGAATCAGCTCTTTACTGGGAGAAGTGACTTAAGATAGCACAGGATTATAGGTTTGGCCTTTGCCTTACAGGTATTCAAAGCCTCATGAAAATAAAAACAGCTCAGCACATATTCTGTAGACGAGCAAAGCCTTTGCACACAGGGAAGCATTTCTGAAGGAGCTAAGTGTCTGAAATCAAGCCGTGCAGTCATCTAGTAGAACAGAGACATGAAATTGTTATTTATCAAGATGAAACCGGCATTTGGATAAAATTCTGCAGCACTGTTAATAACTTCTGTTGATGAGGGAGTCACAACAGCAGCAATGAGGTAGACGTCCCCCTGAGCTCAGAGGAGCAGGATTTTTCATGGGCTGTGAGCAAGGAGAAGTGTGTATCGTCAGTAATAACTTTCTGAGCAGCTCCATCAGAACAGGCACCACGAATTTATCTTTTTTCTATTCTCTCCACAAGCTTTGTCAACTTTGAATAATCTGCTGTGGCCACAGGCTGCCAGAGTGCCACATGGCCACGTTCATCTCCAACATGAAGTCCAACTCCCCAAGCAGTTTTATCATAATGATTAAGTTCCTTAACTTAAATCAAGGATGTCTCTGGAGTCTCCTATGACAATGTGAACTTAAGATAAACAATGAGTGATGAATAGGCCAATTACTGAGACCTCCCTTCAGCTGAGGCTGTATGTGGCTAGTTGATAAGAGGAGGTATGCAGCCTCTCATCTGGCAAATGCTATACAAAGTGGGATGGTTTGTAGCAGAGGCAGTGCTGTGTAATCAGGCACTGGCTAACGAGCAATTTCCTTTAAAGACTGAATTCTCCCTTTCTGTTTGCTGTCCAGGGTTGTGGAAGTGAGGAGGAAATTGTCAGCCTGACCAATCTGTGTGCAAATGTTTCACTCTGGTATCAGGCACTGCCCTCTGCCCCCACGGCAGGTCCCAGTCCAAGACAAAAGCCACAGGAGACATCCAAGCGCTGTGTGATGACACTGCATATGTCTCCCAAAGGCAAGGAAGCCTTTCCTTAGAGCTCCACCCAAATGAGGAGAAAAGCTACTCCATAAATCTACCAGCAGCCTGCTCAAATCTTGGTGTGCACAGCAACAAAGAGGAACAGACACTTTGGACCCCAACTGCAGGACCATGGAGTAGACTCCTTGGACCGTGGCTGTGGACCACAGGACAGACAACTTGGACCACAACTGCAGGACCAGGGGAGAGAGAGCTTGGACTGTAGCTGCAGAACTAGGGAATGGATACCTTGGATCACAACTGCAGGACCAGGGGAGAGACACTTTAGACTGTGGCTGCAGGGCCAGGGAAGAGACGGCTTGGACCACAACTGCAGGACCAGGGCACAGACACTTTGGACCGATGCAGCACCCCAAACAAGCCGTAAGACAGAGCTCTGCATGTATTTTGAGGCTGAAGCACCTGAAACAGCAAAGTGAGAGGCATTTCTCCTAGGAAGAGACCTCTGAGCAGCAAGCAAGGAGAAAGGACAAGGCTTTTGGGGGAAGACACAAGGAGTGCTCCCAGGCTCTGTGGTTCTGTACTTCTTCCCCGAGCTCCATTCAGCAGCAGGTGCCATCACTGCCACCACACCACCCTGCAGTAGGAGCCGTGAGGCGCTGCATCCTGCAGTAAATGGCATGATTTACTTACTACCTATGGAATTGCCCAATTAATTCACTATCCACATTAATATTATAGCTCATTTTTAACTTTACTGTCTCCATCGTTCCAATTTAGTGCTGCTCAGAGATGCTGCCACTGACCTTAATGGGTTTTTCATTATAACAAAGAGCACCGTATTAATCACAATGGGTTTTCAGCTGGAGGTTGCTGCCGGAGCCCCACTGCTTTGAGGAGCTGCTTTTTAGGGGGTTGGGGACCTATTTTATTTTTACCAGGCTTTTTCACCCTCACTCACAACCTGTATGAACCTTACTGCTGTCCAGAAGGAATTTCTTGGTACAATATTTCCAGGCATAGAGATTTTATATGGCAGTCAAGCTACGCTGCGGTTATGATAGATTTTTCTGGGCAAATTGGAGCAAGAAGTAGAAAACTGAAAGGATGCACCAGTCATAGCCAATGAGCCTCTTATTGTCCTGTTTAAAAAAAAAAAAAAATCAAATGCCTTTTAATCATTTCAAATGTTCTTCTGGGTATCAATTAGTCACACATTAATATCAGTATTGCTTCTCTTCCTCAGTTCGCATCAGATTAAATTCTCCCCCGTCATATACACTCACGCTCATTAGCTGCAAGGAAAATTAGTGATTGTTCCCTCTTCATTGGCACTGATGGGAGATTTCCATCAGAACTGCTTTTTATACAGAGAACATGATTGCCATCTTAAAGAGGCTGAGGTTTTCCTCCCACCCAAAATTGTTATTTTCATGGAGAGTCCTTTTATTATTTTCTTTCTTTGAAATCCTGACTGCTGAGACAGAGCAATGGGGAATGGAGAAAAAAAATACAAGCATTCCTGATCAGTGTCATCCCTTGGTTTCAGTGTCTTTGCATCCCAAAGATCCATCTCCCTCTTTTGCATCCCAGATATCCATTTCCTTCCTGTGCATCCCAAGGATCTATCTCCCCGTCGGGATCCAGCAGCCGTCACACAGCCCATAGCTGCTGAGGGGAAGGGCAATTTGTTTCGCACAGGATTTTGCTGCTGTCAACCCCCCAGGTTCAAAGCTGGGTATTTATACCCATCTCTATGGAACAGAGCAGGGAGGGTTGGAGTTGGGACTGGGAGGGGGGGTGGGGAAGGGTGTCTTATCCTGCTCCCTATCCTGCACAGGGGTTGGGGCGTTCGGAGTTTGAGCCGCTTCAGGGGCTGCATGTGCCTGCACGTTCGTGCCTGCTCACTCCCATCGCTCCCCATCCCTCCAGGCCAGCAGTGACTTGTTTTGTAGCCTGCAGCAAAACGAGCTCTGCAGCCAAGCAGCGCGACCTCCCGTCGCTGGCACCCCTGCCACTCGTCCCAGCCTCTCCAACACCAGCACTCGCCAGGCGCTAGAAGGGACCGATGATATTTATTGAGTTTTATTAACTCCCAGCCCTGGGAGGTTCTCACCTCTTGCAGCTAATTCAGGCGCCCGACTCCTGCCGGAGTTACAGTGATTGCCATTAAAAGCTTGACATTTACCTTACAACAGTAATAAAATAATAATGCCTAATTTGGTTTACGAGTGGTATTTGCAGTGTTTCCTGTGCCTCGAGTGGGGGATATTGTGAAGATCACAGATCTGCTGATCAATTATGTCTGCTTAGCAGCACTGCTGTAATTCTTTCTTGTAATCATAACCATCTTTTAGTAGAGCTGCTCCAAAATTTTCCTTTGAAACTTTAATTTTGACAGGAAAAGAAAATGTTTTCAGATACTCCAGTTTCCAGTGAATAACAAAAGGTTCAGAGGTGAAGCTTGCTGGTGAAAAGTAAAGCAAGACAAACACGGTGTCTGCACAGATTTTGCTGCATTTTGATTTCCAAAATCTTTCAGATGCCTTCAAAGCCTGCCTGTGATTGCTTTCCATTCAATGTGATTTTTCTCCTCCAAATAACCTGCTATCTTTCGCTCCTCAATAAAATTCCTTTCTATTATTGACCTCTCAAATATTAAAACCCCTCCGTGTGTGCTGCATTCCTGAGTGATTGGTACCAAGTCAGGAGAAGGGGAGCTGGCCCCGGAGGTGCTACTGGGCTGCAGGGTGAGGAGCTCCAGCCACCCTGGGGGCAGGGAGCCCCAATCCTTCTGCAGGGAGCTGTTACACACCAGGGCATGCAGCCCTGCACACACAGGTGCACAATGCTTTCCCCAGGCCTTTCTGCAGCTCCACCTGGATTTACCCTTGGGATGCAAGTAGTGATGCCCCAGTGCTCACAAAGCAAGCACTGGACCAGCTAAAAGCAATTTCTTTCTCTATTTCTCAGCCTGACCAAAACTCAGCATGGATTTTCCTTTTTTTCCAGTGCAACTGTAATTAGTGAATGTTGCACTTTTGTTTTTTTATGAGGGTAAACAGCTTGGAAAAACAGTACATGCTAGCTGCTCTACACCAGGGAGCCTCATCCTGTTTAGACTAGAAACTTCACGCTGGATTTCTGGAAGCCTTTCTTAAGATGGGTTCATTTCCATGAAGAAATGCTACGACTTCCACAAATGGAAATTTCTGAACATAGGAAAAATAAATTAGCCCGGAAATTCCTGACTAGGCCAACTCTGGGGCAAGGCTCTACACAAAAGCAAGGTGCAGGATGCCAGACTCCTCCGAGGGGAAGAGACTGAGCTTCACTCTACATCGCTGAGGGCTGACAGCAAGTTGATGCACACATAGACACACATATGCACACACACATGCACAGCCATGCACACAGCTGTGCACACTCACACCACACATCCATGTGCAAGCGCACCTGTGCACACACACACCCATCCCAATATGCACATCCATACACACACACCTGCCCCGCTCTGACAAGCCCCACCAGGACACTGGCACCTCCCAGCTGCAGAAGCCCCCCCAAACTCCTGAGCAGTGGCAAGCATCCCCCCACAAGCAGCAGTGGCAGCAGCTCCAGGAAAGCCCAAGGAGGAGAGAACAGCCTGGGCACCTCCAGCCTGGGCACCTCCAGCCACCAGTGCACAGGCAGAAGCAGAGGGCAGAAGCAAAGATGAAGAGCTGGGACCCTGGACGTGGTCGGTGGACACGATGCAGTAGAACTCCAAGCAGGCTGGTCTCCAAAGGCATGGGAATTGCTTGCATCCTAATAGCAGCAAGCGCTGCGGGAGTGCCCGGGGTCCGGCAGCCGTGGGGGAATGCTGACTGCCGCCGTCACGGGGGCTGCAGTGGCCCAGCCTTCCCCGCCACATGTGCAGCTCAGAATCTCTGTAACTCCACCTCGGAGCAGACTCACATCCCCACACACAGAGGAGACCATGGGAGGGACAGCACGGGAGAGCCCGGAGGACTGCCGCTTTCTGGACGTAAGTTCGTGGCTTGTCATGCCACCTTGTGAGCGTGACCTCTGCCTGATGTGAGTGTGTGCTTGCCCCTCCTTGAGTCACCGGCAGAACTCTGGCCATCATTGTTTGTCATTAATTAGGCAGAAGCATCCAAGACACGAAGGAAGACCTGCAGCAGATACCAGATCTGTGGGCTGCTCTTCAGCGTGCTGCTCATTTCCCTTATTCTGGTATTTTTTGGTGTGAAGTATCTCTGGAACTCACCACCCAGAAAAGTAAGTAAAAACCCTGCCGTCTGGCATTTCTGAGCTTGGGTCCCCAGACAGAGCTGTCCCCCTCCGACTCACTGAGACTTTTAACTACACCCTGAGACCCAGCAAACCTACAAAATGCATTTTCTTAGCCCACAAGTATTCATGGAACTCTTAGAATTCTTTGTATTATTCATAACTAGCTTTTACTTAATGCAGGCTGCTGCTTTTTTCTTTTTTTTTCCTCTGTCACCACATTCTTTCCTTAACTGACAATTACAGGGGATGGGAGCTACACCACAAAGAGTTAAAGTTACTCTTCTTTCACCAGCAGCAAATTTTATGACAAGTAAGAAAATATTTTCCATTTCATTTCAATTATCTTGCCAGAAACTGGTGGAAAAGTCATTATGCCACCGCATAAAGAGGAGAGAAAGCCAGGACGCAGTGGTGATTGATTGTCATGGATTATATTTCTTACTTTAATGTGTCTGCAATGTGTGGGACGGTGAAGCAGATTAGCTTTGGAGGAGCTCCTGCTAACTGGATTGGGCTCGTTTATTCCCAACTCCCAGACAGATGCTGCTGTAGCTCAGAACTTGCTGGCGGTGGCTGCATATCTCAGATGCATCTCTGCCCATTGCTGTCCAGCACCTTGGCAGTTCTGCCCAAACACTTTTTTTTTTTTTTTTTTTTTTTTTTTTAAATCTTATATCCCAAGCAAATCACTTAACCTTAAAGCTAAGAGCCTGCCTGGTGCTCCTCAGCTTCCCCTTTGAGTTTCTACACACATCCAGGAGGTCCAGCTTTGCACTTCAGCACTGGTGAGTTTTGCCCGCTCACTGCCACATGTTAAAGCCATGCCAACCCGGCCAAGTATCCCTCCTGCTGGGCAGAGGAAGCACCCTGCTTGCTGGAAACTTTGTCTTCTTATCAGCAAATAGAAATAAATACCTCTCAAAATAAAAGAAAAGCCAATAAAACCCATATGTGCCTCCAGGCTCTTACCACAGAAGGTTACAAAGTCTCTACTGTTCCTCGAAAAACAGTGTGAGCCAGCCAAGGGGGAAGGAGGATGTTAACCCCTGAGGGAAGTTTTCTCCAAGCCAGCAGCACAGAGCCACTGCTGCAGCCTCAGAGGGACTGTCCAGAGCATCAGCCCTCAGCACATGGTCATTAGAGGAGGATGGGGTCCAGCAGTATATCTGAAAGTCCTTTGCAGCACCTCACGGTTGGACAAGTGAGGTTGCAGGAAAGCAAAGATGTTTCTGCAGTGGAGCTGGACACTGATAATTGCAGCATCCAGCATTGCCACGTCCTCTGTGGCTCTGGGGCAGTGGCTTGTCCAGCTGGCCCAGGTGTCCTCCAGGACAAAAAACGATGGGAAGGCTGGAAGTTCATAACACTCAAAGATATAAACCAAGCAGAATGAAACTCTTTAAGAGTTTCAGAGTTTAAGAGTCCTGCTAAGGCAAATGGAAAACAAAGCAGAGGTGATTGGTGGGAACCAGCATGGCTTCACCAAGGGCAGATCTTGCCTGACAAATTTAGTGGCTTTCTATGATGAAGTCACAGCGACAGTGGACAAGGGAAGGGCAGCTGATGTCATCTACCTGGACCTGAGTAAAGCATTTGACTCTGTCCCACATGACATCCTGGTCACCAAACTGGAAAAGCATGGACTTGATGGATGGACCACTCGCTGGATAAGGAATTGGCTGGATGGTCGAACCCAGAGAGTGGCGATCAACGGCACAATGTCCACCTGGAGACCAGTGACAAGTGGTGTCCCTCAGGGGTCAGTGCTGGGACCAGTGCTGTTTAACATCTTTGTCAGTGACATGGACAGAGGAATGGAGTGCACCCTCAGCAAGTTTGCAGATGACACCAAGCTGTGTGGCACAGTCGACTTGCTAGAGGGCAGGGATGCCATCCAGAGGGACCTGGACAGGCTGGAGAGGTGGGCCCAGGCCAACCTGATGAAATTCAATAAGGCCAAGTGTAAGGTCCTGCACCTGGGTAGGCACAATCCCAAGCACAAATACAGGCTGGGTGGTGAATGGCTGGAGAGCAGCCCTGAGGAAAAGGACCTTGGAGTCTGGGTTGATGAAAAGCTCAACATGAGCCTGCAGTGTGCACATGCAGCCCAGACAGCCAACCGAGTCCTAGGCTGCATCAAGAGAAGCGTGGCCAGCAGAGCAAGGGAGGTGATTCTGCCCCTTTACTCTGCTCTCGTCAGACCCCACCTGGAGTACTGTGTGCAGTTCTGGAACCCTCAGCACAGGAAGGACATGGAAGTGTTGGAGCGGGTCCAGAGGAGGGCCACAAAGATGATCAGAGGGCTGGAGCAGCTCTCCTATGAGGACAGGCTGAGAGAGTTGGGGCTCTTCGGCCTGGAGAAGAGAAGGCTTCAAGGGGACCTGATAGTAGCCTTCCAGTATCTGAAGGGGGCCTACAGGAAGGCTGGGGAAGGATTATTTACAAGGTCCTGCAATGACAGGACAAGGGGCAATGGGCTTAAACTGGCAGAGGGGAGATTTAGACTAGATGTTAGGAGGAAGTTCTTTACAGTAAGGGTGTTGAGGCACTGGAACAGGTTGCCCAGGGAGGTTGTGGATGCTCCCTCCCTGGATGTGTTCAAGGCCAGATTGGATGAGGCCTTGAGTGAGCTGTACTAGTGGGAGGTGTCCCTGCCTATGGCAGGGGGTTGGAACTAGATGATCCTTGAGGTCCCTTCCAACCTTACCATTCTATGATTCTATGATTCTATAAGAGCAAGAAATCCTTCAAACTCCCTTCATGCAACAGGAGAGTGGAAAACAACCCTTTAAAGAAGACTTGTTCCTCGAAGGGGTGGCCCTGGACACGACACTGCCCTCTGCACGGCAGCGCCGGCGCTGGCCGGCACCGCGGCAAGCAAAGGCGATGAGTCAGCTAATGAGGGGCTTGGTGTGGCCTCGCAGGGGGACGTATTTCAACGAGTCACGAGCAAGTGTCATTGTTAGCCCTATAAAACATCTCACAGCTCTCTGAGCAGCACGGAGCTGACAAAGCCCAGACGGATTGGCTGGCCACTGCACTGGAAAAAGTAATTCTTTGTAAATGCAGAGGCACTCAAAGGTAAAGCTGCCACCTGGGATCCTACCTTTCTAAAAATGATTTATGGCACCATGCACATTTTGTCAGTCAAAACCAGTGGCCTTCCAGCCATTTTAGGCTTCAGGCTATTTTAACAGTACCACAAAATCCACTGACAGCTATATATCCTTATAAAAGCCTCCTGCTGACTAACAGGAGATGCTCATGGTTGCCAAGGTGCATGTTGCTCTTCTGTCTTCTAAGCAGAGGTAAAGGTATGCAGCAGTCACCACCCGCACGGGCTGTTCTGCACCCAGGCTTCCTCCAGAGGTTGCAAAATGAGGGAGAAACTTCTTTACTTTGAGGATGTTGGAACCCTGGACCAGAATGTCCAGAGAGAATGTGGAGTCTCCTTCTTGAGACACATTGAAAACCTGCCTGCACATTCTTGTGCAACCTGATCTAGGTGAACCTGTCTTCCCAGTGTTGTTGGACTAGATGATCTCCAGAGGCCACAGTTCTGTGGTTCTATGATGCTGAAAATACTCCCAACAGGCTTTGAAGCTCTTCATGGAGAGGAGTGTACAAGAACAAGGGGCCTGCGAAGGGAGATGTCTCTGTTTATCTGGAGCTCAACTGTAGCAGTTACTTTATTGCCTGATGACCCCTCCCCAGCTGGGAAGGGTGATGAGGAAAAGGAGAGAAGACTGGTGGGCTGAAGTGAGAACAGATTTGATGAAACACCAAAACTAATGTTAATACTAATGTTAAGTGTACAAAGTTATACTCAGCACAGTCCTTGGGAGCAGAATGGTAAGTCCCTTGGGGGATGGGAAGAACCAGGAGAAGAAAGAGAAGCAGCAGGAGGCGGAGGAACGGAGGAAGAGGAATAGTAAGAACAGAAGGAAAAGGATTAACGGGAGGAGAAGGAAGAGAAGGATCAAGAGGAGCCCCTGTACTCAGCAACCTTTGCCCTTTATACGGCCCACGAAGTTTATGGTTTGGGTCACACCTATAGCCTGCATAGGGCAGTTCCCCTGGCTTTTGCCCCTCCCAGATCCTGGTTGACTCCAAATTGCTGATGGTCTGCAGACTGTGGCTGGCCTAGGGTTCTCTACCAGCCAAACCAGGAGAGAGGGTTAGGATGAGACTGCAGGCAGAGCAAGGGAACTGCTTCAGAGTCAGGATGTTCCTTCCTCAGATCCACAGCTGCGCCAGGGGAGGAACAGGGCTTTCCCATCCCCCTGCCTCCAGCACTCCCCACTGCCCTGTGAACTTGAGGGGGTTTGCACAAGCACTTTGCTCCTTCATGACACCATTTGATTTGGGAAGTAAGGCTCCCCAGGGCTCACTAGCTCTCACTGCACCAGCAGAATCATTTTGTGCTTCAAACAGCATCTGCCACTACTCATCCTGTAAGGGTCAGACATCCAGAGTCTGCAGGGCTGCAGGGCTGGCTGAGTACGGCAAGCACCTGCCAGGAGGAGAGGGCTGCTCCCCCAGCTCCCCGCGGGGATGAGTGCCATCGGGAAGCTGCCTGCTACGCCCCGAAGCTCTTCAGCAGCCCTCGAGGAGAGCTTTAATCTGCCGGCAATCCCTGTTCTCCTCCAGGCAGACAGCCTTTTACCTCTGCCTTTCCAGGAAAAACAGAAAGAGCAGAGAAGGAGCAAGCATGCTGGGGGATGACATGATTGAGCATGCAAGCACACCGTGATGGAGAAAGTGAGCCAGGGAAGCAGTGATGGAGCAAGAGAGTGGTCCAGTGACGGAGCAAGTAAGACTGGAAGAAGGGGAAGTGAGGTCCTTTGTACTCAGGACTTCAGTCCTGCCTGGGATATAAACAAGTTTGTGCCACAGAAAGCATAGTCAAAGTACCTGGTGCAAATGTAGGATGACTAAATTCTCCTGGTCCAAGTGTAGGATGGCTATCTTCTCCCAAGCCTGATGCATGTATCCCCCCCTAGCCTGACTCCATTCTGCCCTTCTTCCCAGCCTTGGTACCTGGGAGCACCTCTCCTTGTACTATCCAGATGATTGTCCTGGCTCAGAGCTGGGACACCAGGAAGCAGCCAGCCCCATGGCAGAGTACCCAGCATTATTGATTATGCTCCCTGCACCTGCCTGGTCACCCACCAGCTAGTGTGTGAAATCAGGTGAGGTCTCAGCCAAACCCTGTGTGGTTTGGGCCCTCACAGGTTTATGACATGGAACACACATTCTTCAGCCACGGAGAGAAGAAGAAAATCGTGATGGAGATTGACCCATTGGCCAAGACAGAGACCTTCAGGAGTGGGAATGGTAGTGAGGAAATCCTGGAGATCCACGACTTCAAAAATGTGAGTGTGTCAGGGGTTTGTCCTGGGAACCTGCCTATAGTCTTGTAGCAGGAGCAAAGGGATCCCTTAGGGCACTGTGGGCTTGCTGGAGCAAGTCCCAGGAAGATATGCTTTTATGCCAGGGAGAGAAATGCTCAGGGTAGACTCTCTAGGGATGTGCTCAAAGGAAAGATGTGCATCTACATAAACTTCCACTGGTACTTAAGAATGGTGTGGTTCAGTTCCAGTGAAATACATCTTAAAAGCAAGCCCCAGTTATTGGATTTACCCTTGCAAAGGAATGTAATCATCATAAATCTATCTGAGCCCGGTACATTTGTCTGTCTGGAGAGCATTAAAACCTCATGACAATGTTGTAGACTCTCTCTGAAACCTAATTAAAATTTGTAGGGAAATACCCTGTGCAGTGACATATGGCAAAATTTTCAGCTAATAGCCTAGCAGGAACTGGGGGCTGAATGTTCATATAACCATAATGGTCAGATGCTATTCTGCATACTGTTATTTATGATAACTGGAGCTCCTGATAGTTGTAAGGAGAAGGGGAGCAAAGTAAAATTTTATGACTATTCTGCCTTCAAATATTTGTAAAAAGCCCAATTCTCCCAAACCATAAAATGCAATATCCCTGAGGAGAACCTGTTAGTACATCTTAGCACTGCAGCTGAACACAGTTTGCACAAAAACATCCACAGGAAAAATAAGTCTAAACCCTCATCTAGCTGCACCCTGCCTATGAGGTGCTTATTTGCCCTCCTGATCATTTTTGTGGTGTCTCTTCTGATGCTGCAGGGGATAACTGGCATCTTCTTCGTGGGACTTCAAAAATGTTTCATCAAAATGCAGACTAAAGTCTTACCTGAGACAACAGAGGCCAAGATCCCTGAGCTTGAGGTAGGTGAATGAAACTGGACATCCCTCTGCTCCAAGTGAAGCTCGCTCCTCTCCCTGGACCGCCACCCCAACCACCTTCCCAAGTGCTCTGCCCTTCCCAGAGATGCTGCAATATAGAAATCATAAAATCATAGAATTGTTTCTGTTGGAAAAGACCCCTAAGATGATCTAAGACCCCTAAGATGCCCCCCTAAGATGTTGACCAAACACTACCGTGCCCACTATACCACATCCCAAAGTGCCATGTCTACCCACTTCTTGGACAACTCCAGGAATGGCGACTCCACCACCTCCCTGGGCAGCCTGTTCCAATGCCTGTTCCAATACTCTTTCAGTAGAGAAATTTTTCCTAATCTCCAACCTAAACCTCCTCTGGCACAGTTTCAGGCCATTTCCTTTCATTCTAGGGAGAGTAGAGTGACCCCCACCTGACTACAACCTCCTTTTATGCTGTTGCAGAGAGCACTGAAGTCTCTCCTCAGCCTCCTCTTCTCTCAGCCTTCTCATCTCAACAAATAATGAGTTGTGATCGCTTCATAAAATGATCTTATTTCAGAGGATTGTTTCCAAAAACAAGTGGAAAGAGACAGGATTAGACAGCCCACAGACAAAAAGCCTCTCAGCACAATATGGGAGATCAAGAACAATAATCCTGTTGTAGTCAAAAGGTCGCAAGGCAGCTCAGGATTAGCAGGAACAAAAAAGTCAATCAAACTGTTTTTTCCAAGAATTGAGCCTCATGTTCTCAAGCAGAATGAGGCAGAAATAAAGAATTTAAAAGATCAGCTGTGTTTAAGAAATGCAATTTGAGAGAGTGCGTGGTGAGGTGAGAAGCACCAGGCTTGGGCCACCTCCCTGACCTGCATGGATCTTCCTCCCATCGATGCTCCTGATTGCTTCTTACATCCATTTAACTTCTACCCACCACATCCTGCTGCAAGGAATCTCACACTTTGCATGCTGTGCAGAAAGAGTTTGAGCCCATATTTCAACCACTCTCTGAAACAGTAACCTGGGTGACAGCTCAGTCTCTTGAAAGCAGTTGTCCTCTGTGCCCTATCCCCATCCCTAAGCCCCCAGTGCTGGCAAAGCCCCGCAGCATACTACTCCCACTTCCCTGTTCGCAAGAGAAAGGGTGCAAGGGGATTGAGTCCCTCCCCCAAGGAAGCCATTGCAGGTAGAATGCCAACAGGACACTTGTCTGAAATGAAGCGTGGGCAGAAACATTTCCCTGAATCATGACCCAAATTCCCAGGCACCGATTCTTTGATTACGCTGTAAGAAGCTAATAGATCTTTTTGGCTACTGTCGTAAAAGGGATATGACTTCCCAGGCTTTAGTAGAACATTGCCCTGGGTAGAGAGCTGGAACGTAAAACCCAGTGAGATAAATGTAGATTTAAGCTCTAGTCATCTCTTCCCAGAGCCCACATGCTGCCAGGGCCTTCAGGCAGCACCTCCCCAACCCCACAAAACCACCACAGACTGGTTCAGGTTTTCTTTGGCTCTTTCCTAAGACTTCCCAAAGCCATAAGAAAAAACTCTATAAAAGATAAATGCAACTCCAGACACCTTCTGGAGAGAAGGATACCATTTGCCAGCTCACTCGATGGGCTACCGCCACCAACGTAGAAAACATTGCCTTGGCAGATAGCTCAGCACAGACCCATCCAATAATCTTTATATATCTCCCTCCCTAAGACCTGCCAAAACACCCCATGGACTAATGCAACAGCAGAGACATGTGGTATAAATTACAGAATACAGCCGTGCAAAGAATTTCTGTGAAGAATAAATTAAAGTGTTCAATCACAAAATCAGTAGCAGAAGGAGAGAGAAATTGTGTAGTAAGAGCAAAGCAGAGAGGAGATGTTTTAATCTTGGGTTTTAAATGAGCTGGGGCGCTCCAGAAGGCTCTTCCAGATGGTGGGGACTGCACGGGAGAAGGCTCTCAAAGCATGATGAACAGAGGGAGGAGAGAGTGGGGAGGTGTTGACTGAAAGCAGACAGGAAAGACAAGGCTCATGACGGGTCTTACTGCATAAAGACCGGTGAGGTATTGCATGTGCTCCCCTTCAGCCCCATGAGCTGAGGCAGATGAAGCTTAGCTGCTACCCAGGAGAGCAGAGGTGCCTCTGCATAAGCCAAAGAGAGGAGAAGCAGCCAGTGGTGGGGAGAGAGTATCTCACCATGCTGAGGTGAAATCTTACTCTTCTTCCAGGGAGAAGAAATCACAACCACTTACTTTGAGCAATCTGTGGTCTGGATGCCTGGGGAAAAGCCCATTCAGAACAAAGAGTTCCTGAAAAGCTCTAAAATTTTTGACATCTGCAGAAACATGACCATCTACTGGATCCACCCCACACCAATAGCAGGTAGAAAAACTCATCTCCTCCTCCAAGTGTTTGTGAGCCACCTCAGCCCTGCCATACATCTCTGTCTCCTCTGCTATGTCCCCTGCTTCCCGTGATGGGAACCTGTTTCCACGGCCTCATTGTACATATCAGAAGTGAACACATTTGCCACAACTACGAGAGAGCATGGTCAGTGTAATAGCAAGGGCTGAAGTTCCTGCCTTTGAAGCACTTGTCTCTACCAGCCCCACACCACGCTTCACTTCACAGAGCAGCCTCCCTCGTAACAAGGGAAAAAAAAAAAAACAAAAAAAAAACACAACCAAGCCCAAATCTTTGTACCTGCAAAGAGGCCAGCACTGCTGGAAACTGGGGCGCCTAAATTCTCATCACTGCATGAAGATCAGAGCCTGAGCAGACATCTGCATCTAAATCACACGACGGGGTTGCCACCTCCAGCTGCTCACTACACAGCCCTCACAGAGGTTGTGGCCTCTCAGATCCACCGGCGTAATTACCTGCTGTCTCTAACCCACTTCTGTCCCAATGAGCTGCTTTAAATACCCTTACCAAGAAAACTCTCTTTGCTCTCCAGACACAGAAGTGCGTCCTCTCCCCTGCAGGTACCAGTCAGGTTGTGGCTATTGATGGCTCTGGGAGCAAGTGGACACCAGAGATTCCACACATAGTGGGAGGCTGCTGTCCCCTTTTTGCTTCCTCAGTCCCCACTGTTAGACCCCCCACCCCCCACCCCCCCATTAGCAGCTGAACTTCAGCAAAGGAAAATAATGTTGTTACTGTGGGTCTCCCCTAAGCCATGGGTGCTGTAGTTGAGTCTAACCTACCTCAAATCATCTCACTTCACTGGGACTCTACAGATCCCCCCACAACAGCAGTGCCCACCACAAGGATGCGTTCCCCCAATCCCAGCAGTGAATGCCAACACCACCAGTGAGCACCCACCACCCCAGAGCACAGGGAGGGGATGGGCTGTGTCTTCTCTACCTTCTACTCCCACCACATAAACTGCTACAGCCCTTCTCCCACGCTTGGTAAGAGCAGGAGTACAGCTGGTTTGCTGGTGGGCTTTTCTTGTACCTCGGCACCAAATTTTGGTAGAGACATTAGTATGTGCTGATGCATTTGTGCCCCAGCTCCCTGGTTGTTACCAGCAACATTTGGGCTTTTCCTGTAGCTCCTGAGCTGGCCAACCCTGAAGGGGTTCAAGAAGAAGACCTTGAGCTGCTTGTAGACAGCCAGAGCTGGCTGGATGGGGAGACTGAACAGGAGATGGAGATGGGAACACAGTCAGGGCCCAAGCGTCGGGCACGGCAGCTCACTGAGGAGGACCTGCCTGTCAATGACTATGTAAGTGTGGGGAATCACACCCTGGGGTGTCCTGGCTTTACTTCTGGGGTGTCCTGATTATTCTCCTTAGGATGTCCTGTATATGTTCTTGGGGTGGCCTGGCCCCATTCCTAAGGTGCTCTACTCATGCTTGCCCTCCGGGGGTGTCCTGTCATGCCTCTGTGGTGCCCTATCCGTGCTCCCGGGTTGTCATGGCCACGTTCCCGGGGTGCCTCAGCCACTCATGCCCCTTGCTTTGCTGACAACGGCTCTTGTCCTCAGTCGGAGAACGGGTTGGAGTTCCACCCCTTGTGGGATGAGCGAGGCTACTGCTGTGCCCAGTGCCGCCGCGCCAACCGCTACTGCCGGCGGGTCTGCGAGCCCCTCCTTGGCTACTACCCCTACCCCTATTGCTACCAGGGTGGGAGGGTCATCTGCCGGATCATCATGCCCTGCAACTGGTGGATCGCGCGGATGCTGGGCAGGGTGTAGCACCCGCTGCACAGCACCCAGGGCTCGGGTGCTGCCCTGTGCCCTCCTGCCGTGTCGGCACCCACCCGGATGCGTCCTGCCAGACCGCCTGCAGACCCCAGCACCCCAGACACGCTCCGCCCGCCTGCCTCCGCGTCCCACGCAGCTCCCGCGGGGCAGGGGGAGGCCGTGCTCAAGTGCATCGTCGCCACGCCAAGCAGCGAGAGCAAACAATAAACGTCTTGTCTGAGCGATTGCAAAGAAAATGGAAAGTCGTTTAGTCTCAGTCTGTGATGCTTAATGGGTCTGAGAAGTGATCTAATTGCTTGGCTGCCTAGTCAGGAGCATCCATAACTCAGGTGCTGGGACTGCCGGTGCTCGTCTTGCTGGGAACGTGCAGAGGTCCCCAATTTGCTCTCTGATGGCACTGGTAGTTGTTCAGCACGTCCCAGCTCTCTGCTCCACCGTGCTCTAATGTGTTCAGTAGTTATTAGCGACAGCTCAGCGGTGCCACCAGTCCCCTAAGGAGTGATGTGCAGCATGGCAGCGTGCAGGCAAGGCAGAGACAGGAGCAAGCACTAAAAGCCCCTGGAAAGCTGGGTGGTCAAAGATGGAGGAAATGGAGGTACCAAGGACCCCAAGTGCCATCAGCTGTCCCTAGCCCTAGGATCAACAAATGGGAAAATCAGGAGATAAAAAATAAGTCTCTGACATCGCAGCCACCCTGAGCAGGACACTGCCTGCAGCAGTGATGAGGGCTACTGGCCAAAATCCCTAAGTGACCACACACACAGCTTTCCTCTGCTCATGGCTCACACCAGAGCCCAAGTTCCAGCTCTTGTCCCAAGGAACTATCTGCTGCCAAGGAGCTTTGAAACCCCACGGACATCACTGAGCAAAACCATCTCAGTGCCATCTCAGGAGCACACAGTGCCACAGCTGGTGCTTTCCAAGGGAACGCCTGCATGGATGAGCTTGCCCAGCTCTATGTGCAGAGGAGGGAGCAAAGGTTGAGCTCTGCTCACTGCCACTGTGCTGCGTGCCAGCCATGGTGTCCTCAGGGCTACCAAGCCCTCACTTCATCCCTGCAGCACCTATAGGGATGTGAGCATGTTGTAAGGGCAGTTCCCTCCATCCCTGTTCACAGCTACCCTAACAATGTGGTTAAAACACAGAATATGGTGCAGCAGAACGCCCTGCACAGTACCCCGAGGGACAGCAACCAGCCTTGGGGACACCAAGCATTTCTGACAAGTCTCTCAAGGCATTTATACCCTGAAGAGGAGAGATCTGGATATGGTGGGAATATGTGAAACACACCCTCACCTGCTGCAGAACACTGGAGCCCTGGGGCCAGCCAGTGGTAGTCATGTCCTGGTTTGGAGAGTCCAGCTGGGTCAACAAGATGCGTTCAGTGACTGCACCAGGTCAGCAACGTCCCAAGCCTGCCTGGATCCCTCCTTACACATGCCCACACTTCCACTGATGTCTCTTCAAGTTAAAGCAAGATGTCTACACAAGCACTATTTAAGCAGGTAAGATCTGTGGCCCTCTGATGGCCACAGCACTGGCTGTGGGGACAAGCAGGTTGGACAAGCCTCTGCACTCCCCAGGTCGGCACAGACAGTGCTGGTTTTCCTCCATCAGCTTGCAATTCTCTGGGCTCCTTGTGCCAGCACCATCCCAATCTGCCTGGCATCCCCTTGGCTATCTGCCCTGAGAGGGAAGCTGTCTGCCAAGGCAGGGGCACAGACCAGTGCAGGGTCACTTCCCTCTGTGCAGGGTTTCTGGTGAGGATGGGTGTCTACAGACCTGGCCCTGCTTCTCACATGTTCCTGACCTGTCTCCATCCATCCATTGACTGCTGATGGCTGATCTCTCCAGCCCAGTTTCTGTGCTGACGCTCTGCCTGACCATCCCAATGCACTGATAAGCCTGATTTATGCAGACAGGTTAAACATAATGTAAGGATTTTGGGTGCTCCTCTTCAGATCCCTCGGCCAGCAGCAAGGCTGCCCTAGAATGGGGGATTTTCTGTGCATAGGCAGTTTGCTGGGGCAGCTCACAAAGCACTGAAGCAGTGTTTGCCAGAGGGCTGATGCAGACAAGGGGTCATCACTCCTACTTGTGGCTTAACTGCTCCTTTCACCTCTGGCTCCTCCCCGGGATCAGGCCAGGCAGCCCTGGCATCTGGCCAGATGCTCCAAGTCACAGTACTTGGCAGTTCAATGTTCGAGCCCCAAAAATCCCCCAAGAGCAGTGGGAGAGGAGCATGCAGCATCATGATCAATTAAGGCAAAGGCTTACTGACAAAATAGCCCAAAGAGTACCAAACGAACTCAAAAGCTTAAACCCACGTTCTCGCCCCAGGAGAAGCTGGGGACACAGGCAGCTCCAGCTGCCCTGGCCTTTGCTTGCAGCAAGCAGTCGGCTGACCAGGGATGCACAGAGGTGAACTCATCCACTCAGCTCCTGGTCTGGGCTGCTCCAGGCCTTCTAGTTCACCACTGTTACGCAACCACTGTTATGAAGAAAATTCAATTACAACAGTTATTTGTCAGCACAAGTGCACCAGTAAGCATTGGAGAAGCACAAGCTGCAATGGTCCAGAGGTCAAAGGCTGGCCTGGGGCAAGCAGATTATGTCTCAGAAAGGGCTTGCTCTTTCCAGCGATTCCAGCAGAGGAATTTCCAGATGAAAGTAAAGTAAAGGTGGTTTCATTGAGTAAAATATCTTAATATTTATTGTGCTTCAGGACAAGAGTTCTACTCAACACACAAAACAAGTAAAAGCAGCATATAATACTGACAATCAAGTCACAGCTGACTCGGTGCAAGGACACCTACCAAGGTAAAGCTACATCACCAAACCTCACTACAGCTTACAAAGAATCACTACGGCCTGTACTTAGAAAAGTACAACTATAAAAAAGTATATAAAACCCAGGGCAAGGATGGGAGAGAGCTTGGCAGCAAGCCGAGACCTGGCTGAGACGAGGGTTGCAGGCAGGCAGGGCTGTGTTCTACCGTGGCAACAGCGCCATCCCAAGAGCAGCCACCTTTGGAGGGTAAGGGGACACGGAGAGGCTGCTAGAGATGAGGGGAAGCATCGCTTTCCCAATGAAGGCACCTAAAATGAGCACTGGGAGTCCCACCAGGCTGCCAGCACAGTCGCTTCAGCGCAGCACTGGAGCGTGGCGCCCAGGCAAGAGCCGGGGGCTGCGGCGCCCAGAGGAGCACGCTTGCTGTAACCACTGCAGCTACACTAATTATCCCACGCGGTGGCACAGCAGAGTAGTGTTAGGACAAGTCCCTGAGCGCACCAGGACAGCTGCTGCACTCGTTTCTATGAGCTAGTTGAGAAGATCAGTCAGTTCAAAGCAAGACTTCACAAAGTGGCATGGAGAGGAGAACTGGAGCTGATGGTATCCTCCCTGGCTGTGGAGAGCATACCCTAAAATGCACAAGACAGAGGATTAACTGAGAAAGCTCAATTTACACAGATTAGAAAGAGGTATAAACACTGTCTGGCACGGGCCCTTTGGCCCTACACACCCCACACATTGTACCCACTGTCATGTCAAAGGTCCCCAGGGACCAGCCAGGGACACAGGTAGCCCACAGAGCTTACCTCACCTACAGACATACCTGGCCAATGCCACAGCATGCTGAGGGCTAGCTACACCATCTCATACTGATTGTTTGTGATGTGCTGGGACAGGTAGCAAGCAAGAATGATGCCAATCAACTGAAAAAAAAAAAGGAAAAAAGAAAAAAACCAAAAACCATGCATCAGAGGCAGCCAAAACCAAGAAAAGGCAAAACACCCACGTATCAGAGGCAGCCAAAACCAGGACACAGTGGTTTAGGGAAAATGCTTGATAAAACACTCCAGAGTATCACTTTCATAAAACCCAAGGATGGACAGTAGGATTTAGAAACCATAATACAGGCTGCTGCACCCTGCTTCAGACTAACTGTGAGAGGCTGAAGCAGAAGATCCTGGGCAGGCACTAGCCAAACAAGCTCCTCACAAGAGATGCTCCATGTCCCATCCCATTACATTTTGCTTCATAAAGCGTCTACTGGTTTATGGTAATTTTGGAGATTACACAGGTATCAGGAGCGTCACAGCCAATCACGCAGCCACTAGAGAAGAGCAGCCACCTCTGTTACAAGGACAGTGGGGAAGGAAGGTTGCTGTTTTCACATCAGCATCTGAAGGACACACTGCTGTTATCACAAAATGGCCTGACAGTCCCTGTGCAGACATTTAGGGCCAGATTCGCAGGACTTTGTCCTACACCAGCAAAGTTAGAGGCACATTTGCATGATTGGGCCCTGATGATGTATGGACACAGCAAGGCTTGCTGAAAGAGCTGTGAAAACTAGGAACTGGTTACAACTCCCAAGCCTGGCATCAGACAATACAATTTTGCAGCTGGGAATGTGCAGTTCACCATTTGTGTTGGTCACATCTCGGCGATCCCACAGCAAGCACAGCCCAACTGAGGAGAGCAAGGCAAGCAGCTGGGCACAGCACCACGGATCCAGCTCCAGGGCCCTCCCACCCACAACCAAAAGCACTTGGTAGCACAAGCTGCAGTGAGGGGTTGTTGGCTCCTGTCTCTCCCCCAGTCTAGCAGATCCGTTACAGGAAATGCATGGCAAGATGCTTGTTACAGAAATATCTTGGCAGGTTTCCTCCTCCCCGAGCTGCATGGTGAACCCATGGGCCTGGGGGACAGGACCTTGAAGCTCACACAACACTTTTTGCATGCTGGTCAAGGAGAGGACGAGTGCAACTACATTTCATTGTCCGAAGGGGAAGGACTGTTTAGAAAGGCTTGTAGCAACTGAACGAGGGACTTTTAGGGTAGATTCAGATTGGACAGAGGGGGAAGTTCTTCACAATGACAGTGGTAAACTACCGCAACAGGTTGCCCAGGGACATGGTTGAGGCCCCATCCCTGGAGACATTCAAGATCAGACTTTACTGGGGCTCTGGACAGCCTGATCTAGTTGGATGTACCCCTGTTCACTGCAGCAGGGTTCGACAAAATGACTTTTGAGGGTCCCTTCCAACTTGAGATAACTCTGACTTCAAGCCCCTCCAAGGTCCTGGCCAGCTGAGCTCACATTGCAGCTGCCTAGCACCAAGAGGCCAGAAAGCTTCCCCACAGCAGCAACAGAAGGGCCAGCTCCCACTGTGGCATCAAAAGGCCGTCTGCACCTTGGGAAGCCCCAGTGCAGAGTCAGCATGGCAGCACTGGGGGCAGGGGCCTCTCACTTCCTGGCGGGATGAAGCCTGCCGGAGCAGGGGCTGACATGAATGCCTCTGCTGCTGCAGGAAGTATCCCACAGGATCAAGTGCAGGAGAGACTGGTGAGCGGAAAGGAGGGGATGTAACTGTAGGCTAAGGCAGCATGTAGGGTGTGAGCTGCCAGCACAAGCAGTGCCTCACAGGCGCTCACAGGGACCCAGCCATGTAGAAGTGCTGCCAAAATGCTTCCCTGATCAAAACAGAGATTGGTGACTAGGAAGCGGAAGGGTAGGATTTGATCCCTGCCAGCACCAAACGCAGGGTGAATTCACCCAGCAGAACACAGGCTGTGTCTGGGTTTTCTTAAAGTAATTTGTTTGAGACAGGAGCTCTTCTCAAATAACCTGGGCTCACAAAATGAGCCGGTGCTTTAGTCCTGGGTTTACAAGACTAGAAACTGCACAGAGGTGAGATTAAAGCCAAGAGAGATCAGTAGAATGGCTGCTCTCCCCTGGCTGAAACAGGCCCTGCCTTTTGTACACACGCCAGACTTTGCACGGAAATGAAAGACCTCTGGAGACATGCTAGCTCCACGCTGCACCCTGCCCATGCCAGGCAGGGCAGATTACCTGGAAGCACGCGATGCTAAAGGACATTCCAGCCACAACACTCATTTTTGACTCCATCGTTGATGTTACCAGGAAAAAACAACCCTGCAGAGGGAAAGTGAGTACATGGGTCCCGTGCTTTCCACCCCCAAGAAGTACAAACTGGTATCTCTCCAGAGCATAGGCTGCTCCAAGGGAAAGATGCTTTGGCATGGGCAGCCAAGGGTTCCTGGTTGCCACCCTCCTGCCTGACCTTAGCACAGTCATTTCCCTATCAGCACTGCAGCAAGCAGCCTCCCAGCACAGCCATCTTATCAGGGGAGTGCTGCCCTTGGGCTGTTCCCAAGAGGGGTTGGGTTGAGCAAGGTGATTCATCAGAGGAACGCCCCTTGCATCACTTGGCTGTCCCTGCTGGATGTGGTCACCCACGAACTCCATCGGGTCAGGAATTTGCACAGCCACTGGGTGACATCAGCACTGCCAAAACAAATTTTACTGGGAAATCACCTCCTGATTCACCTGTTCTCCAAAACACACAGGCCCCAAATGCTTGGTCCCTGACTACCAAGAAAGGAGGGAACCTCAGGCATAAGAGAGGAGTCATTCCTCCATAATCCTGCCTTACCTCCACCCCAAGGGAGTCCCTGGGTCACAGGGCATCTGCACCAAGAGAGCAGCTCTCTTTTCAAGCATTCCTGGGAAAAGCAAGCCTAGTTTTGCCCTCCCCACGCCCAGGACTGGCCAGAGATTTCCCCTGAGCTTAACTTACATCCACAAACACTTTCAGCTTGGCTTTGCTTGGGTCTTTCAGATCCTCCTCTGAGCAGTTATCCTGGCTCTTGCAGCAGCTCTGGGGGATGCCCTTCTGAGTGAAGTACTCAGTCTTCTCCCAGTCCGAGTAGTTCTGCACCCCACAGCAGTGCAGCTGGAGAGGGAAGAACATTTGCAGAGCATGGTCACAGCAACGTACTCACCCTCTACTCCTACTATCACTCCCATGGCTCCCCTACCCTCATCTCCACAGGAACTAGACCCATCTCAATCAGCATCTCCTGCCAAACTCAAGCTCATGGTGTGAAAGGACTCCCAACACTGTGACTGGGCTACCAAAACCATGACTGTGATGCCAATACCATAGGGGGTCCCAAGAGATGCCCCAGGGTGAGGAGAGCACACCCACCCAACATCATGAGACACCAGCACTCACAGTTCTCTGGATGGTGTCGACAGCCTCACTGTGCCGGTCTGCAGTCACGTTATAGTCCCTCAAGGCCAGGTTGAGGTTACTCTCAAAGTTTGTCTTGATCTGCAAGAAAGTGGTCTGTGTGGCAGTATGATCCCTTCCCACCCTTCGGGACACACAGCCTCACATTAGTCACCTCTTGGTGATGGCAGGAATGACTCCAGCCGTGGCCAGCAGACACTTGCCCAGCCACTCAGGCAGCTAAAGACTGTATTAGAGGGCAGGCTGGGATGTGCTGTGGTGGCCTGGATACTGCATATAATAACAAGAACCTGTGCAGTGCCAACTGCCCCCCAAGCAGACTGCTCCTCAGAAGAGTTTTAATTACAGAAATTATTGCAGGAGGTAGTAGACCAAAGCCAGAAAGTAAAGACCAGGACTACTCCACCAGTCCTGGTGGATGGCAGTATGCCATGTCAGGAGGACTCTGCACCCAGCTTCATCCTTATGGGCACCATATGGGTCCTTATGGGGATCAAGCTGCTCTTTGGCCTGGTTTAACCCCATTTTAGCTAAACTAAGTACCACTCCCAGCAGCACCTCTGTCCATCCAGCAACATCTGCGAATGCACTTAGGTTAAAACCAGCATCAAACTTGCTCCACAGCAGTGGTGCCCCAGACTCACCTCATGTCTGAAGACAAACCCCACGACGGCAGCCACCAGGACGATGAGGAAGATGAGGGACAAGAGCATGGCATACTGTGGGCAGAAAGGGTGGGATGGGACAGGGTGGATGGGATGGGGTATGATGAGGTGAGATGGGGCTGGAATGGGATGGGGAAGGATGGGACATGCTAGAATGGGTCAGGACGGGTCAGGATGGGTCAGGAAAGGATGGGATGGGGACAGGATGGGGAACAACGGGATGTGCCAGGATGGATCAGGACAGGTTGTGATAGGTCAGGAGGGGAAGGGCTGGAAAAGAATGGGACATGCTAGGATGGTTTGGGATAGGTTGGGAAGAGTTGGGATGGGGAAGGACAAGTTGGGATGGGTCAGCAGGGGAGTGGACCACATCCCACCCTGTCCGGGGCCACCCACCAGCTTAAGCATCCAGGTGCTACCGCGGCAGGTGGCGAAGCACCCAAAGGTGCTCAGGAGAATGATGACAGTGCCGGCACCCACCAGGACGAAGGGGACATTGGTGGCCTTCTCGTCCAATAGAGAGAAATAGACGGCCAGGCTCACCCTGCCCCAGATGCCCACGGCCAGGAGCACGATACCCGACACCTGGAGAGAGGGGAAAGCCACCGTGGATCGCTATTGTATATAGCAACATG
>VWZE01013065.1:717686-750219 GCA_013396675.1 Eubucco bourcierii | reverse complement strand
AGGGGCGCCCCGTACCCGATGCTACCCCCTACCTGCCTCGTACCGCCCCTGGACTTCTGTGTGCCACCCGCCGCGTGTTCCATGCTACCTCCTTCGTGCCCCATGCCGCCCCGTCGACTACTCTGTGCCACTCCCTGCCTGCCCCGGTTCGCCCCGTCGACTGCTCTGTGCAACCCCCTACTTGCCCCGTGCCATCTCCTGCCTGTGCCATGTCACACCCTGCCTGCACCGTGCCACCTCCTACCTCCACGTTGTCCCAGCACTCCATGCCACCTCCTGCCTGCCCCATGCCAGTTCCTGCTCTCCTCAGCCCCAACATGGCCCCCACTAGGACACCCCAGCAGGAGGTCCCTACTGCCCAGGTGTGTCCCCATGTAGAACAGTGACCAGCTGGGGCATTCACCTTGCACCCCAGCACGTTGCACGGCCACCACGCAGGCAAGCAAAGGGCTTCCTGCCCATCGTGTGGTAAGAACCACGTCTCCTCTCCGTGGGGATGTCCCAGGGCTGCGGTGGGCTGTGGGCTCCCAACACCTTGCAGCCAGTAGCCCCACACAGCGGCCTCCCAGCAACGCTCTGATGCTCGCGCCAGCTGTGTGATTAATTAGCTCACTTGCCCGCNCCAAATCCCAGCTGGCTCCAGCTCCTGCCTTGCCTCCTTCCCGATCCCGTGGGACGTGGGGTGGTGGGGTCCTAACGAATGAACGCGCTCCATTACCTCTGCCTCGCGGGGGCCGAACTTCAGCTGGAAAACAGACCCCAGCTGGAAGCGCTTGTCTCGGGACGGGTTTCAGAGCCCAGCGTCCGCAGCAAGGTCTCTCTATCCATCCTGGCAAAAGTGGGAAAAGGGTTCTGGCTCCTGCAGTTTTCTCCTCAGCTCCTCAGTACCCTTGTTCCCAGAGGCCGGCAGGGCTAGCACAGCTCAGCTCTCTCCTGCGTCAAATGAGGTTCCTCCTCTTCTCCTTGCAAACAAAAAAACTCTGACAAACTTTTAAAGCCTCGGAGAAGCAGGAGGTGCATTGGAAAACGAGTGGTCCTGGGATTTCTTATTTTTTACTGTCTCATCATTCTGGGCCTGACTCACAGCTTTTGAATGTTTGGGACAAGCAGCAGAGGGGAATAGTAGGCTTCCTCAGCACGGACTGCACGGCACAAGGCGACAGAGAGGGTCGTTGCCCTGTTTCCAGCCCCTCTCCATCCTCGCTGGGATTGCAGCTGCTCCATACCCGGTGTGGCAGGTGGGCTAGCCGGCCACGGCACCCCACCCACGGCATGGCTCAGGAGGCAGCCCCCGTCCTTCTGGTTGTCCTCACCAGGCTGGTGTCATCCACGTGGCACGAAGGTGAGTGCTGGGATGTGGAGAGAAGTGGGCAGTAGGGCGCCCCGGGGATGGCAGCCTGCAGGGTCTCACTCCTGCTGGGGGACTCACGGTGGGGAGGGAGGAGTGCTCTCACGGTAGGGAGGGAGCGGCGCCAGGGAGAGCATCGGCGCCTGCAGAGTGTGGGATGCCTGCAGGGTCAGAATGTGGGGTATAAAGAGGAGCGGAGGGGGTGCTGGGAGGCCTGCAGAGAGGAGCAGGAAACCAGCCTCTCCATCACGTCCCTGCTTGAAGAATGCAACTTTCCCGCTGACTCCCACGGGGCCCATCGGCCGGCAGATGTTTGCTGGATGCAGTCCTCAGATGCAGCCCTTGCAGCTCGACAGCCGACTCAAGGATCGGAAGCCCCTTGACCCTCCTGGTGGAGTTTCCCCGTTCCGCGTTCCCATCTCCTTCCCGTTGCCACGCTGCCAGCAGAGCTGACTGGGGATGCTCCTGCCTGGCACAGCCAGGGCTGCGAGCTGGCTCCAGGTGAAAAGGAAAAGGCAGCGCCTGCATGAAAAGAGAACATCGCAGTGAAATGGCACATCTGCCTGCAAGGACACAATACGCCCTGTCCTCAGGGCCCCAGTGGTAGGCTCGGCAGCCCTCCAGAAAGCAGCCCTGCTCTGCGGGTCACCGGCGCATCCCCACCGCCAGCCCCACGGATGCCAGCCCCGGGCTTGCCCCGGGCTCCCAGGCTCCTCGGGGAAGCCGTAGCAGTGTGGGAAGGACATTGGGATCAAAGGCTTGCGGAGGCGAGTGGGCGACCTAATGGAGCTTGTGGGAGTCGCTCTACAGTAAAAAGTTCATGTCGGAAAGATGTGTAATGGAGTTTCTTGCCCGTGACGGCAAGGCTGCTGCTTGGGCTGCTCTCAGAGGATATCCTTCCCAAAACCTGAAGCGAGAGAGGGGGATAAGGGCGCAACCGCTGCCGCTTTGCCCCGGGTCCCTTCCCAGGCTGGGCAACCCCTATGCTGGAGTGGGGTCTGCGGTGGGGTGAGCTGGCGGAGAGGAGGGGGCCGCACTGGCAGGGGCAGCGGAAACGCTGCGGAAACGTGAGCTCAGTGTTGGGGAATGCCGCGGCCGGCCGAGGCGCCGAGAGGCTGTGGGGAAGGACATCAGTCATCGCCCCCTGCACTGCTCCCCTCCTGCCTGCAGCCTCTTGCTCTTGGCGACACTGTGCGAGCCAGAGGGTATCCCACAAGGATGGCTCAAGGCTGTCCTTTCCCCGTCCGTAGCGCCCCGCTGCACAGCATAGATGGCCTGGGGCCAGCAACTCCAGACAGCAGCCAACCAGCAGCTTCATCCTTCCCTGGAACAGAAGCAGGGGACTGCATCGCCACCAGCCCCCTGGCCGTGAGCACACCTCTCCTCTCTTGCCTTGGCCAGGGGCTCTGCTCGGACAGGATAAAGAAGCTTTCCTTTTTTGCTAGGGATGCCCAGTGTCAGGGACAATGTCCCGGGAGTGGATGGAAGGAGGACTTCCCGGCAGTGCAAAGCCGGGGGTAGGTGCCAGCCCACTCTGCGCCAGCACCCATTTCCTGCCATAACCGCAGCCGCTCCTGCCACTGTTTAGTCTTCAGGCTGGTGCCAGCACACACCATGTCGCTGGGGACTGGGCTTTGCTTTCTGCCTACCTTAACCCTTGACAGCAGACCTAAAGATGGCAGGACAGGATCTGATTTGGGATGGGATTGCTTACTGGGAACTGTGGGATGTTTGGGAGCTGCCTTGGGAGGCATCATTGCCTGATACTGCTGCAGCAGTGAACCATCACGCAGCCCTGTAACTTCTTTCCTCCTCCCAGGGTCTGGCTACTACACGGCTGAGAGCCACACCAATGAAGTATACACAGAAGAAGCTCCCCCTGAGCCTGCCTTGGACTACCGCCGAGGTAAGGGCACCCAAACCATCCCCTAGGTCCTCATGGGGAAAACAAAGCATGGGCAGAGCCAGGTGCCCTTCTCATTTCTCTCTCCCAGTACCCCAGTGGTGTGCCACACTCAACATCCACCGTGGAGATGCCACGTGCTACTCACCCAGAGGAAGCTCCTACCGCAGCAGCCTGGGGACACGCTGCGAGCTGAGCTGCACCCGTGGATACCGACTGGTGGGGCCCAGTGCTGTCCAGTGCCTGCCCAATCGCCACTGGTCTGGGATGGCATATTGCCGACGTGAGTGTGGCCCAGCCACTAACTTGGCTTGACTTGATACGCTTGTGCAACCTTAACAATTCTGTGAACTTGCCGCTATATGCATGGACAGCCTTGGTGGCCAGTCCTGGGTGCTCTGCCTACTGGCATGGCCGGGCAGCTGCTTCCCTCTCGTCTTTGCTCTCTGTGCCAGAAATCCGGTGCCACGTGCTGCCAGCAGTGCTGCGGGGTTCCTACATGTGCTCAGCTGGCGTGCAGATGGATTCTCGCTGTGACTATACCTGCTGGCCTGGCTACCAGCTGGAGGGTGACCGGAGCCGTGTCTGCATGGAGGACGGGCGCTGGAGTGGGAGTGAGCCAATCTGTGTAGGTAAATCCTCACCCTGCTGTCCTTCCAACCCTGTGCTACTGGGGCACATGAGAACAAGCCACCCTTCCTTGCTGTGATGCCTGCAGATGACAGCTCCATTGCCATATGCTGCCTTCTGGGACCCCTGTTGCCACAGCTCCCTGAGGTGCCATTAGGCCCAGAGTGTGAGCTGATGCAGGGCATGTTGGTTCAGGATCTGAGCACTCAGTGCTGGTTGTACAGCAGGTCATACTGGCCCTATGGTGTCTGGGCACAGCACCTTGGGGTAGCTAAGCACTGAGCCAGTGCCTGGCTGTTATGGCCCAGTCCTGGCACCTACAGGTTCCCCAACTCCCTCTCCTCTCTGTGGCAGATTTGGAGCCTCCCAAGATCCGCTGCCCAGACTCCCGGGAGCGGATAGCTGAGCCAGGCAAACTGACTGCCACCATCTACTGGGACCCTCCCCGCGTGAAGGACTCTGCTGATGGTGTCATCAAGAGGTAAGGGTCAAGGTAGTACAGGCACTGCTGGTGAAGGCTGTGTGCCACACTGAGTGCCCCTTTCAAGGCCTCAGACTGACAAACCTGTCTGCTGGGTGCAGGGTGATGTTGCGGGGCCCAGAGCCTGGCTCCGAATTCCCAGAAGGAGAGCATGTGATTCGCTACACTGCCCATGACCAGGCATACAACCGAGCAAGCTGCAAGTTCAGCATTCGTGTCCAAGGTGAAGCGAGCTCCCCTCAGCTGCAGGCTCTGCACACCATGGCAAGGGCTATGCCACATCACTCCCAGCCCTTACCCCACCTTTCTCTTCCCAGTGAGACGCTGCCCTGTCCTGAAGCCTCCCCAGAATGGGTATCTCTCCTGCACCTCTGATGGCAACAACTACGGTGCCACCTGCGAGTACTTGTGTGATGGGGGCTATGAGCGCCAGGGCACGTCCCTGCGGGTCTGCCAGTCCACCCAGCAGTGGACAGGCTCCCAGCCTCTTTGTGCACGTAAGTGACGTTGGGCAGAGGAAAACATACCCACAGCAATGCCTGGCACTTGAGAGTGATGATGCCTGGCAGAATGAATAGGGGAGAAGCAGGTGATGAGAGACTACATAGCATCTCCCTCATGCTCACATCTCGCCCCAGCCATGCAGATCAACACAGATGTGAACTCAGCTGCCAGCCTGCTGGACCAGTTCCATGAGAAACGCCGCCTCCTTGTCATCTCAGCCCCCGACCCTTCTAACCGCTACTACAAGATGCAAATCTCCATGCTGCAGGTGAGGCGACCCTCCTGTTGCCTCCTTTCCCAGCTGTAGCCCCAACACTCTCTCACAATCCCCTCTCTTCACAGCAAGCTGCCTGTGGGCTGGACCTGCGTCATATCACCACTGTCGAATTGGTGGGACAGCCCCCACATGAAGTGGGACGCATCCGGGAGCACCAGTTGTCCCTAGGCATCATTGAGGAGCTCAGGTAGTGGGACAGGGGGGTGGGGTGTACTGCAAAATGGACAAAGGATGGAGAAACCTCTGGGAATGACAAAGCATGAGGTTGCAGCTGGTTTTGTGGACAGCCTCTTCCTGCTGCAATACAGGGGCATGTGCAATGTGGGGATATCTCCAGTAATTCTGCATAGAGCATCACCAGACCCTCCTGGGGCTCACAGCCCTGAGGAAGAGATGAAAGCCATCACCCCAAGATAACCGGAGCACAGTTGCATGGGGTGGGCAGGCTGAGCTCCCCCTGGCAACCCTTCCAGCTCTAACCACCACCTCCCCCCTGCACCCCTAGGCAGTTTCTGCACCTCACCCGCTCCCACTTCAACGCAGTGCTGCTGGACAAGGCAGGCATGGACCGTGAGCGCTACATCTCCCCTGTCAACCCAGACGAGCTCTTCATCTTCATTGACACCTATCTGCTCAGTGAGCAGGAGGCAGCACGGCGGGAACAGAGTGGAGACCCCTGCGAGTGAGGCAGCAGCAGAGAGAGCCCTCTTCACTGCCACTGGCCTTGGGGGTTGGACACATTCTTTTCTGCTTTGCTAGTTGCCCACTGTAGAGGAGGGCCAGGGTGCTGAGGACCTCCAGGGGAAGTGAAACCCCTCTCCAGCTGCTCTGGAATAGAGAGGCAAGCAGGGATGGGGACTGGGGCCACATGCCAGCAGCATGGCCACTGGCCAGCAGCTAGGAGCAGCCACCAACACAGCCCAGCCAGGACCATGGCAGCAGACAACAGAATGCCTCTGTTCAAACCCCAAAGCAGAGAGAAGATGGGGAAGCCAAACACTGGGCTGTCAGAGCAGAGGAGAGTGGGCAAGGCAGGCAGGACAAGCAGGGCAACAGCACAACAGCCTCCAATACAGCAGCTTTACCCTTCCCTGCAGCCACCCTTGTACCATACAAAACCCAAACCTGCTCACTCCCACCCTGTGGTCAGCTGTGCCAGGTGGGTGCTGCTGCAAGGGGCCCAGCCAATATCTTTCTTAAAAGCAAGTGATCCCATGCTCAAAGCCAGTAGCAGCCAGCCAGCAGGCAGCCCACCCCGAGGGCTTCACCCTAGCCACCCTACCCCTCATTTCCATCCTACCAGACACAGAACACCCTTCCTGAAACAGTTTTGGCAGAAGAATATTAACCTAAAATAAATAAATTTGTACAAAAAGCCAGAGACTGTACTGCAGAAAGGTCCAGGAGATCTTTCCTGGGGACCACTAGCCCACCCAAGCTGACCCACAATGGTTTCATCCAGTTAGCGCTGGAGCTGAGCTATCCACAGCTGCCCCAGTGGCAGTATGCTTGCAGAAGGGAACAAACTGTGAAACACAGCGGGTGGGAAGAAAAAGAATGGAAAGAAGAAAATCACCCAAACACATTTCAAAGCATTTTGCCTGGGGGGAAGAAGGGAGGTTCCACAAGAACTCTGGTGCAGCCTGAAAGTTGCTGCAGTCTAAGACAAAAGGAAAACCTTGTAAAGGAAGCTAGGCCAAGAAGACTTTCTGCCCAAGCCTGTTTAGAAGGTCATGTTTATTAAAGTATAATCAAAAAATAAAACCAGCCCAGAACTCGCAGCTCTGCCAGGCTATGCAGTGAGCAAGGCTCCTGAGCAGCAGTGCCAGCCCTCAGCCAAGCACCACTGCCACAGCCTACAGCCTCAGCTTGGCCATAGTGGAGCGGAGCTGCAGTGTCCCCTCTGCCCAGGAGCCCGGGTACTGGCACATCTTCTGCCACAGGTTCAGCTCCTCGCCCATGGAGTCCATCCAGTCCACTGCCTGCCCCTTGCTCATACCTGGGAAACAAGTATGGATGTTGGCAGAAGTCACTGCCAGAGCAGCTTCCTGCCTGCAGTGAGGCAGTCTCAAGCAAGGCTGTTTGTCCCCAGGGTTTGATCGGATCCCAGGGCTCCTCACCATTGCCCACACCGAGACGGACACCCCCAAGGAAGTCATTGCTGGACAGTGGCTCCCGGTCCCAGATGGTCAGCTCCAGGCAGATATGCTGCAGGTCTTCGGGGTTGATGCCATTGTAGACAAAGGTGTGGTTGTAATGAGGGTTCAGGGTCTTCTTCACCACAGGTGTCTTCCTTTTGGAGGCTTTGTTTTTGTGTGGTAGGAGGTAGCTGGGGGAAGCAGTCTCTGGATTAGAAGCACATGAGTGACTGCCTCCTGCCCCAGGGGCTGGGGCACCTCAGTACCCCAGTACTTTCCTGACATGGCTCAGGAAGAAGGACCATGACAGTCTACAAAGGGTTGGGTCCCTGCCCTACCTCCTGAAAAGCCTCTCAGCAGACTGCAAATGGTCTAAGGAGGGGGAGAGGGAAAGGACTGGAGCCTGTTCACCCCCAGTCATGTGTCCAGTGGTTTGGTGACCTCTGGAAAGATGATTTGATGGCAACTGCAACCCTGCCCAGCACACAGCCTCCCACCATGACCTCTCAAACAGCTAAAACCCAGGAGAAGGTTTGCTACCAGGAGTATCCTGTCTCTGGGCAGACAGTGACTTCCAGGGCACAGGGCAGCTATCAGAAAGGAGACTCTTCCCTGCCCTAGGTCCCTGCAGCAGCTCTGGAAATCATCCTGGGATGCAGACAGAGTGCAATGCCTTCATTTCCCTCCCTGTCCAGGACCCACACTCACCCCTTAACAAAGCTGTCTGAGGTCCCCCCAGACTTGGCAGCTGTGAGATTCTTGGCTTCTTTGATCCAGACCTGGAGCTCACCACCTTCCCCCATTTTGCCTGGGAAAAACCAAACACAGCAAAGATTAATCAGCCTTGATTTCACCATCACTTCTGGGAAGGTCTTGCTGAGCAACTCTCAGCACAGAAGGAGGTACATATTCCCAGTCAGTATCTCTTCTTGCCTCCTTCCTCACTGATCTTGCCTGCTGAGGCAGAAGCAGACAATTGCTTCACATGGGGTCTAGCCCCAGGAAAGCACTGAGGCCTGTCGACCAGCCTGAAGACAGTCAGGTCCACCTGGATCCAAAGCAGCCTTGCAGATGTCACAGAGAAAGCTGCAGCAGCATTACCCAAAAAACGCACCCAGATCCATCCCACCTGACCACAAGCACATCCCACAGGCTACACAAAGATCCCAGAGTTCCAACACTCACCTTTCCTGCCATTCCCAGCCCCAGGGTGCTTGGAAGATGGGATGTACTTCATGGAGACAACCAGCTCCCCCTTATACTGGTGGAGACCAGCAGCATCCGCCCCAATCTGTGAAGAGGCAAGACTTAGCAAACACTGTCAGAGGCCAAAGCAGGCATGGCAATGACACGGGCCACACACAGCACCTGCCCATGCTGCACCAAAGGGCTTGGTTTCTCCCAGAGGTGGTCTAGCCAGCATCATTACCAGGTCAGACTCAGATCAACAACTTTGGGATCATACTCTGGCTCAATCACCTCCCTTAGGAAACCCTATTTAGAGGTTTCCACAAGTTGCTTAAGCCTCAGCTATGCCATGGGCCAAACCCACAGCGTGAGCTAGTCTAGAGAATCAGACTGAAGTTCAGCAGCATCTGCTGATGCCATCAAGTTGCATGAAGGCCCTCATGGCCTGGCTCTGCACCCCGCAGCAGGATGTCCTTGCCAATTTCCCTCATTTATTTCCCTGAACTTGTCTCCAATTCCTCTGGGCTGGGGCAGGCAGCTGGGAAGAGTCATGCTCTTGGAGTGATCAAACAAGCAGAATGAAGGAGAGACAATTCCTACAATACCACACAGAGCACTTTCTGAGAAGGGAAGCTCAGCTCAGGGCAGAAGATCTGCCCTCTTTAACTGTAACAGTACTGCTGTCTGCTTTTGGTGTTTTCATTTCTCCAAAGATGTGATTTGGCATGAGCCTTTTGACAGCTCTTGGACAAGGCCTCTGCACCCCTCTGCCCACTGAGGGTTATCCCAGGCACAGGGGACTGCAGGCAGCAAGACTGGGGTGGCAGGGCCAGCACCTTGCCGTGCAGGGGCAGAAACTCCTCCAGCTGGCTCTCGAAGTTCCAGGCATCCAGTGGGACTTCCACCTCCCCCAGGAACGTGTTGCGGCCAAAGCGGTCGTGGTGCCAGACTGAGAACTGCAGCGTCCTTGCAAGCAGCAGGGACTTGTTAATCTCATACTAGGAAGACAGGAAAACCACTAGTGAGCAAGCAGCGCCAGGCAGGGGACAGGCTTGGCATATACCATCAAGGAGCAGTGCTCCAGCAGGAATTAAGCCAGATTTGAGGAACAATGAATGCACACAGGAGACTCTTCATCCTCCTTTCCAAGCCTACTGATAGCTCAAAGCCCTGGAGTAGTGGTGCAGCAGCCCATGTGCTACAGGAAAGTGGTCTCAGACCTCCCCACCCCATCCCACCACAAGTGAAACTCTCCCTGCCCACTAAGCCTTGGGTGGTCAGAGCACAGACCTCAGCAAACTCATATGTGAGAGCCTGGAGACCAAACCACAGATGGCATTTCCATCCTGTCTGAAGATTACATGGCCTCTGCAACATGCAGCTGGGCTTGGGGATGGAGCCTGTCAGTCTCACCACCCATCTGTGGCCAGCATGGGAATGATGAAGGGCAGTGCCAAGTGCTTCTGCCCTGGGGCCCAGAACTGCCTTATCTCTCCTTCTGCAGCCATGCTGCCCTCCCCTCCCACCAATATAACCTGCCTGCAACAGCCCAGGAGCCTTCCTGTCTGGGTTAAGCAGAAGACCTCAGCTCTGGGGAATGCCACAAAAGCCAGTAACACAGTCTGTGACACATCTGCAGCTCTGCCATCACCCCCTCAAGGCACCCAGGGTTAGATATCACGGCCACATCAGAGCAGCAAGCCACCCTGGAATGGAGTTTCTCAAGCTTTTGGGATGCAGTGTCTGGACACAGGTCCTTTGCAGAGCCCCTGTCTCAGGGACTAAATTGCTCCAGCAGCATCCCCAGGGGCAAGCGCCTGCCTGACACTGCAACAAGGAGTGGGCTGCACCCCAGCCTAGCTGGCTGACCTTCAGCAGCTCGTTGTAGAGGGGGTTGATAGTGTTGCGTTTGATGGTTGTCTTGCGTTTCCCTTGCCGCGATTTGTCAGGCAGGAGGTAGGTCTTGACGTACCTGAAGGGAAGAGCACACAGCACTTCACCAAGGTTTCCCTACAACAAGCCCACTGAGACCCCTGGGCAAGCCCAGACCTCCTGCCTCACCAAGATCCACCACTTACAAATCCCATCTGTGGTGGGCACCCCACAACCCAGCTGAGCACCACCAGCAGTGCCACCAGCCATTGCCCCCCCTGGCTCTCACGGGTTGGAGCGCTTCTTGCCCTCATCCCCGTAGGCCAGCTGGCGACACTCCTTCACGTGAATGAACAAGGTCTGTGTCTTCTGCTCGTAGCTCAGGGAGAAGGAGATTCCTCCAGTGACCGCAACATTCCCGAAGTCGCCAGCCTCACTGTAAATGCTGACCATGCTCCCCAGCGTGCTCTAGAAGACATGGCAGGGCTGAGCCGGGGCAACACCACCTTTGTTCACAGCAATGCTACTCCCCATGCCTCCTCTGCACAGTCACTCTCACCCCTCCATGGCTGAAGATGGCTGCGAAATACCCCCTCTGCCACATGCAGACTCCCTGGAAGAGAGCTGGGTCTCTGCACTGTAATTCCCTTCAAGGGGAGGAAGTCTCAAAACCCCCAAAGTTCTTGCCCATGCACCCCAGGAGCTGCTCACTGTGCCCCTATCCCACTTAACCTGTTGAGCACTGCTCTTCTCCATTTCTTCCTGTGATGGACATGGCCATGCCACAGGGACTCACCGAGGAGGTGCCGCTGCGCATGCTGCCCCGGGCCACCCTCTGGCGATGGATCTCCACTAGGTTATCAATGTCCTCCTCCTCCTCCTCCTGCACAGAAAGAAACAAGTCACCTATGTAGGGAGTGTCAAGGCACAGCAAGCCAGGTTCCATGGCATGCCAAAGGTCTCACCAACTCTGTGTTGAGGCCAGGGACTGACTTGCTCCTGTCCCCCAAAGAGCTGCCTTCCCCCACGAAGTCCTCTGGGCGCAGGTCGATCACCGACTTGGTGTAGTCTGCATAAGAGATGGTGAAGCAGGAGGCAGCAGCTTGGTGCAGGACTGGCAGAGCACTGCTGATTCTTCAGACAAGAGACTGCTCCAGTATCTCCTATCCATACCGAAAGCCTGCCACAGCCTAGGGAGAAGCACCCATCCACCCCTTGCCTTGTTGACACTCCCTCTCACCTGCTGGCCTCAACACCCGCCGAGGATTCTTCTTGAATATTGTTTGGTGCTCGTCCACCAAAGCACTGCTGCGGTTCCCCACAGAGGCATCCTAGGGAGGAAAGGTCCCTTCATAGGAGGCAGGACTATCCACTCCATGGGGCTCCCAGCCTCATGGCCCAGCACAGGGCTGAGCCTGCCAGAGTTGCAGCACACACCCGTCCATCAGGGAACGTGGCTTTGGAGCGGAAAGGGAGGGTCATGCTGGAAGCAGCAGATCCTGCTGGTGCAGCAGCCTGTTTTCCATCTCTGAATGGGGCAGCTTTCTCCAGGGAGTTCCTCCTGTGGAGGACACAGAAAGATCTGTCCCAGGCCAAGAGCATGGCTATAAGAACAAGCACTCAGGCAGGAAGCACTATCTCCCCACAAGTTTCCCAGAGCACCTCAGTGTGGAGAGCACAGGATGGGTTTCAGCCCAGCCAGAAGACCCAGCTGTCCCCAATTAGAACAAGAAAAGCACACTGGAAATTAAGATCTTTGTATCCCACCAGGTCAGCCTCACTAAGAACAACCCACCTGGGGAGCCCCTCACCTGCCCCCCACACCACCAGGTCTGTAGCCATCCAGGCTCATGTTTTCCATGGACTCTGTGTCACTTTTGCCATCTCGAGGCTCCGAAGCATCCAGAAGTGAGCTGCAGACAGACAAAACCACAGGTATGTCCTGTTTGGCAAGGAGGCCAGTCTGAGAGAGAGCTTCTCTGCCATCAATGGTCTGAGCAGGACAACAGCGTCCCTCTTGTCTCTTTGGCAGGTGAAGGCTGACATTCAGCGTGGCGAGATGGCAGGGATCCTCACCTGGGCCCAGAGCAGGGTGCAAGTGAGCTCTGCTGCCGGGCTGCAGAGGAGCTTCTGGCCTCGCCAAGCTGGGCTTTCTGAAGGAGGGTTTGTCCCACAGTCTCTCTCTTACTGGCTGGAAGGAGAGAGGCATCAGGAGGACCTCTATTCCAAGCCTTAAACCAGGAGCTGCTCCCAGCCACCTCTGTGCTGGGCAGAGTTGCACCAGGGAAAGCCTGCACACCCCAGAGGGCCAGGCTGCAGGATACCTTACTGTGGCACCTGTACCTGCTGTCCTGTGCCGCAGAGACAGTCGCACCATGTCACTGCCCAGCCGGTTGGCAAAGCGGTTAACTCTCTGGTCATAGAACCAGTCGCCTGTTGTCTTCTTCAACTCACTGCAGGGTAGGGAGGTGAGGGGCATTCAGGGGCAGTGCAGGACAGCTCCCTGCATCCCCCTCTCCTCCTTTGTGATTGCCACCAGGCAAGGAGAGCTCATGGCACAGTGGGCACACTGGTGGCTGAGCAGAGATGATGCACTGGGCAGACAACAGACACAATTATATCCCCAGTAAACACAGGAGCAAGATGAGTTCTGTAAGACAGGAAAAGCCAACAGGGAGGAAACTTGGGGTGCTTACAACACAGGCTGCACAAGGGACACAGAGGGATCTCAGAGTCAAATAAGATCAGGGTGGGCATGAAGAAAGTGCCAAGAGTGAAGCACAACCAAGTTCTTCATCACCCAACCATTGGTGCCCATCCCATGGAGTGACAGCAGAGACAACTGGAGAAGCCTAGCTAGGCTAGGAAAGCTTAGCTGTGAGGCATCAAGCTGAAGTTACTGGGAAATAGAAGGGGCCAGGAGGAGCATGCAGAAGATCCCTTTCATTTTGTCTTAGGGCACTCACGCCTCCTTGGTGCAGACTTTGCAGCGCCAGGAGTTGTTTGGGCTGTAGGAACGACAGTCCCGACACACCAAGTGGTTGCAACCCCGGCAGGTGTTGGCTTTGGGGCTGATGCGGCTCAGACTCTGCTGGCAGCGGGCGCAGGTCCGCTCGCTGTAGCGCTGGCTGCCCTTCTTGGCTCCCTTGCGCCGGATCTCCAACAGCTCGTTCTTCAGGCGCCTGCTCAGAGCCCAGCATTGGGAGCCGTCAGAGCCACAGTGGGACCCTGATGCTGGGGCAGAGCTGCCGGGATAGAGCTGCCATCCCAGTGCCATCGCCCACACCCTCGCCCCTCCAGCCGCTTTGAGTTCAAAGCGGGGAGACGAGCTCTCTGCCTCGCCCAACCACTTCCTCACCTGATCCTCCTCTCCTCTGCCTTGCGAAGCTCTTCATCACGCTGCAGGACCTGCAGGATCAAATCCCTCTCTGCCTCCGACAGGAAGGACAGATCCACAGCCTCCGACATCGCTCTACTTAGAATCGCTCACCCTCACCAGAAGGAAGCTGGCCGTACCCACGCTAGGAGCAACCAGCACAGCCACGTCAGGGCTGGCAGCCCCCCTCAGCCGCACACCCCGTGCTTGTCTTGTCCCTGGCTCTCTGCCCAGGGCACGGAGCCCAGGCGGCACACAGCATCGAGTGATTTCCAGTCACCACCTGCAGCCCGGGGCGCGCCTGGCCGCCACCCCCAGCCCAGATCACCGCACCCAAGACACCGTCTCGCAGCCGGTCCGGCCTGCCCCGCCACCCCACGGCCCTGCCTAGGGACCGGCGCTGCTGCGGGCTAGGAGCCGGCCGCCTGCCAGCTCCGGTGACCTCAGCCAGCTCCGTGGGACCGCGCCTGACGCCCAGCACCGCTGGGCACCCTCGGTGGGGCAGGAACTGCCCGAGGCTTCTGCCCTCACAAATGCACCCCGGGCTCGGAAAGTTGCTCATATGCGTCTCCCCCTACCTCCCGCAGAGCCGGACACGCAGCGGCGGCAGCAGGATCTGTCCCAGAGGCGTAGACGGCGGGACAGCGTGAGGCCGCGGCAGCGTCAGCCCCGACGGAGCCGAGCCGAGCCGAGCCACGCTCCCGGAGCACCGTCTCAGGGGTCCGCAGCCCGCCCGCCGCCCTGACACCCCCTTGCTTACGGCCGGGCACCAACGAGACTGAGGACTGATGACAGCTGGAAGCGGCCGCTGCCGATCCCTGCGTGAGATCCTTCTGACCCCGCAGCCGCACCGCGCCCCAGCGTCGTGGCGGGGTCGGTCTCCCAGCTCCTTTCTGCCGGGACTGGTGTCCGTGGCGTCCGGAGCAAAGACACGCCGTCAGCCCCGCACCGGACCGGCGCAGCAGTCCCCGAAACACCCCTTCCCCCTGCCGCCATCAGAGGAACTCACCTTGGACGGCCTTCGGCCCACCCGGTACCTGCCACAGCTCCGGCCAGCAACTCCCAGCAACAGCAGAGTGGGGGTGGGGGACGGGATGGGACGGGCCGGGCCGGGTCGGGACGGTGCCGCCTCCTTAAAGGGCCCGCAGCCCGCGCGCCAGCGGCACCGACGGGGCGGGAGGCGGTTCCCGGTCAGTCCGGGTCCCGCACCGCACCGGACAGCGGCTCTTTCCTCGGTCACAGTCCTGGCTGGAGCTCCCGGTCTGCCGCGGGGCAGTCCCTCAGCCCCGGTGGCTGCTCTCCCAGTGGCGTGGCCGGGCAGTGCCTGGGCTGCGTCCCCGCTCCCCATAGACCTACCTGGGAAGCAAGCTCCTCCCAAAGCACACATAGGCGGCGGCACAAAGGTTGCAGTCCCCCGCGCTGCTGGGTGCCCTCCCGGGGTGCCCCGCACGGCGGCAGGCGAGGGACCAGACCCCAAGCAGCACGGCCGCACTGTGCCCGCAGCAGAGGACGGCCCCACTGCAAGGCTCCAGTCACTGCCCTCGTCCTTGACGGGCAGAGATATGATCCCAGTAGGGGAGCCCGCAGCCGCTCAGGCAACGGGAAATCGGGAACACACACAGCAGGATAAGGTATGGGGCTCACAGCTGTAGGGAAGCGAGATGGGAGGTGGCAGGAGGAGATGTGGGGCTCACAGCTGTGGGGAGGCAACTATTTGCCATGCAGGATGGAGAAGCCACATGGGAGGCCAGCTTGGAACAGTTCCAAAGCAAACATGAGGGTGCAGCTCTGCCCACACTTTCAGCTGCGCCCCAAGTTTCACTCCAGGACAGGGCAGAGCCAGAGGTTCCCAGGCGGAGAAGACTAGATACCTGCACAGGGACAACCCACGGGGATTTGGGGCACCAAAGGCCCAACTGGCAGCTCTCTCCTGGGCAGGGCTTTCTCTCCAACATGTACACACATGCTGCTCAGGTGATAGGGATTTGGGTTCAACAGGCAGAACTGAAAGGAGAGGACATAATAGGCAAAGGCTTTGCTCCTCGAGCCTCTCCATGCACCATACTGGAAACCAGCACCCCAAGCCAGACTCAGACATTTGCACCAGTGATTGTATTTTAACTGGAGAAAAAACAGAGTTCAACATATGTTTTCAGCAAAATGAAAAAAGCACATAGCCTGTCCCTAACTGGCTGAAAGGGAGCCTGGCAGGAATCTGAGGTTTATTCAGTCCTATGGCTCTCTCCTGTGTGAAAATGGGACTAAAAGTGCTACCATGTGCTCAGGATCTGGGCAGTAACAGGCAGTGCTGGCAGCAGTACTCGGGATGCTCTCAGCCACAGTTCTTGTCCTCTGCCAGGGTATGGCTCCTGGAGGGATTTCCAACTGCTGGGCACTGCTGCCACCTGGGAACAAAGGGATGCAAAGTTCATCCAGGCTGGCAGCAGGCATCAGTAGCCTCTCCTGCCACTGATGCCCAGATACCTGGAGCCATGTTCAGACCTGTGGCCAGCTAGGTGGATAATGTTGGCCGGCACTCGAGATCCAGCACAAGGTGATGGACGTGGGGCGCATAGGATTTCACTGGCTCAATGTGCAGGATCCTGGTGAGCCACAGCTGCCCGTGCAGCTCTACCAGCAGCTCCTGGATCCGTGCTGCTGTGGTTTCAGCCCACCTCTGCCACTCAGGTTTGATCCTGGCTCCCAGTGTCTCCTTCCCGCCATCTTCCACTGGGTCTTGTGCCTTTCCATCAGAGTCTGCTGCCTCTGGTGACTCCTGCTCAGCCTGCAGGACTGGGGTCTGTGGTGGGGCTGACACAGGGTGACTCTCCACGTTGTGGTGGATATGGAGAACTCCACCCGTGCTCTTCTTCAGGACACGGCAGGCCACTGGCCAACCTTCCTCTGAGCTGGGAATCAGCCCTAGGTTCACGCGGTCTGCTACATCCTGCAGCTCCAACTGGAAAGAGAGGGAAAGTGAGGTGTATGCCAGGTAGGGAGAGCAGGTCTGTGGCTGGGTGGCACTGCACACCTGTCGGCTGTCCCCATGGTAGACATGGCAGCGGTCCTGCACACCATTCAGAGCCAAGTTCCTCCGCAGGGCCTCCACGGCGTGACCATTCCACTCACAGGCATGGGCAAAGGCAGCCTCCGCATGAACTAGGTACGGCAGCGTGAAATAGCCGATGCCTAGGGACAGGAGGTGGCAGTGGCTGAGGGCAGGGTTTGGGCACCATTAGGGATTCGTGCTCCTAGCCCAAGGCAGGGCAGGATGCGGACTGCCGCTCTGGTTCTCTTAATCTGCTTTGCTCCAGGTTGGAACTAGCCCAGATGCTGGGAAAATGGAAATTCATCCCTCCTTCCTCTGCAAAACAGAATTTGTCTTGACAGACGCTTAGAGGAGCTTATTTTGCTGTCAGTCCTTGGCCATTAGCTTGAGATGTGCCTCGAGCTCAAAACCTGCTTCCACTCTATGCAGAAAGGTCCAGACTACCATTTATTTTAATGGACCCAGAGCAATTTTGCAAGTGCCACATCCTGTCTGTGGGCACAAACTGGAAGCACTAACTTGCCTAAGCACAAACCAGCAGCCCCCTTGACATGCAAATGCCTGATGTGATCTTCCCAGTCATCTGACAGCACAGGAAGCTTCAGTCAGCACCCACTTGTCACGAAAGCACATCAGTACAAGCTCAGGACAGCTCCAGGAGCTTTTAGAAGGGGCTTTATCAAGGGGAAATCTTTGCCCTGTATCCAAGTGGTTCCCATGATCGGCACCAGACACAGGGCAGTGATCTGCAGAGCCTGAGTGCAAGGTAATCTTGAGTGTCCGAAAAGACATAGGAGGGGCAGCAGTGCCACATTAGCTGAAGGCTCACAGATGGGGCAGGAGCTCTAAGCCTGGGCATTTTTCCACTCCAGACTGGAAATGATGTTTGACATCCACTTGCATGCCACTGGTACCTGAATCACTGCTCCCAGCCTTCCTGCCTCTTCAATCCTGTCCTACAAACCCCTGCACCATCCCTGTTACCTGCGTAGAGATCTACCAGGACCTCCCCGGAGCAGGGCAGTGAGGCTACCCTCAACTTCTCTGTGATGTTGCCTGCTGAGAACATGCACTTGGTCACGTCGAACGTATACCTGGGAAACATCACCAGCCTGGTGAGGGCAGTCTCTTGCCTGCACCGGCTACATCCTGCACCACAGCTCCAGCCTACCTGATCCCATTGTCCATGTGCTCCACCCAGCCATCCTGGCCCAGCAGCAGGGTGACACTGGGGGACCGCATCCCATCTGGCAATACTCGTCCTTGCCTGGCCAGCCGCTGAGCGCCCAAAGCCGAGGCAACTGTCTCCCACAGCGCTGGACCTGCAGCACACCCATTCCAGGAGCTTTGGGAAAGGCCAGGGAAGCTCCACGGGCAGGATCTGGGTGGGCAGACACTGCTTCCTCTTACCCAGCTTCTCCCACAGTGCAGCCCTGAAGCTGTCCTCGCTCAGCAGCACCAGGTTCCCATGCCGCTGCCAGGCATGGGGCACATCACGCTCCAGCTCCTCTGACCAGTTCTCACCCAGCAGCTGGCGTAGCTTATCCCGCAGCTTCTGGGCAGGTGTCTGCCGGCAGGCTGCCCTGGAAAGGACAGGGTCCTGTGGGAGGGATGTGACACATGGGACTGAGATGCTGCCCCACAGTAGGGCTCAGGGCAAGGGGTCTCTCCCAACCTGGATCTGGACCAGGTCACAGGGCATCTCTTGTGGCAGCGACAGGAGAAGCTGGGAGAGCTTCTCCTCCAGTACAGGTAAGGCCACACATCCGCCCTGCATCTTCTGTAGCCGGTAGCGTCCATCCAGGAGCTGCTCCCCTTCCAATTTCTCCCTATAAGGCCAAGGCATGGTCAGGTCTCCTCAGCCTCACAGCCATCCCACTGCACAGAAGGGAGCCCTCCCTTGGGTGCAGAACCACCCTTTGGAGCTCTCCTCCTGGCTAGCCCTGCCTGCACTGTGCCAGAGTAGCCACAGGGCTCCCATTCCTTCTTGTAGGCTCACCTGAGGCGCTGGGCAAACTGCGGCTCCGTGGCCAGAGCAGGGACGGAGATGGGCACATCCCTGGCCTCCATCCTGCAAAGTCCCAGGATGGAGGAACATCACCTGTCAGGGACAAGGTTGGCTGACAGGCAGGCACGAAGCGTCAGGCTCACAAGGGAGAGGAGGGAGGGGTCGGTAGGGGTCCCTGGCACCACCATGCGGGGGACATCGGAACCGCAGCTGCATCCCGGGGCAGGGGGCTGACTGCCCTGGAGGTGCTGTGAGGCGCTTGGGGATGGGGTGACTGGGGAGGTGAGGCACCCCAGGGGCATGAGAGAATGCAGTGCCCGGTGGGATGGGGTATCTGGGGGTGGGGCCCGGGCGTATGAGGTTCTCCGGGGTGGGGTTGGAGTGCGACACTGAATGTGGTGTATGGCAGTGGGGTGCTCTAAGGGATGGTGTGCCCAGGGTGTGCGGATGCCCGAGTGGCGGGGTCACCAGGGGGCCAGGTTCTTTAGATCCGAGGTACTCTAGTGGAATAGGGAATAGGGTGCCCGTGTGGATTAGGAGGATGGGGAGCCTTGGCAGTGAGGTGGGCGTGCAATAAGGGTTGATATGCCCAAGGACAGGGCGCCTCAGGGGATGGGCTTCCCTAGGAGTGAGATACCCGGGGAACTATGCCTCAGGGCAAGTGCCCAGGACAGCATCCCTGAGAGCGCGGGCCTGCCCCGGAAGCCAGCACCGCATGGCTGTCCCGAGAAGGAGTCCCCAGATACCCAGAACCCCTGGTGAGGGGTGCCAGCCGCCCCCGCCCCCGCCCCCCGTTCCTACCGAGCGGAGCGCACATGCAGCGGCGGCGAGGTTCCCTGTTTCCCAGCGGAGCGCTTTCTGCGCCGCGCCGCCGCCATGTTTGTTGTAGGCGTGGCGGAAGCGGGGGGAACGGTGTGTGGAGAGGGACCGGAAGTGGGGTGGCCTGGGCGGCGGGATGGCGGGGCTGTCTGTGCGGGATCCTGCTGTGGATCGCTCCTTGCGCTCCGTCTTCGGTGAGTGCCGAGGGGGCGGGGAGAAGGCGAGGGTGGGCAGGCAGGAAGCGGGGCGAGCGGGCTGCTAGGGGGTGCGGGCGGACCAACCGACTCCTCCCCCTCGAGGTTGGTATCTGTGCAGCCCTCGGCCTCCGCGCTGACCGGCGGCCGCCGTCTCTCATCCACAGTGGGGAACATCCCGTATGAAGCCACAGAGGAGCAGCTGAAGGACATTTTCTCAGAGGTTGGGCCTGTGGTCAGCTTTAGGTGAGAATGGCTACCGGCCTCCCCGGTTCCCCTGGGCAGCGTGGGCACATCTCGGCTCGAACTCCAGAGTAGGGCTGGCTGTGCAGAGACGGTCTGCGGGGTTTGATGGGGCTGTGAGGCTGTAACAGCTGTGCTCATGGTGCTGAGGTCCTGTGTTGAGGACGCCTGGACATGTGGAGCAGTATGGCCTGTGCACAACAGCGTGAACATGGGCACACTGTTGCAGATTGGGGGGAGCTGCCCTGCTGTGGCATGGAGCTGGAACACATAAGTTCTTAGGTCCTGATCAGGCCCCGTGCAGAGAGGTGGGAGTGCAGAGCAGAAGCATCCTTGGGGCACTGGAAGGGTTATATTCCTGACTTGGCACCAGGCTTTGGAGAACTCTCAGTTAAGAGCTTAGGAGCTGCAGGAGCATCCAGCACAGTCCTGCATCCCCAGGAGCTGCTTTCATGGGGTCAGAGAAAGCACAGTGCACTGATAGTTTTGGGAACACTGATTGATCTGGATCTGGAAGGGGTTTTGGCTCTGGCTTAGGACTGATGTTGTACACCTGACCTTTACCCTGGTGCTTTCACTCTGTTCCCCATCACTCCTGTGTCACATACTCTGACAGTCCCCTCCCAAATGATGGGAAGCTGTAGGGACTGCACACTGTTCGATGCCTGTACAGCTCTCAGTGTTGGTGATCTGCTCACTCTGCAGGCTGGTGTATGACAGGGAGACAGGAAAACCAAAGGGCTATGGCTTCTGTGAGTACCAAGACCAGGAGACGGCCCTCAGTGCCATGCGGAACCTGAATGGGCGGGAGTTCAGTGGAAGAGCTCTGCGTGTTGACAATGCAGCCAGTGAGAAGAACAAGGAGGAGCTGAAGAGTGAGTGAATGTTTGGGATAAAGATCACAGTGGTGTTGTGTGGGCCAGGCTTTTTCAGTGTTAAAAGCTTTGTGTCTTGTGCAAGTCTGGTGAGGTGCAGACCTTGTGGAGCTCCAAGTGATGTATGCAGTAGTTCTGCAGAGGGATGTGTGGGCTCAGCTCTATTTCATCTCTCAGATGATGCCCCTGTTTTCATTGACTTCCTTTCCCTGTGTGCTGTGGTGCTCCCTTCTGATGAGCCCTCTTTAGAAATGGCTGGTTCATGCTGCTATATGAGGTCACAAACTGTTTTTCAGGTTTGGGTACAGGTGCACCCATCATAGAGTCACCCTATGGGGACCCTGTCAATCCTGAAGATGCCCCTGAGTCCATTAGTCGGGCAGTAGCCAGCCTGCCACCTGAGCAGATGTTTGAGCTGATGAAGCAGATGAAGGTGAGTGGAGAGCTGCAGTCTTGGTGTGAGTACAGATTTTAACACTGCTGCCTGTGCCCTTTCCCCCTGTTGTGCCTCGTAAGAGCTCTGATCTGTTTGTCTCCCCAGTTGTGTGTCCAGAACAGCCCCCAGGAAGCCAGGAACATGCTGCTCCAGAACCCTCAGCTGGCTTATGCCCTGCTGCAGGCCCAGGTGGTCATGAGGATTGTTGACCCAGAGATTGCACTGGTTTGTTCTTTGTCGCCTCATCCAGGGTTGGTAGGATATTTGTGGTAGCCTGTTGTGGAGAGGGGATGGAAGAGGACTCCTTTCTCTTTCTTATGCCTCTAGAAAATCCTTCATCGTCAGACCAGTGTTCCTCCTCTGATCCCAAGCAACCAGCAGACAGTACCAGGGCCAGGGCCTGGGCCAGGACCAGGGCCTGGGCCAGGGCCAAATGCCCAGCTGAACCCACAGAATACGCCCTCATCCCAGCCACAGCCCATAGTAAGAGCCTTGCAATGCATGTACTGTGCTGGGGGTGGATGGGTATTGCTGGTACCAGCTTTCCCAGCTGAGGTGCCCATGCCCAGGTGACAGGGCTCCCCTGAGGTCTGATTTTTCTCCTGCGCAGGGTGGGATGCACGTGAATGGTGCTCCTCCTCTGATGCAGCCACCCATGCAGGGAGGAGTGCCAGCCCCAGGACAGATGGCAGCCCCTGTGCAGGGCCCAGGCCCTGGCCCCATGGCTCCAGGAGGTGAGTGCATGTGATATGGCTGAACGGTGCCCTGGGCACACAGGTCCTGCAGACAGCCCTCCTTTACCTTCCCCCTAACCAGAGGGCTTGACCCTGTGAGAGCATATATGTGTGCATACCATGTGTTGTGGTTGTGACTGCTGCCAGTGGCAGTCCAGAAAGTTGGCTTGTCTCTGTCGGGGACCAACATCAAGAATATAAGCCTGGATGTTCTCTAAGGAGCTAGGAGAGGGGTGGTGTTTGGAACCAAAGGAACTGGTTGGTTATGCAGGCATGGCTGAGGAGGGACCTGATCTTTACCTATTACCTCTCAGGTGGGATGCAGCCGCAGGTTGGGATGCCAGGTGGAGGTCCTGTCCCCTTGGAGCGTGGACAAGGTAAAAGAGCTGTTGGTTAGTGCTGTTTGTCATTAAGCCTTGCTCCAGAGAGAAGCCTGACTACTGGTGCTGAGCAGTGCTGTACCAAGACCCCTTGCCAGCTACCTCCAGCCTTGCCTGCCCTGAGGCAGCTCCTACAGCACTGGGCTGTGCCCAGGTTGGTTTACTTAGGCACAGAGCTGTTTTAGCAGCTCTCCTGCCTCCAGGGTTCCAACCCATCCCAGCTTGTTCTGCCCAGTGTTGTGCAGATGTGCCCTGGAAACCAGGAGATCTGCCCTGCTGCTGCAGAGCCCCAGTCAGCAGGAGTGCTTGTGTTTTCCTGCTCTCTGCGAGCCTGTGCCTGTTGCTGCGCCTGTGCGGACAGGCAGAGCTTGCTCTTCTCTGGTCCTTGTGCTCCCTTCCTGCTTGGGTGTGCTGGGAAGCAGCCTGTGCTGTCTCCGCTCCTGCTTGCGTCTCCCAGTGCTCCCCGCATTGTGCCCAGCAGAGGGAGCTGCGCCCTCACTTCTGCTTGCTGCGGCGAGTGCGAAGCTTGGCAGGGATTTCCCGGGCAGGCAGGCTTGGCTTTCCCTTCGCAGGCACGGTCTGTGCGGCCCAGCCCCGGAGCCCGGTTCCTTACATTTCACAGGCTGTGTGACCGCCTGGTCCAGCCACGTGCTGGTGTTGGCATAACCAGGGCCTTCCTGTTCTCCCAGTCACAAGGCACACAGGCGATTGACACCTCTATTGGCTTGACTTCAGGAATATGGCATGGTTCTGAGATCCTCTGGTCTTAGGTACTTAGACGCAGCTGACTCTCATTTTCTTCAGGGTGGACACCATCTTCCTGAGAGCAGCCCAGTAGCTCTTGGCTCTCAGAAGGTTTTGGAGAACAGTCAGAAAGCTGGAACTGGGGAGTGCCATGGGAAGCTGTGGGCAGGGTTAGAAGCAGAAACTGTCTGGCTGTGTGTTATGGGGTGCAGTGTGGCCCCACAGAATGCTGTTTCTCATAGCAGGATGTTCTGCCCTGCGTATTCATGCAGAGTGTGAGGAAAGGGCTGTGCCGAGCTGACTGTCACACCTGTGGTGACAGATGGTGTGTTCGTGGAAGAAGTTGATAAAGCCAGACCTGCAGCATGCAGGTGTTCTCTGTAGGTTTTCCAGTGGAGTTGAGGGAGCAGAGATGGTCCTGCAGGCAGTACTGTCCCCAAGGCTGAGTGCATGTGTGCATACACTATTTACGTGTCTGCTCTTCTCCCTCTTTTCCTGCTGCTTGCCCAGGGAACCTGCAGCTCTCGCCCGTGGGACCTGCCAGGCCTGCGTCTATCGAACGCGTTCAAGGTATCCCAACACCTGCCAGCTCCCTCCTCCCCTGAAGCTTGTTGTGAAATAGCAGCTTTCACCCTGCTATGCTCAGGGCTGGGGACTGGCCTGTCACTGTAGCCTAATAGAGTAACAAAGAGACAAGATTTTCTGCAAGGCTGGAGGAAAGGACAGGCTAGTACTGTGCACAGACGGCCACTAGTGGAAAAGAAGAGCCTGCTTGGAGAGGACCTTTGCTTGCATCCAGCCCACTTTCACACCTTGCTGCCAGGATCCTTCCAGGTCTTGTGTTGCATCTGTTGATACTTGCACTTGTAGGTACTGCCGTAGGGGCACCCACACTTAGTTTGCTAACCTGGCGCTGTGATGGGCCTGAGGTAGAGCCAGAGCAGGAAAGAGAGGGATAAAATCAGCAGCCCGGGAATGGGCTTTGGTGCACTTGGCCTTCTGTGAAAGGCTGCCCCTGCAGCGGTCAGCATGGCGAGGCTGCCCCACCCCAGCCCCTAGAGTGCTGGAGGACAGGCCTAGCACAGCACTGTTCATGCAGATGCTCATGAGCTCTTGTGTGTCTCCCTGGCAGTGCCCATGCCAGACCCGAGGGCCCCTATGCAGCGTGGACCTCTACCTGCTAGTGGCCCGCCACCCCGAGGCCTTTTGGGAGATGCCCCGAATGACCCTCGCGGAGGGACCCTGCTCTCAGTCACTGGAGAAGTGGAGCCCAGGTGAGGGGAGAGGGAAAGAGAGGAACTCTTGGCACCGTTCCTTACCCAAGGGTAACATCTCACTGAGGACAGGGATGGCACCAGCCTTCCGGGAGTCACTGCTGCCTGGTTGGAGGCATGTGTGTGGCCGACTGTTGGGACAGGCCTGTTTCCCCGGGGATGGGGCATCCCCGGGAGTGGCAGCAGCCTTGCGGCATGGGGCCAGGAGCACCCATCTCTGTACCACTCACCTTCCTCCCCTGTGTCCGGCTTCAGGGGTACTCCTAGCACTCTGCTCAGACCGTGCCAAGCCAGTGTCTGATTCACACTCTCGCTTTTTCTCCTCCTCCTGCTTTGCTCTCCTCGTCTCTCTGCGTCAGAGGTTACCTTGGGCCACCCCACCAGGGAGCCCCTATGCATCATATGCCTGGTCATGACAGCCGTGGCCCCCCCCATGAGATGAGGGGGGGACCCATGGGAGAACCCCGACCACTGATGGGAGAGCCACGGGGGCCCTTGATGGATGCTCGAGGTGAGAGAGGGGGCATGAAGGGTGGCTTAAAGCGTACAGACAAGGAGTCAGAGTGGAGCCCACTGTCCTGAGGCAAGGTGTGGGACATGGAGGTTGGGCAGCGAAATGACTGACTCGCAGGGCAGGGAGGGACAGCAGCAGGGCAACGCACTCCAGGCATGTCTCCTCTGCCCCCAACCCTGCAGCTTCCAAGCACTTGCTAGCCCCTGCAGACAAAGGAGGTAGCAGGCTCGCAGCCTGTGGTAACAGCTCTGCCTTGTCTTTCCTCTGCAGTTGGAAGAGATCCCCGAGGGTTGGAGCCCCGGGTGATGGAGCCTCGGGTGATGGAGCCCCGGGTGATGGAGGCGCGAGCCCTGGAGGCACGAGGCCTGGAGCCACGGGTCTTGGAGACACGAGTGCTGGAAGCCAGGGCCATGGAAGCCAGGGTCATGGAGCCCCGGGGCCTGGAGCCTCGAGGGCCTGGTCCCAACCCACGTGGCCCCATGCCTAGTGGAATACAAGGTCCTGGGCCACTTAACATGGGAGCCAGTGGCCCACAGGGGCCCCGCCAGGTACCCACAACACCCATTCTCAGATGGTTGGGCACCAGTGGTGTCTTGTAGATGGGGCTGGGTGGAGGCTGCAATTGTGTCCTGCAGGGCAGCACCTCTGGGAGGAGCAAAGTCTGAGGCAGTGGCTCTCTGAGGGGACTGAGGACATTAATGCCATCTCCCCAGGCACTGCTCATCTGCTGGTAACAAGATGAGGTTCAGGCCTCCCTCCGCCTTTTCTTGCTGCACAGGAAGAAGTGCAGGATTTGAGCAAGAGGAGACCACATAAAATACACAGCAGACTGTTTCACTTCATGCTCAAGCACCTTAAGACCAACTAAGGGCATACATCTGATACCTGCTTTTGTGTTCCTGTATTTGTACAGCTGGGTCCAGAGGTCTCTTGGTACTCACTTCCTCCCTTGTGCCCACAGGTTCCTAACATGGCAGGGGCAGGCATGCAGGGAGGAGGCATTCCTGGGGCAGGGGTCCAAGGAGCTGGTCAGCCCGGAGGCTTTAGCCCTGGACAGAGCCAGGTCACCCCTCAGGATCATGAGAAGGTGAGAGGAGAAAAGGGTGAGACAGTGGGAGCAGCACTTCCTATGAGCTTTCCAGTATTGAGAAAAGCCCCTTCCTGGCTCTGCTAGCCTGTGGCTGCTCTGGCAGAGCACATCTCTGATTCCCCCCTCTCCCCACAGGCAGCACTGATCATGCAGGTTCTGCAGCTGACAGCAGACCAGATTGCCATGCTGCCCCCGGAGCAACGGCAGAGCATCCTCATTCTAAAGGAACAGATCCAGAAGTCCACAGGAGCTCCCTGACAGGTAACTTTCTTAAGCCAGCCTTGGCCTGAGCCTGCTGCCTGTCGGTGAGTCAGAGAACTGCTCAGGGTGAGGCTCTCCTTTCCCTCTTGATGACAGGGCTCACTCTTCTTCCCTTCCTTCTTGCAGGTCTGGCAGGCATGTGGTGGAGATACTATGCACCAGGACAGAGGTGATGCTTCATGGCAGCTGCCTCCCTTGGCTGTCTGAGCTGATACTGTGTTTTGGGTGAGGTTTCTCCTCCCCTACTAACACTTTCCCCTCCCATTCACCCTTTTTTTCTGTGTGTATATTTTACGATGTTTGAAATAAAGTGGGAGGAGGGTTTGAGTAAAGCCATGTCTCTGGCTGCCATGTTTGGTCTCTTGTGGAGACCAGAGTGGGGCTGATGGGAACATACTGCCCTGGCTCCAGGCTAGTCCAAACCGCTCCTCCCTTATCCCCAGCACCAGGGCAAGAGGTAGCTGTGGGGCTTTGCTGTGCTGTACTGTTTGCAGCTGTTCTGAGTGCTGTAGGTGATGGGTGGGATGGGGAGCTCGGCTTTCTGTGCCCTCTGACTGGCTGGGGAGGGCTCTGTATCCGGTTGCTGTATCGCTTACCATGCTGACCTGCTCGGTCAGGCTGGGTTTCCCCTCTTCTCTCCATGTGCTCGAGTGGAATTTGTTGCCTTTGCTTGAGCTGTGTTTGAAGTTGGCCTAATGGTTAGGGGACTAGAACATGGCTCTTGAAAGGAAAGACTGAGAGAATTGGGTCACAGGATACCACAGGATGTTAGGGGTTGGACAGCACCTTCACAGATCATTGAGTCCAACTCTGCCAGAGCAGCACCATAGAATCTAGTGCAGGTTACACAGAAACACATCCAGACAGGGCTTGAAAGTCTCCAGTGAAAGAGACTCCACTACCTCTCTGGGCCACCTCTTCCAGTGCTCTGTGACCATTACAGTAAAGAAGTTTTTCCTCATGTTGAGGTGGAACTTCTTGTGCTGCAGTTTATACCTATTATCCCTTGTCTTACCATAGGGTGCAACTGAAAAGAGTTTGTCCCCTCCCTCTTGACCCCCAGCCCTCAGATACTTGCAAACAGTTTCCTCTTCACTAGATCTAAAAACCCCAGGTCCCTTAGCGTCTCCTCATACGGCAGTGCTCCCTTAATCATCTTCATAACGCTCCCTTGGACTCCCTCCTGTAGATCCCTGTCCCTCCTGAACTGGGGAGCCCAGAATGGAATACAATATTCCAAGTGAGGCCTCACCAGGGCAGAGTAGAAGGGGAGGAGAACATCCCTCATTCTGCTTTTTAGTCTGAAACGGAGAAGACTGAGGGGAGAATCTCAGAAATGCTTATAAATATTTAAAGGGTGGGTGTCAGGAGGATAGTGGTGCCCAGTGGCAGGACAAGGGTGCAAACTTGAATATAAGAAGTTCCATGTAAACTTGAGAAGGAATGTTTTTAAGGTGTCAAAGCACTGGAACAGGCTGCCCAGAGAGGCGGTGGAGTCTCCATCTCAGAAGACATTTAAAACCTGTCTGGACATACTCTGTGTGACATTCTTTAGGTGAACATGCCTTGGTAGTGGGGTAGGACTCTGATCTCCAGAGGTCCTCTCAAATCCCTACCATTCTGGGATTCTGTGCACTCGTATGTGCCTGGTAGGGAGTGCAGGCTGGTTCGGGGGGTGGCAGCAAGCCCTCGCAGAGGGGCATCTCTAGGTCACCACAGAGGTTTTTATTGCAAAGGAAAGCACATTTAATTTATCTGTTGATGCAAAAGACTGTTTAAACCCAGTGGGGGCTTGGCCCCCAGTACCTGCTCAGTGTGCCCCTCCTCAGTCACCCTCCCCATCCTGTAGTTCTGCCCAGCCCGCTGGGTGATCCTGGCTGCTTCCCACTGCTCCAGCAGCATCATCACAGCACATTCCTCTGGTTCCTCAACTCTGGCTGGGCTGTGCAGAGCTGCAGGCCCACTACCACCTTGAGAAATCCTTGCAGATCAGCAGTCCTCCAATCTGAAGTTTCTCCTGGAGGAATACCTTGCCATGTCTTGCCCGGCTTTGGTGCATGCACTTCTCAGCATTTGCTTACCCCGGGCCATGCTCTGGCATTAGGAGTGAGGCCACATGGGCAAAGGCCCCAGTCCACTGGCATCCCAACCTGGCTTCCACTTAGAAGTTCTCCTTGTTGAAGTAAAACTGGACTTTCCTGGGGTCCAGGCTGGAGTGCTGGTGGCAAGACTTCTGCAGGCTCTTTGCCAAGGCTCCTGGCCCACAGAGGAACACACCAACCACTGACCTGTGCACAGCATGATGTCAGTGTGGGGCAGGTGGGTCAGAGAAAAGTGATTTGCTATCTTTTTCAGGTCCCTACAACCTGTGAGGGACAGGCACACACCTCTCAAAGCCAGTGCTGCCCAACCCAGTTCTGGGTGCCAGGGAAAAGGGGTTGCCTCCCAGATCCAGCACCCTGAACTCCCTGCCTGGCTCTCACCTGGGGTGGGCTGTAGCCACTGCTGCAAATTCGGCATTCCACATGGGCCGCCCAAAGATGGTTTTGTGCCTGAGGCCTGTCACTGTGTCCACAGCAGTGTCAAAGTGGAGTGCCACGTTGTTGGCCTGGGCATAGAGGGAACAGTCAGCACCCTGACCACCCACCGTGAGCCTCACCACAAAGGAGCATCTGTTGCATGTGCCCACCAAACACCAACCCTGAGCTTTCCAGCCACAGGCTGTCGATATCCTTGCCCTATGCCTCCTGCCTGCCTTGGCCACCCCGTGTCCTTGCAGTCACATCTGCCCACAGTCAACTCACGATGCTGGTGTTCCAGCCAGTGAGGAAGAGCCGGTAGGTGAGAAAGTCTGCCCTGCCTGATTCAGCCATCTTCTGCTCCAGTGAGGCAAGCAGGTCATTGAACCAGGCAAATGCTCCTGTGTCCCGGCAGAGCCAGTAGAAGTAGATCTGAGATGCAAGGAAAAGAAGAGTTGGCAAAGGTGGAGCAGAACAGGAGTGGTAGAAAGATACAATGTCAAGGACTTGGAAGCCCAGCATGGAGAAACTCAGCTGGTCTTCTGGGACACCCCATACCTTCTTGGTCTTGAGAGTCTGATCAGCCTGCTGAAACTTGTACCAGATGGACTTCAGGATCGAGGCGAAAGGGGTGACACCTATGCCTGCTCCCACCAACATGGCCACCTCGTACTGGAACACGTCTTCACTAGCTGTGCCAAAGGGGCCGTCCACCTCAATCCTGGCCAAGAGAGGTCCTGGGTAACAGGTACAAGGGAGGCCCAAATCCCTGAGGTGGTCCACTCAGCTACTCCCCAGTCTACCTGGGCTTCTGCTGCTGGAAGATATCTATGAGACGCTCTGTCCAGTCACCAGCTGCCCGAATGTGGATGGAGAAGAAGTTCTCCTCAGGTGCTGAGGTGAGAGTGAAGGGGTGCCACTCCAGCAGAGAGATGGCAGGGCAGTTGACAAAGATATACTGCCCCACTTCCATGCAGAAGCCTCTCTTCTCCATCTGCAGCTCCAGCACACGGGCAGGGTGCATGACTACCTGTGGCGCAGGGATGGAGTTCAGTGCCCAGCCTGACTGTTGTCCCTCCCTGGGCAAGGGCCTTTGGCAGAATCCCCTTCCCACCTCCTAATGGCCACCCATGCAAAGAGCTCTGGTACCAGTGGCTGTGAGGGAAGGAGCTGGCAGTGGGTACAGGCTCCTGTATCACCCACCTTGGTGACAACCACCTTTTGCTGTGCACGCCAGATCCGCAGGATCCGCTCGAAGATGTAGAGGAGGACAGGGGCCAGAACCCACTTCCAGGACTGCAGGGATAGAGGAGAGTAAAGGGTTGGGGAGGACCAGGGCTGGATTATCCCAAGGAAGGGCTTCTCCACCTGCAGTGGTCTCAGAGCTGCCCTACCTCAGCAGGAATGCTTCCAAACTCAGGGTCTTTGCAGCAGTCGTGCCAGCAGTTGTCCTCCTTCTGTGTGAGATAGCGGGCACAGCGATGGGGGTGCACCTCCTCCATGCTCTCCTCTGTCTGCCCCCGCACCAGCCCACTGAAGAGGGTCGAAGGGTGAGCCTGGGGCCAGCTTTTGCAGCTCCTTCCCCTTCTGCTAGCCAGCCCTGAGCATGGAGTGCCCACAGTGCCACTGGATCCCCTCCAGGGCTGCTGGGCTCCCGCAGGGCATTGCCCCAGTGGAGGTCGCTGTGCCTCTGGGGAGCGGTGAGAAGCCTTACGCAATGCCATGGATGACGAGGCCAGCGAAGTAGATAATGAAGAGGTGGTGTGTGTACCAGAAGACCTCAAAGTAGTTCCTGCGGATGAACTCCGTGGAGGATGTGACCATGAGGATGAGTGCCAGTGTGATGATGACCCCTGTCAGCCCTGGGATGGTGGTGAAGGCCACATACTCGACGGTCTGTAGGGGTGACAGGGTGGATTAGGAAGGCAGAAGACAGGCAGTAGCCGGGTGGCTGGGTGCCAGGGCCAAGACTCACTGTCTGGTTGGAGTGGATGGGGTTCAGCCACTTGCTGCCTTGCAGGTGCATCTTGGAGAGGACAGCAGGCAGGCTGCCATTGGTGGCTTGCTGGCTTTGGTTGTATCGCTCCAAATTGAAGAGGTGGGCAATGGTGTGTACAGCTGGACAGGGGAGAAGCAGTCACCCACCTGGCTGCCTCCCAGCCCCCACTGTGCCCCAGCCCAGCACAGAGCGATACCTGTGAGCAAGGCCAGCGCATAGGCCACCAGCTTGTGGAAGGTGAGGTTGTGGTCCAGTTGCTTTCGCAGTGTGCGCCTACAGCACTGCAGAGAGAGGTGGTGCTGTTGGGATGGGGACAGGACCAGGGATGGTCACACTAGCTGTACTGCCATAGGCTACTCACCGAGCAGGTCCCACGGAGGAAAGAGAGGAGGTTGCGGCAGATGGGCAGCAGGATCAGCATGCTGTTGAAGTTGAGGCACTTAGCTGATGCTCGTGCCCATGCCAAGGCGGACTGGGAAGAGGAGAGAGATGAGTGCTGCTGTCCAGTGCAACAGATGGGCTATGTCTGCCTGCAGCCCTGCATGCTCTTTGCAGCATGGTGTTCTGCTGGGACTGGGACAGAATGGAGCCATGTGATGCTGACCTGGCACTGGGGTATGCTGACCCAGGGACTGGGAGGAGGGGATGCTGAGCCAGGAGTGAAGAAGGATTAGGAGAGGGGTAATCCTGGGCTGGGACAAGATAGGTGCCAAGACAGTGACCAGCATGGACGAATGCTGGGCTGGGAACCGGGATGGAGTGATGGTGAGCTGGAAGAGGACACGGAACGGGGCTGGGGCCTTCACCCTGCTGCAGGAGGGTTCTGACGATCACATGTGCCCAGGTAGGGAGGGTGCCATGGGGGACAACCTTACCCCAAGAATGGCCCTGGTGTAGAAGTACCGTGCATCACGATCAAAGAACAGAAAGTAGTAGGTGAAGAGAAAGATGTTGATGCCCAGCCAAGCGACCTGCAGGGGAAAGTTGCAGCCTCATGAGGGACCTTCATTCCAGCTACCCCTCTCACCCCATAGCACTCTGGAGGAGGGGTAGCTGGAGGGTGTTAGGACTTTAAGTCCCCTCCTGCTTCCTCATCAACTACAGGAGCATGCATGAGACTGGGACATGGAGCCAAAGGTGGGGAGAGCTGTAGTAGTTTTGCAAAATAACTGTCTTGTCACATGATGCCCTGTGCATCACCCATGCACAAGGAAGGAGGAGAGATAGGGGCAGGCAATGCCTTCAGGGTGAGAGGACAGATCCAGAGTTTCCTGGCTGAGTGGGGAAGACTCTGGAAAGAGGAAATTTCATAGGGAGCTCACTCAGCCCCACCACACTACCATCCCCTGCCTAACTCTGCTGTGCCCTACGCTGGCTCCTCTCACAGTTGCTGATTTTTATTTTATTTTACCAGAACTCCCAAAATCAGTGTCTTGCACTTGCTTTGTGTTTTGAGGTGTGTGTGTGTGTTTCCCCAAAAAGTTAATTTAAAAAATTAACCCAACTTTCTGCAGACCAGCAGTTACAGCTCCTCAGGCAGTGCTGAGCAGCAGTGCTGAATGGCCAAGTCCTGTTACACCAGCGACACCGCAGCACAGCATCCCTAAGGTATAGGCTCCTTAGAATAATAAAAGCTTCTTTCTTTCTTTCTTTCTTTCTTTTTTTTTTTCTTTCTTT
>VWZE01013065.1:691463-710240 GCA_013396675.1 Eubucco bourcierii | reverse complement strand
GCGCCAGCCAGAAGCGGTCCTCGGAGTGGCCATAGGAGAGGCAGAGGACGGCGGCCGCTGCCCCCTCCCCGCAGAAAAGCGCCGTCGAGAAGACGATGCCCAGCGGTAACTTCGCCCGCGACGGGGCGGCGGAGGGCGTGCAGCCCCCACTCGGGCCGTCCATCCCGGCCCCGGCCCCGGCCCGGCCCGGCCCGGCGGCTCAGCCCCGCCGCGGCGCCATCCCGGGCTGCAGCGGAGAGAAGAGCCGCGCTGCGGGGCGGGGCGGGGCGGACGGGCCGGGGCGGAGCGGGGCNCGTGTCGTGACCCAGTCCGACTTCGATGTGGGACAGGGAGTAGGACACCCACCGGGCCCCCTTACCCCCGGGACTCCCCCGCTGCTGTGCTCAAGTCCGCACCAGTTAGGGAGTCCCCAGTCCCAGGCAGCCTCACCTGCATTCGGGCCCCAAGACCCAGAGCTTTGCCTAGGATTCTCAAGCCCAGGACTGTGTCTGCTGGGAACCCCATGCCCCAGGACACCCCAAGCATAGAACCATGGAATGGTTTCGATTTGAAAAGAACTCTAAGATAATTGTGTCCAACTGCTCCCTAACTCTGCCAAGGCTGGTGCTAAACCATACTCCTCAGCGCCAGATGTCTGCCTCCTTTAAATACCTCCAGTGATGGGGATTCAACAACCTCCCCGGGGAGCCTGTTTGAGAACCCTTTCAGGGAAGATGTTTCTTCTAGTACCCAACCTAACTCTGTCCTGGTGCAACTCGAGAGAATTTCTTCTAGTCCTTTCACTTGTGACGAAGCAGAAGAGAACTACCACCCCCTCACTCCAGTCTCCGTTCGACTTGTTCCAGATTGGGAAGTATAAGGTTAAAAAAGTCCTCTAAGGACTAGAAGATTGTTATTCTATCCCATAATTCTGCTATCTCTTCATAAACTCACTGCAAGCCCAGCTCGTTCTCCTTTCCTCCCCCTCCAGCCTTGTGTCTGGAAAATTGGATCATTGGGGATGATAGATTTAGTTTTGGGTTGGGGGAAAATTCAAGGGGGTTCACTTATAGATTCTGTATATGTNCTCCAGTCTCCGTTCGACTTGTTCCAGATTGGGAAGTATAAGGTTAAAAAAGTCCTCTAAGGACTAGAAGATTGTTATTCTATCCCATAATTCTGCTATCTCTTCATAAACTCACTGCAAGCCCAGCTCGTTCTCCTTTCCTCCCCCTCCAGCCTTGTGTCTGGAAAATTGGATCATTGGGGATGATAGATTTAGTTTTGGGTTGGGGGAAAATTCAAGGGGGTTCACTTATAGATTCTGTATATGTTTTGTAATTTCTATCTGTAACACTCTCCAAATATAATTCTTTTTTTTCTCCAATTCATTTGAGAGATTCACTCTGTCAGCTCTTTAAACTCACAACATGATTATGACCCAGGACTTCCCTACCAGCCCAAAATGACCCTGCAGCACCCACACTGTGATCCTCCCACTCCCCCAGCAACAGCTCTGCTAGCTCCCATGTTACACTTGTGTGCCCAAGCCTCTGGGGTCTTCACTCGGATCCTTCCACCTAGTACTGCCTGGTTGGGTCCTGGAAGCTACCAGCACCCCGAGGTGCACCATCATGGGGACTCATCCCCAGGGCTGAGGTGTCAGGCAAACCCAGTGATGGTCAGCCCCACCAAGGGGATGTTAATGTGAGAGCCAGGCCTGCCTGCAGCCAGGTCTATGGCTTTTACCAGGCATCTGCCAGAGCACTGCCTGCACCTGCTATCATCGTGAGTGGGTCAGGACAGGTTGCCTGCCATACCGTGGCCCGGTGCTTTGTGGGGCAGTGTGTGGGAGGAACGGTGTTGCCAAAGCAGGAAGCACTTTGGTATCTTGAAAGTCCAGCAGCTATGGGGACACCCTTTTGGGTCCAGCACGCAGCTGGTGTTTGTAGGCAGGGTTGGCCTCAAGATTTGAGAAGGATGCTGCAGGGGAGATGTGGCTTCTGCATCCTGGGTGCTCCTGCCTCTATGCAGGAGGTAGTGAAGACCACCTTTGCTAACAGCCAAGCAATGTGGTGCATCCTCATCACCTTCAAGATGGTGTGATATGTGGACTCACTAATGGAACCAGACTTCCGATAGCTGAGTCCATGGCTCAGCCCCACAGCCCCTCCTAGCAGCCCCACCTGTCATCCAAGGCCAGGTTGGACGAGGCCTTGAGTAACCTGTACTAGTGGGAGGTGTCCCTGCCTATGGCAGGGGCTTGGAACTAGATGATCCTTGAGGTCCCTTCCAACCTTACCATTCTATGATTCTATGATCCAGACCTGGGGACACCAGCTGAGCCTAGTCCAGGGTGGAAACACAAGGCAGTCTGGGATGTGCCCCACACTGACAGCCATGGGTCTCCCAGCTTTGCTGACACACACGTTGGCCCCCAGCACCAGCTGCCTCTGCCCAATGAGCAGTGGCATGATTGCTGGCAGCTGCCAGCACAGTGACGCACACACACTGCCTGGCCCCAGCACATGCCGCCTGCCAACTTACTCAGTTTGGCCTGGGTACACGCTGTCTGGCTGGGAGAGATGGACTAAGGCAAGGAGTGTTTGAGGCTGGCCAGCTTTCCCTGCTTCAGGCTGGCTAGGAAGTCCTAGGTAACTTACAAAAAGGCACTCCGTTCATTCCCCGGCAGCCAAGCCAGCTTGCAAGGAGATTCCTACACTAACAGTGGGAATGCCTTATCCATCGCTCACCCAGCACTGTGCAAACCCAGAGCATGAACCACAAACTCCACCCACAAGAGTTTTCCCCCATTTCACAAGACTGGAAACATTACCAAGACTACTGGGCTTATCAGCAGAGCTGGGAACAAAACCACCTGAGGCCTTGAAGGCCACATCTCCCTCCGTCTGCAGCTCCCACACAGAAGCAGTCCTGGCCCCTGCAGCTGCTCAGTGCTTCTCCTTGCAGGGCCAAACAGCTGCTTTGGGAAACCACAAACCCCATGAGCTCACTGAGACTGGCTTGACTAGCAGGGACAGGAGCCCTATGTGTGACTGCTCAGCTCTGGTATGATAGTTACATATTTTCAAGCTGTTTTTGGAAAACAGGCTCTCCAAAAAAAGAACCCAGCAGGGCAGAGGGCAAAGTGAACAGCATCCAAACAAAGGATAGTTGGTTGCTCCTGCAGACACTCAGAGTGAGAGCTGTGCACAGGCAACAGCTGCAGTGGCTCCAGCATGCACCCTGTCTGGGAACTCAGTCAGTGATGCCATGTGGTGTGGCAGTGCCAGCTGTGCCCACACCTCTGTATTAGCAGAAAGAGCAACATGCCATTTATACTGTTTATGCAACATCCATTTATCCAAATTAAAAGCATCCCCCATGAGTCTGGCAGGTCACCAAGTCCTTGGCTCAGCAATGCCTGGGCTCCGACTCATTGTATTTTTTATTTCATCTTCCCCTGCCTCATGATGAAATACTTAACAGCTATTGTTAAGAATTCCAGTCCCGCATCCAGAAGCCATGGCAGCTGTCAGGGGAATGCAGGGATGAAGCCTTGCAGCACTTCTCACCCCAGTTATTATCCCATTTATGACCTGAGCACGCAGAAGCAGGGAGGTGTTTTCTGTTTCAGGCTGTGAGTCACCTCTCAACCCTAACCCTACCTGCCCACAACTTGGCGTTTTAAACAGCAGGTCATAAAAGCGATGTCACAGATAGCATCGCTGAGCAGTCCTGCCTCGCTCCTCTGCCACTCCCCGTGCCTCTTCCTGCAGACAGTGACACTGACACCCAGTGACGCTGCTGTCGCAGAGGCGCTGCTCACCCTGAGCTGGGGCAAGATAGGAAGCATTGCCCAGGGGCTGGGGACATCCCATCCGAGTGTTTCCATGTGCAGTGACCAAATTCTGGGCCACTGTGGAGTGGCCAACTCCTTCACTCTGAACCCTCCTGGGAACAGAACATTCCCTGGGCTGGGTAGGGTAAAGTGACCTCCAATACAAGAACTGTCATGGAAGTCCCCATCAGGATATATATGAGCCAAGTGGCAAACAGACAGGGACTGTTAGCATTATCACTTATGGAAGAAGGGGGTTTAAATGTGTGACAGGTTACTTCTGTTACAGTGGCACCCAGAACCTTGTCTGTCTGCACTGGAGTAGGAGAGAAAGGCAGAGGAAAGGACAGAACCCTGTAGCACGGTGCTACTCGAGACCCTGTTCCAGTACTGGCATTCAGGAGCCTCCCCGCTCCCGGGGATGTCCAAGCTGCAGTCCTGAGCTCTGCCACCACATGCAGATAGCTCTACTGTTCCCACAAGCTCCTGCCTTGTCCTGGCGAGCACACCAGCTTCATTATTTCCCTAATCCCAGACTCTGTTGTTTTCTTAATCCCATCTTTTATTGTTTTCTTAATGCCAGTGTTCAGAGAGTACACTTTGAATGCTGGGCTGTGGTGGTGGTGGTTGCCCAGTGCTGGCTGCCCTGGGTTTTGCTGTGCAGTTTTCGCTATACACCTGTGGATGCACAAGGGCCTGTGTATGTGAAAGCAGGGCTGTGTGGGGTGGGAGCAGGCTCCCTCACCAGCTCTCATTCTGAAAATAGCCACGTCTGCTCTACATGCCTGCCTGGCAGCTCAGCTCCTGTAAAAGGAGAGGAGAAAGCTGTTTGGAAATGGCAGGGAGCTCCTTGCCAAAGCCCTTAAAGAGCCCAGGTAAACAGAGCTACTTGCATGTTCCTACAGGCTCTACTCTGCCCTGGGCACTACCACTGCACTAGGACCCAGAGCAGACACTACTCTCTGAGTGCTGGCTGGGACATGCCAAGATCAAATATAGCCCTGCACACCGAAGCGGAGGCAGCTGCTCAGGGTGCAGGGCTGTGCCCCCTCCTGCTGCCTTTCTGGGTCTGAAACCTCACCGGCTTTGAGCTGAGGATTACATTCTGAGCTGGTGGCACAAGGAGCAGAGCAATGGTGGGGATGCTGACAATTTCCTAAAGATCCCACATGCTGGATGCAGTGGAAATGACCAAGTGCCCCCCGATGAATATGTGGGGAGCACAGGACATCGGGAGCCATGCTGTCCCAGCCAGCAGGGCCGGCATTTTGGGGAATCCCAGGAATCTGTGAGCTGGGAACTTTTTACTTAGTTTGGAAATAGCTTTGCAAATGCCTGGTGTTCACAGCCTAAATTGTTTGGATTTTGCATTGCTTTCTCAATAACACAGCCATATTTTTTTCCTGCCCCAGCAGCCTGTGGAATAATTTCTGTCTGGGAAAATATTTATTTTTTTTCCATTTGCATCTTCATGCAACTGCTTTTGCTGCTTCATTTCCTTGCCTGGCTTTGCTCCTTTATCCTGCTGGGAGGAAAACCTGTGTCTGCCCTGAGGACCTGATGCCTTAAAATCTCACTTCAGGCTGGAGGCTGTGCTGAGCCCATCACTGGGCTCGAGGCTGGAAAAGCCAAGGTGCTTTTCTAGAGTGGGCCATACTCTCCTGCCTCATGGCTTAAGCTGAACAAGAAAATGGAGTCGCCTTCTTTGAGTTTGTTTACAAGTCTTAGAATGATAGAATGATTTAGGTGCAAAAGACCTTTAAGATCACTGAGTCCAACCATTCTCTAACTCTACCAAGGCTGTTGCTAAACCATATCCTTCAACATCACATCACTGTCTTTTTATAAGACCTCCAGGGATGGAGATTCAACCACCTCCCTGGGCAACTTGTTCCAGTGGTGCAACTTGAGGCCGTTTCCTCTCATCCTGTAACTTGTTACTAGGGAGAAGAGGCCAACACCCACCTCACTCCAGCCTCCTTTCAGGGAGTTGTAGAGAGCAAAGAGGTCTCACCTCAGCCTCCTTTTCTCCACATTAAACAACTTCAGTTCCCTCAGCCACTCCTCATCAGACCTGTTCTCCAGACCTTTCACCAGCTTCATTGCCCTTCTCTGAGCATGCTCCAGCACCTCAATGTCTTTCCTGTTATGAAGGATCCAAAACCTGAACCCAGTGTTCAAGGCACCAGTGCTGAGTACAGGAGAACAATTGCTTTCCTGCTCCTGCTGGCCACACTATTCCTGATCCAGACCAGGATGCTGTTGGCCTTCTTGGCCACCTGAGCACACACTAGCTCATGCTCACGTGGCTGTCAACCAGCACTCCCAGGTTTTTCTCTGCTGTGCAGCTTTCCAGCCACTCTGCCCCAAGCCTGAAGTGTTCATGGGATTGTTGTGACCCGAGTAAGGGACCTGGCACTTGGCCTTCTTGAACCTCATCCCATCAATCTAGCCTACCCAGATCCTTCTGTAGAGCCTTCCTACCCTTGAGTAGACCAACACTGCCTCCTAGGTTAGTGTCATCTGCAAACNTTTTTTTCCTGCCCCAGCAGCCTGTGGAATAATTTCTGTCTGGGAAAATATTTATTTTTTTTCCATTTGCATCTTCATGCAACTGCTTTTGCTGCTTCATTTCCTTGCCTGGCTTTGCTCCTTTATCCTGCTGGGAGGAAAACCTGTGTCTGCCCTGAGGACCTGATGCCTTAAAATCTCACTTCAGGCTGGAGGCTGTGCTGACCCATCACTGGGCTCGAGGCTGGAAAAGCCAAGGTGCTTTTCTAGAGTGGGCCATACTCTCCTGCCTCATGGCTTAAGCTGAACAAGAAAATGGAGTCGCCTTCTTTGAGTTTGTTTACAAGTCTTAGAATGATAGAATGATTTAGGTGCAAAAGACCTTTAAGATCACTGAATCCAACCATTCTCTAACTCTACCAAGGCTGTTGCTAAACCATATCCTTCAACATCACATCACTGTCTTTTTATAAGACCTCCAGGGATGGAGATTCAACCACCTCCCTGGGCAACTTGTTCCAGTGGTGCAACTTGAGGCCGTTTCCTCTCATCCTGTAACTTGTTACTAGGGAGAAGAGGTCAACACCCACCTCACTCCAGCCTCCTTTCAGGGAGTTGTAGAGAGCAAAGAGGTCTCACCTCAGCCTCCTTTTCTCCACATTAAACAACTTCAGTTCCCTCAGCCACTCCTCATCAGACCTGTTCTCCAGACCTTTCACCAGCTTCATTGCCCTTCTCTGAGCATGCTCCAGCACCTCAATGTCTTTCCTGTTATGAAGGATCCAAAACCTGAACCCAGTGTTCAAGGCACCAGTGCTGAGTACAGGAGAACAATTGCTTTCCTGCTCCTGCTGGCCACACTATTCCTGATCCAGACCAGGATGCTGTTGGCCTTCTTGGCCACCTGAGCACACACTAGCTCATGCTCACGTGGCTGTCAACCAGCACTCCCAGGTTTTTCTCTGCTGTGCAGCTTTCCAGCCACTCTGCCCCAAGCCTGAAGTGTTCATGGGATTGTTGTGACCCGAGTAAGGGACCTGGCACTTGGCCTTCTTGAACCTCATCCCATCAGTCTAGCCTTCCTACCCTTGAGTAGACCAACACTGCCTCCCAGGTTAGTGTCATCTGCAAATTTAATGAGGGAGCCCTCAATCCCCTCATCATAAAGATATAAAAGACAACTGGCCCCAGGACTGAGCCCTGGGGACACCACCAGTGACCAGCTGCCAATTCGCTTTAACTCTATTCACCACCACTCTCTGGGCCCTGTCATGAAGGTCTCTGTGATAATTACACATTTTGAAGTGACATCTCTGGTTGCAACCCCAGCTCAGGCAGCAGGTAATGATGTAACGCTAAACCAGGCAGGAAAGGTTAAAATTACTTTTGATTAACTGATTCCCCTGTTCTCACCTATAAAAGCTATAAAAGCTATAAAAGTAAACAGTGTGCTAGCCCAGCTGGGCTCTGACTGCACATGCCTGGGCATCCTGGCACGTGGGAGGGATAGTTTATGCTCTTATTTCTCCCATCTTTTGCTTCATGGAAGCAAGAGAGCAACAGGAGCACTCTAATACTCTCGTCCAAACCACATAGGAGCCCAGGGAAGGCTCACAGCTATCTCAGGGGCATCACTTAGTTTCATGCATGGTGCAGGAATGAGCTGGCACCTTCCCCACACAGCAGGGAGCAGAGCAAACTGAAGCAGAGAAGCTCATTCTCAAATCCAGCCTCTCCTGGGAATTAGTGTGTGCTTTGGCTGAGAAGTAGCTGGCCAGAAATTGGGTGAAAAGCTCAAGCTCCCTGCCACATTTCCTTCCCTGCCTCTGTGTCCCACCGTAGCGTGGTGGTACCAGTGGCAGGGGAGTAAAGAGTCCTCCAGAAAAACAACATCCCTTGCCCAAAATAGCTTGCAAAATGGTTGGTGGCCCACTGGTGGGGCACCTGGACAGCTTGCACCATCTTAATGTAAGTCATCCACACTCCTCAGTGCCATGCCACCCATCAGCAAACAACCCCAGTGCCCCAGTTCATCGCCAACACGTCTGTGTGGCACAGTGCTGGAATTATCTTGCCTTTCCAGCCTGACCCTGGGACGTTTGGCTGTAATTAGCTCTTGGGATTTAGGAGCTTGTAGGATCTGGGGTTATCGTTAGTCACCAGAGCTGTGCTGGGATTTAAAGGGCCAATACAGCTATTTGCACACCCACTGCCTTGTGCGCTCTTGCTGTCACCCAATGCTTTAAATAGAAAAATGAGTCCCTCTCCAAAGCCTGTGCATGTCCTCGCCTTGCTGTGGATGCCCTTTTGGGCAGAGGCCATGCAATTCCAGGCAAAGCAGGACAGATTGCAAGTATTTCCTGCAGGACTTTTTGATCTTTGCTATCACCCTGGGTTTGGTGCCTCTCTGACTCCAGGCTTTTGGTCGATGCTAGAGGTAGCCCCTACAGCTCTGTGCTGCCCACTGCTTTCTCTCGGTTTTGGTGCCTCTCTGACTCCAGGCTTTTGGTCGATGCTAGAGGTAGCCCCTACAGCTCTGTGCTGCCCACTGCTTTCTCTCGGTTTTGGTGCCTCTCTGACTCCAGGCTTTTGGTCGATGCTAGAGGCAGCCCCTACAGCTCTGTGCTGCTCGCTTCTTTCCCTTGCCAGCTCTCATTTCCCACGTGCAAACTCCACAACCCTGCCACTGCCAGCCCCCCGACTCTGCTCCTCACCCCAGGGTCCCTGGTGTGCTCAGTGCCAGCCTGGGCACGTACTCACAGGGTCTAGGGAAGCCAAGGCAGGGCAGCCTGCCAGCCCGAGTCCGTCTGCGCTTCTCTGCGGTCCCTGTGATTTCGCCTTCTTCCCTCTCCTGCGGCACTCCAGGAGGCAGAAATAGCCCCAAAACACGTGCTGCCTTCTGGGAAGCTGTGCCAGCTTCCAAGCAGCCCCAGCACCCTGGGCATAGCCCTCCCTCTGGCACCAGTGGCACTAGAAAATCCATTCCAGCATGATGCTAGAGCGTGGTCCGGTAGCAGGTCCAGTGAGGAACATCTCTTGCTATCCACCAAGATAACCACAGAGTTTCTCACCTGGCAACAGTCACCAAGGAAACTCGGATGGCTGCTGCAGGTCCCCTCTGGCACTGCCTGGGGGTGTCCCCACAGAGCTGGCAGAGGGACTGAGGCTGTACCCCATTGAGCCAGTCATGTGAGCAAGGGGCCAGCATCCATCTCTGTAACCTGGACCCAGGCCCAGCAAAATGCCCATCCATCTGGACTTGGCCCTTACGCCGCCTCACCAGAGTTGAGTGTGGCTTTCTCTAGTACTTGGGTGGGTTTTCAGGTTTTCTCAGCTGTTGAACCCTCTGTGTATGCATTAGGAGGGGAGACCTGGAGATGGTTCAGCTACTGAGAGTGTTTCCCAATCCCCAGTGCTGGTTTGGCTGAGGATTTTTGACACTTAAAAGCACCGGAGTCCCAAATGCTCAAAGACCTCTGGAAATCCGCTAGAGGCAGAAAGAATGGGGCTGTCACCGACACTTGGGAAGTTGTGCTGCTGCCTGCAGGGTTGCCTGCCACACAGCATTTCCCTATTTATAGCACCTGTGGTCGTGCCTCTTCCTGTCCCCTGCCTGGCTGTCCCCTCACAGTGCCACTATGAGGCACAGAGACAGGCGCCGATTCTTCCAGCAAGTTATTTCAGCCCTAGCACAGCTAATTCTGCAACAGTCTTCCCAGGCCCATGCTGCTTGCATACATGGCACTACCACTGGGCCCAGCAGGCTGCTGGTATGGGAATGGAAGTGACTGGGAAAGGCCATCAGGCTAGGGGCAGGGCTCTGTCCCTGGACCAGGCTAAGACAGTTGAGATGCAGCCACTGCCCCATCATCAGTGACACAAGAGTGAACAGTCAACCTGAATTTTGTTGCACATGGCTGTGATATCAGTACAGAATCTGCCTCCATCAATCATTAACCACATGTGGGTCCCTGCCCATGGTGTGACTCTGGGGCAGATCCCTCACCCAGGGGTGCATGCCAAGCTTCCTGGCAGCATGTGGGGCTGGAAGCAAAGGGACATGCCCAGCCTAGACTTGCACTCACGTGGTTAGTCTGGAACGGTGGGATGCCTGGCAGCATTTCAGCAACCTTGACTCATGGCTGGGGCTCAGCTGACTGAGGTCATGCTGCTGGTGCTGGATGGTTTAGCATGGACTGATGTGAGGCAGTGGAATCTCTGCTCCTCACCATGGCTTTTGGTGAGTTGCACATCCTTGTCCCTCAGAACCCACTTCCCCCAACAAAGCTTCTCCAGCTTGAACACCCTTGTGCAGCCTCTTTTCTGCACACAACAGAGGCAGTGTGCCAGGGAGGGCAGTCCCAGCTGAGGAAAGCAGCAGGAAACCCGAGGAGCAAGATAAGAGCTTTGGGTTGGAGATCAAGGAGTTGGGACTTTCTTGGCTCTCTGGCCCATTGTCTGAGGGTTCTCACCACCTCCCTGCTCCCAGTCAGCTGCCTGCTTGGGCTGGCTGGTATTTCTGTTCTAAGCAGCACAGGACTTGCTGCTGCTCAGAGAGTACCTCATTAGAGCATGGAACACAAGCAGTGAGTGGTGATGGTGATGTCCACCAGCTCTGGGCACCCAAACTGTGCACACTGTGCAGGGACTACTCCTTGCAGAGACTGCAGAGAAACATCCATGCAGGGATTAGGCAGCAAGGAGCCAGGGACACCATTCACTAGAGTAGACACTAATTCAGCTGGAAACCCCACGTGGGCTGTCAAGTGATGTCCCTACCACAAACCGTCTAAGGCAGTGGTGGAGGTGTGAGGCTGCCCAGTGCTGGGTGGGTAATGCAGTGCCATGCTGTGCCACTCGACATGGTGGGCAGCCCCACAGCACTCCATGTCCCAGAGGCCACCGGCCTGGGCAGACCGCCCCAGGATTAAGGAGGCTGTGAGGAGTAAGTAATTTAAATCCAGATTAGATTTAAGCAGTTGCTATGCAAAGGGACGTGAGAGGCTGATGCTGCTCCTGCAATGCAAGAAGGGTCTACCAGGACAAGGTCCAGTTGAGGAGTCTGTGCCCTCAGGGTTGTGGCTGGGGGGACTGAGGTTTTTCTCCAGGCTTGTCTCCCATGCACCAGGCTGGAAACAGCAGTGCTGTGCTGTGGGACAGGGCTCTCCCAGGTGAGATGCACGGGGACACAGAGGCCTGCTTGCTTCACAGGTGTTGAAGAGAGGCCATCCTTCTGTGGGGCTGTCAAGAATGTTCCATCTCTTCTCCCACTGCTGGTCGTGGCTGCAGGCTGTACAGGAACCTGTCAGGTAGGTGCCCATGCCTGCACCTCAGGGCTTTTGGGGTGGGGACAGCATTTATCAGTGAGGACCCCAGTGCAATAAGATTGTGAGAGCAGTGGCCCTTGCAGAATTCATCCCCAAACCACAGGGTGAGACATACAGTGTCATTGTTGCCTCTCCAGCAGGCAGGAGCTGGCCAGGGAAGAGAGAAAGGTGGGCAGGGGTGCACGTGCAGAAAGTTCTCCAGTGGGATTCCTCCTGTGCAAACTCAGCATCTCCCCATGAAAGCTGAGAAGGACAAACTGAAATACCAGTTGTATTCACATGGGCCAGGAGACCCAGGTTCATTCTCTGGGGATGGCACTGCACCAGCTCAGGCAGATGCTGTGGGTGGTGAGGGGGTTTATGATCCTTTCCCACCAACTAGGACACATTGCAGTAATGCTGGAGGTGGATCTGTACCACCTACGCAGCCTGCTCTATATGTTTAAGGAAGAAAATGACACCAAATGACTATTGTGGCTTGTGAGCCACAGGGAAAATATTCTGAGCATAGCTGTGGTGGAGCAAGTCACTGGAGACCTTACAGGAGTGTTCAGCAACAGGGAAACCCCCCTGAGTCTGGGCAGAACCTTGTAAAATGTCCCTGCTGCCTCTCCCTAGCTCTGTGTACCCATAACTCATTGACCAGGAAGGACACCAAGAGCAATCCTTAGCTGTTTGCATATAAGGAACAGGGTTTTTTTCTGGCCTGTGCCTATCATTGTTTCATCCTGTACATGATGTGAGAATAGATCCTTGCCATCAGAAGCACACCGAAGGCCCCACAGTGTGGCCGTCCCATGGTGCTGGTATTGTTCCAGGTGCCTGTGCCTCCCCTTGTCATCTTCTGGACACCAGGGACTGTCTCTGTCCTTGTCCCCAGCTCAGCCAGAGCTTGTATGACCACCCTTCCCATCTTGCCTGAGCAGCAGAGACTGTGCTTGCCCCTAGCTCAGCCAGAGCCTGTGTGACTGTCCTGCTCCTTTCAGCCACTGTGCTCAGGGTCCATTGCCTGGGAACCGTGGAGCCAGCAGCAATCACTGCTCCCCAGGAAGCACAGCTTTCCTCTGGGATGCTCAACCACTGTTGTCACTCCCCAGGAAGATCACCATCCTTGTCATGGGGCTGGACAACGCAGGGAAAACCTCCATCATCATGGACATAGAGAAAGGTGAGAAGCAGCACAGCCTTGGAGGCAACATCATTAGGAAACAGCAGCTTTCTGGTGCTTTCCAACCAAGTGCCTATGCCTTGAAGGGCAGAGCTGCTGTGCTAGGGGAAGTGTGCAGGGCAAAGGTCATGCCTTGGGGTGCCCTGGTAGTGGGAGAGCAGATATGGTCTGGGCAGGAGGAAGCACTGCCACGAGGATGCTTCCAGGCTCGCTGTGCCAGCTCTCTTCCCTCTCCCTCACACAGCACTGGCTGGCAAGGTGCTGCCCACAGCACAGCCTGGCCAGACCTGCCTGCGAGTGGACAGGTTTGAGGTGACACTGGTGGACTTGCCTGGGGCCCAGCGTTCTCGCAGCACCTGGCGTAGCCACTACAGTGAAGCCCACGGACTCCTCTTTGTCCTGGACTCCAGTGACCTGGCGCGGATGGAGGAAGCTCACAAAGTCCTGAGCCGTGTCCTGAGCCATCCTGACATCTCTGGGAAGCCCATCTTGCTGTAAGGCTGAGTCCCTGAGATGTGACCTGTAGGGTTTGGGGTGTGGAGGGAGTGGAAACCTGTTGCTGGGATCACCGGGTGCATGGCTGAGCTGCTGTGGAGATGTGGTAGCCAGAGGACCGTCCGAGGGTGGTGGGACGTGGGGATCCCGGTGAAGCTCGGGAGTTGGAAGCATTGCGGGAGAAGGGCTTAAGAAGGGGGCTCTAGAGCCCGTTAAGGGCCAGGGCACAGTTCTGCCTAGTGGCACCCAAATCGGGAGAAAGTATCCAGCTTCCTCCGCGGGGTGGCGGCCTCTGTCCCCGCGTACCAGGCTGGCCAACAAGCAGGACGCGGCGACCGCCCTGCTGCCCTGCGAGGTGATCGAGCGCCTGGCCCTGGAGCGGCTGGTCAACGACAACCGCTCGCCCTGCCGCATCGTGAGTGCGGGGCTGGGGCCCCCAGTCCCGCTGCGCACCGGGGCTGACATCCCGCAGTCCCGCTCCTCACCGGGGCTGCCATCCCCGGCCCTACTCCACACCGCAGCTGACCCTGTCCTCCGACCTGCAGGAGCCCTGTGCCACCAAGTGCCCCCTGCCAGCCGGTCCGGCCCGCACCATCCTGCCAGGGCTGCGCTGGCTCCTCCGCACCGTCCCCGCAGTCCCGCTACCGCCGCCCGCCGCTACCGCTACACCACCCGGTGCCTGCCCCAGGGCATCCCGCAGCCGCCCCCCCGCCCGCAGGTGGGTGTGAGGCTCCCTGCGTGCATGTTCCCATTCCCGTTCTCCACTCCTCCCTGCGATTCGCCCCTATCCCTCCACGCCGTGTTCTCATCCGTCCAGGGACCCGCCACCTCTCATGGAGGATCCCCGGGATGGCGCAGATAAGAGCGGGGAAACCCGGACGCTGCGACCCGCCCGCCGCCGCCTGCCCGCGGTGAGCCCCCCGAGGTTGGAAGGAATGAACAGGACGAAGCATGGATGGAACGGGGTGGAACGGGGTGGAACGGGGTGGAACGGGATGGAACGGGACGGAATGGGATGGAACAGAGTGAACGGAATAGAACAAGGGTTCTGCCATCTTCCCCTCATCCCTTTTACCCGTCCCAGGACGAGAGCATGAAGTACCCTGGGAGAAGGAAGAGGAAAGTGAAGGTGAGGAAGAAGAGCTCAGGGCAGCCGAACCCAGCCGAAGAGCCAGAGGCACCAGGAGGAGGAGGAGGTGACAGCCGAGCTGGGGCTACCAGGGGGCTGCTGCCTCCCAACAGGGTTGGGCAGGAGGAGCCTGTGCCGGCTGTAACAGCCACTCTTCACCCAGGTGAGAGGCAGCTATGGAGCCCTGCTGGTACCACACACCCCAGGACCCTTCACTCTGCAGGGTGGTTTTGGGACCTAGCAACACAGTTGTATCCCAGCCTGCTGGTCATGCCACCCCTGTTAGCATTGCTTGCAGATCAGCTGAGTGGGGTCGTGGAAGTCTGACCAGAGATGAGCAGAGACACCTCTGAGCATCTCCATGGAGCTGCTGGAGGGCTGTGGACCCCCTTGCAGCATTCCTCTCAGCTGGTTTTGTTAAAAGTACATCCTTGTCCAGATATGGTACATCTATTTTTTAAAATTTCTCCTCCAGCACAAGGCACAAAAAAGAAAAAGAAGAAAACCAAGAATAAAATAAAATCACAGGAACCTGCTGTGGAGCAGCAGCCTGAGGAGGTCTCAAGCACATTTGGTTGGTATTTCCCAGGATAGATTTTGATGAGAAATCTTGTGAGGTTGGCAGCAGGGCACGAGCTGTGCTTAGTAATGGGCTGTTTGGTGTGGAGATAAAGGCAGAAACAAGTGCTGCTACCAGGCAAGGTGGGGGCTATTGAGGAGTCTGGGATGTCCTTATAGACCTCACTTAGTGCAGGCTGGCAAGCTGGGCCCTGGAACTGGCACCTGTACTGGTACCTGACTGCTTCCCTTCCTTCTAGATCTGTACCGCCGCGCAATGCTTGCTCTGAAGATGAGGCAGGATCAGAGGAAGCAGCAATCTGCCATCATCCCCTGAGCAGGAGGGTATGTCCCAGAAGATGTGCAGCCTAGACTTCAGCGGCAGCAGGACCCACACTCATGCAGGGCTTCTGTGCTGCTTGGCCAGGGTTAGCAGCCCTGGGCAGTGGGTCCTGGGGCATGAACAGCATCGTTGTCCTCTGCATGGATTGAAAACCAGCAACCCATAGGAGCGAGCCAAAAGTGCTTTTGTAAGATACTACTCTGGCAGCCGGGCTGCAAACCCATTTGCAAAAGGAACAGTGGCCACTTGCCCACCCCGTGTTAGCATTCTGTAGAAGTCTGGACCCAGCTGAGTCTGAGGAAGAGAGGAAGAGCAGAACAACTATCCCGGGGGAAAAGCCTGTCTCTTGAGCTGGCTGATGCCCAGGCGAAGCTGTCTCCACAGGTCAGAGGCTGACTCAGCCCCTCCTTCAGTCCCTGGCTGCTGCTTGGATAAGTCTCATTTCCTGCTAATGAAGGCCAGAGAGCACTCATGGGTGGTCTGCAGAAGAGCTTCACTCAGTCCTTTGTCCTCAGTCACACGAGGCAGGGCTGTCAGGAGCCCCCCCATCACGGTGGAGGAGGGCGATGCCTATATGCCTGTGCATTCTTGCAGCCCATCAGGGAAGATTTAGTTCAACAGCAGCTGGTGGGGGAGGCTGCTGGAGGCTCCTTTCTCAGAATTGTTCCTCCTAATTTTACCACCCTCTCTGACTGGACAGTAACAACCTGTGGGTGAAGCAAAATCCTCCCATGTCATTGACAGCCTGGTACTCTGCAGTACTCAGTGATTTCCAATCTGTGCTCAGCTCAGCTCTGAGAAGGGAGAATGAGGAGTGTTCACACCCCAACATAACCTACCATTGGCAGAGCCACATTGTCACAAGGATGTACCAGAGCATTTGTGGTGCCCAGCCCCGTCTGGGTCCATGTGCAGGGAAACCACCTGCCAGAGCTGGAAATGTTTTACATGATGGCAGAGGTGCAGCAGCTTTCTCTTCATGGCTGCAGCAGTGTTGGGACTTAAGCTGTGCTCTGCAGCAGAGTCTGAGTCACCTCTGCTCCCAACTGACAATGCCTTGGTGGTCCAGGGGAATTAAAACCAGTAGACCCCTTCACTCAGGCTGAGAAGAGGAAAGGAGAGAAACTCCAGATACTCTGCCTAGTCAGTCTGCTGTAAAGTTCTGTCTAACTCTGCCAGGGTCAGCTGTCAGTGACTACAGGATTCATTGTAAAAAAGCTGTAAATAACAAGAGCACAAATGAACACTCATCTGGAAATACAGTGCTGGGAGAAAACACTTGTCTCTGCCTGGTGGGGATCCCAGCAGCTGCAGTGCTGTGGGCAAGGTGAGAGGGCTAAGTGGGAAGCTGTGCCTGCAGCAGATCCTCCTGGGTTGGGCTGGCACTACACTTGCCCCCTTAGGGAATGGTCCAGGCTACCAACCAGGGTCCTCTCACTGAGGTCATGGATGGGCACGAGGAGAGAAAATGTAAAGTTTATCCCCTTCTCACACACCCACCAAATTTGTGAGGAGGCCAAGCTCTCCTGAAGAGTTGGCACCCAAAAACAGCACATGGTCATGCTGGGACTGAGCCTTGCTTTTCACAGCTCTGAAATCTTGAGGACAGAGTGAGCTGAGTGGATCTGGGAGCATTTGACACAGCCAGTTGGCAGCCGCCTCCCTCAGGTGCTCCCGGAGGTTCCTGGCAGTGAGGCTTCTCGGCGCCAGTGCTGGCAGCTATGCGGGGACACAGCGTGCCCCGTGTGACACTCAAAGCCAGAGGAGATAGCCATCAAGACAAGTCCAGAGGGAGAACCAGCCTGGCTGTCACTGCTGGGCAGCTGAGTGAAATTTTCCCTGGGAGCCAGCTGTTAGAAACCAGTTAGATTGATCTAAGGTGCTCTCTCCTAACAAAATGGTCTGCAGTGAGTGGTGCAGGCAGCTCAAACACAGTTCAGCATCTAACCCCCTGTCCTGGTGTTTCCCTGGCTGTAGAGAAGCTAAACCTTACTACAATCAGGCGACAGTCCTGGTCTGACTTTTATCTTATTTAGAAGGTGAGCAGCAACAACTCCATGTTAAAAATGGTCTATATGAAAGCCAGAAACATCTCAGAAATTACTTCTTGAGATCAATGTGAGCAAGGGCAAACCAAAATATATTAACTAATGGCCACTCAGTGTCATGGGACAACAGGCTGGGCTGCTCCTGCCATGCACGATAAGCAGCAGCTTCAGCAGGAGTGTGTACATTTGGGACAGGCAGAGTGATCTGAGCCCCTTTTTCAATCATTTTTTCCCTGTTATTTATCTTACAGCCTCATAGCTGGATAACCATCAAGGGCAGAAGGTCTCAGGGAGGTATGGCCCTCAGTGTCACTGCTTGCTGCCAGTGGGGACAAGGTGCAACTCTGCCCAGGCTGGTCTCAGTGTGCCAAATCTGCTGGCAGGTGTGCCGAGGCCAGGCATGGTGCCCAGAACAGTGCTTGCCTTGAGGTGACCTCCCCAAGAATGAGATGGTGATGAACAACAGCCTCCCACAGGTCTTGGGTCTGTTGGGAAGTGCTGGCCCTTCAAACATGATGAGAAATGTGAAACGATGCAACAGTGACTGCCCTGAGGAGACCCTGTGGTTTGCCTGGGTGGTCTTAAAGGTTTTTTTTCCAACTGAAATTATTCTAGGATTTTAGGGTTCTATCATCTTCTGCCTACTGATGCAAAAAGTAAATGGTGTTGACAGCATTTTCTTCAGGGGGAACTAGAGCAACCTGGGTGATGCAACCACGCTTTGCATTTTTATGTTATCTAGCACAGTCACAGTCGTCTTTTCAGGTTTCCAGAGGAGCTGTCTCAGGAGGGTCAGGTTAGGCAAGACCTGGTTCCTGCTTGCAGGAGCACTTTTCTTGTGTCTAGGCTTGGTATGCAGCAGCATCTGTTGCAAACTGCTGGTGGAGAAACATGTGTGAGTTTTCCAGGTCTGCAGGCCAGTTCTCCTTGACAGTGCTCATTCAGGGAACTAAAAGCTGTGAGCATGATCACCAGCAGCTCTTCCAAAGCATGGGTCCTCCTAAGACTGAGGGGTGGAAGGAGGCTGCATCTGTTTGAGCTTTATGAAAGTTGATGACAGTCTGTTTGGTACCATGAGGAGGTGAAGAGATATTTCAGCAAGTGCCTGTGGGCATACACCTACACCAGGGCACGGTTGGATCCACCTCATACCAACCTTGCCTTGCACAATTGGATTTTCTTCCACTTGTTATTGCTATCAAAGTTTAACTGAGCAAACAGAAATTGGGAGGCTAGCAGAGAGACCACTGTTTTGGTTTGTGGTTTTTGAGACAAGGGGTGGAAAGAGCACTGCTTGGACAACACGAAAACCACTGCTATGTAGAACACATCAGCAAACTCTCCTGGAAATGGGAAGACTGGGAGGAGACCTAGGAGA
>VWZE01013065.1:614533-691381 GCA_013396675.1 Eubucco bourcierii | reverse complement strand
CCCAGGCTGCACCCTCAGCCCTGCTGTGCTTTCACCCACTTCTTTATGCTTTGCTTTCTGCCCACTGCCAGGGATTAGACAGTGATTACACTTCATTTCCTAACTCCTCCTTGTTCCTCTTCACCCCCAGGAGAGGACTGGGAGGGAGATAACGATTCTGAGAGCTCCTCTGAGAGTTATTAACTTGTCCCACATATGCGGACAGGGCAGGAAGTCCCCCCACAAGCAAGCTGGTGTCAAATGCACAGCTATGTCTTATGTTGTATTTTATTAATAATGATTCAATTGTATATTTTTTTCTCCCCTTTACAAGCCTTCTCAGGGGAGTGTGACCCATCATGGGTCTCATCATCAGTTCCAGCTTTTGGATGCAGAGATCCTTTGGGAGTCAACCTTCCTGACACTGACAGTGAGGATGCCCCATGATCTGAGGAGCAGCATAGGGAATCTGAGCCCAGTCCTGGGGTACTTTGAATATTTTTTTAGGGCTGTAAGAACAATTCAGTGTAAGTGTGAATGATCCTCCTTAAAGGGTGTCTTGCAAGGCAAATGCAAGGTGCCACACCCTTGGGTTGCTGCAGGTGTTCCTCATTCCCCACCAGTACCCTTGTGAATCTCATCAGGTGTTGTAGGTCATATAAACAGCCATGGCAAAGGTGAGGTTTTCTCGGGAACAGAGACTAAGACTTGTGAGGGGGGAAGGTCTTTCATATGCAGCTCTTCCTTCCTCTGTGCCAAACTGAAGGTAATTAAAAAGCAAACAACCCAACATTAAAAAAAAAAAATCTTGTCCTGCAGCAGCAATGACTCTTCAGGAGGTGAGCAGCCTCTGCTCCCTGGCTTTGCTGTCCCCTGGGATAGGGCTGGAGGGGTGGCCAAGAAGGACAGTTGTATACTGAGGTGAAGAAGACTGTGACCAGCAGGCTGAGGGATGTTCTCCTCCCTCTCTGCTTTGCTCTGGTGAGGTCTCACCTGGAGTACTGTGTCTTGTTCTGTGCTACCCAGTTCAAGAGGGACAGAGAACTACAGGAGTGTGCTGGTTTGAGGGTAATTGTAATATTTTAATAGAGGAAAATTATACTATAGGCTGTGAAAAGAAAACAATGGTGATATCTACTTCACTCAGGCTTGCTGAGGTGTATAAGAAAAGAATACAAAACAAAGATAAGACACTGGGCACAGACACTCTGGGGCTGTCTAGTTTCTGGCCTCCTCCTCTCTGCTGAGTAACCTCACTAACCACTTTCCTTCTAACCTCCCTGGCCCGATCCTCCAAACTCACCTTGTGCGTAAGGCAAACCTTGGGGTAAGGTATAAGGGTGGGGAGCCCCTCCTGGGGTCTCTGATTTCTGGGAGGGGAGTTGTGTTTCTGTATTACCTTTAACTTGTCTATGTCTGTAACTATTCCTGTCTATTGTGTCTATCTCTGCTTGTACATTGTACTGAGCTGTAAACAGAGCTTCAGTCCTTAACTTCCAGCTGGCTGAGTCTAGTCTGGGGGATTTTACAAAGTGTGGGGGGGTGGGAAACTCCCAAACCCAGTCCAACAGAGGGCCACAAAGATGCTGAGTGGACTCTAACATCTCTCAGAGGAACAGGCTGAGAGACCCGGGGCTGTTTAGTCTGGAAAAGAGCAGCCTGAAAGGGGTCTTATGAATGAATATAGATCTCTAAAGGGTGGAGTCAAGCAGATAGGGTTGGACACTTTTCAGTAGCACCCACTGATAGGAAAAGGGGCAGTGGGTATAAACTACAATCCAGGAGCTGAACTTAAGGAGGAACTTCCTTGCTGTGAGGCTGCTGGAACACTGGAGCAGGCTGCCCAGAGAAGCTGTGGAGTCTCCTCTGGAGAACTTATTTTAACTCCACCTGAACATGATCCTCTGCAACCTGCTTTGGCAGGAAGGTTGGGCCAGATGATCTCTTCTCTACTTGCATTAAACACATCAGCAGGGTTTTGATGGGGAATTGCAGCTAGTGATTAATGTGAAAAATCAGTCAAGGTGATCTTGTGGCTGAGATGGTGGAGATGCCTCTGGGGGTTGGTGGAGTGGCTGTACAGCCAAGCCACAGCTGGGTGGCCAAATTGCAGCTTGGATGCGAGAAGAACTTGTCCTCCTGAGGTCAGAGGACCAAAGAATATCTGTGAAGCCAGGTCTACAAACACATCCTTCTCCAAAGCTGTGATGGAGCTGGAAAGTTAATGAACCTACTTGAAGAACAGGGATTCTCAGACATTTCCTCTATGCTAATTCAGAGCTTCCCAGAAAGTTTCACAGATTGATTCCTGTTATTTTTATAGTTTTACAAGTGAGCAGAAAGAAGCAGATGAACATAGAGGAGCTCAGCCTAAGTAATTAGGCCTAGCCATCACCCATGAGTGATGTTAGAGTGACCATCAAGCTTATTCCTGCCTAACCAGGGGGGCACGAGGGCCCCCAGCCTTTTATCCCACTCCTATTCACCTGGGGGACTCAATAGTGATGATAGGAGGAGGATCCCTCTGCCCTGTTTGCCACAGCTTAGGGTTTCTGCCTTTCCTGGGGCAAATTAAAAATGGGAGTGGGCAAGGAGGGCAAAGTGGTCACACCTGGGGTGGGAGGAGACTGCAACAGCACCCAGGTGCTCTGGGTTTGGGGGAAGAAAGGAGAAAATGCTGGCTGGGGTGGGAAACTGGCAGGTATGGTGGAAAAGGGGAGGTGGTGCTGAAAGGAGGGAGATGGAGAGGACAAGGATGGACATGAGAAGAAGGTGATGGAGGAAATGGAGGAGATAGAGAGGAAAGGAAGAAGATGTTTTCTTCCTGACTCTAGGCCTCACCACATGAGAACTTTCTCACCAGGCATGCCCTCTTCTCAGCATTGTTCAGGTATCTTTTGTTGTTGCATAGGTCTCTGAAGGGGAGCAGCAAGACCTGCTGCTCTCCACACCACCTGTATGGGAGGTTTAGTTAATTAGAAGGTACTAGGTTGGGCTCGATGATCTCGAAGGTCTTTTCCAACATGATTAATTCTGTGATCTGTGATGGAGGAAAGAGGAAGAGAGAGAGGAAATGAAGGAGATGGAGAGGAAAGGAGGGAGTAGTGAGATTTAAAAAATCCAATAAAAAGGAAAAAGTGGACTGGAAAAAAAACAATCCTGCTCTGGCAGGGGCGTTAGACTGGATGATCTTTCAAGCTCCCTCCTAGCCCCTATTATCCTGTGATTCTGTGATCTTCAGAGGTCTCTTTTGATGACCACCCTTCTGTGATACTGTGTAGCAAAACTGCCCTCAGATAGAACTAAGGTGTGGGGCTCTCCCTCTCAGGTTACACTGTTGCTGCAACTTGGTTACAGTGTGTACATACTTAAATAAACACATGAGCATTGTTAGTGGACTTTAAACCTTGGAAAGGGTGTTTGGGTTGATAAAAGCCTCTGGTGGCCTGGTTTTGAGCTTGAGAAGTTGGTGGTTATGTACACTTTCTCGTATTTGCAGCTCCTACCCTCTGATTCAGGTGGGTTGGGTGCCAGTGTGCTCTCCTGACAGTTTCCTAGCTGAATCAGAAGGAAGTGTTGAGAACTATTTTTGTTGGGGGGTAACCACACCAGGGCACAGCTGATTTTTCTCTAGATCAGTCAAAATATCAGGGTAAAAAATGACAGCATGTGATATTGGGCTGTTGTCAGCTCATGCCAGCTTTGGGGGGCTGAGTACATTGGGTAATGAATAACCATGCACAGGCTTTCTTTCAGGGTTTTGTTATCAGTTGTAGATCCCTCTGTGTTACTACATGAGAAATGGGAGCTGGACTGTTTGCTGTCATGTATTCTGTGGAATTGCTAGGAAAAAAACCCAATACAAAATAAGGCTTAATTAGGTGAGAGTAACTCCCTGAGCTTCTCTTGATTGTTATGAAAGAGGCTGTTACAACTTTGCAGGGAAATAGAAGATAGTGAGGCCTGGAAATTAAGAAAATATGAAAGCTTTCCCTTCCTAGGTTAAATGAGCCTTGTTGGAAACAATATTGCTGGTAGGAGGAAGGATATAATCAAATTAACGTAATGAACATGTTCGTCTTGGGGCACGAGGGAATGTGATGCAATTTGAGGTACAGAGATTTGTCACATCATGTACTAAATATACTTGTTTCCCCCCCCCAAAAAAAAAAAAAAAAAAAAAGAAAAAAAAAGGCAAAAAAAAAAAAGCTTGCTTTTAAGTAGGGAAATTGTGTTAACCAGAATTGGTAGCAGGTCTCTTTCATAAATTATCATTCTGTAAGATGCTGCATATTTGAATAGGTCATTTCAGGCTAAGGGGAAAGTACCTCTTGAGAAAGACTATCAGTGTACTAATTAGAAGGGCTTTTGCTACAGAATATCACTGGCTGTGGGATCAAGGGCCAATTTATTAACCAAGAGTTTTGATTTTTAAAGTCTTCTGCAGCAATCTGAGCCTAGGCCTCATCTGAGAGAGAACTTTCACCTTATTAAACTCCATTCATATCTTACTGCAGTTGAGTTTAGTGAGACTCTAGCCCAGACCCTTGACCTGGGATGTAAATCTTTTTCTTGCTCCTGAGCTGTGCTCTGCATCAGACTTTACAACTCATCTTCCAGGCATAGGTGCAGCTGTAGGAAGAGGTCTGGGGGTGTGATTTTAAAGGTCTTTTGTTGATTGTTTGTTTGGGGTTGCTTTTTTCGTGTGTGTGGCTTGGGTTTGAGTTCTTTGGGGTTTGCTGGGCTTTTGTTGATGGATTGCAAGCTACGACTGCTGTACAGCCTTCCACCTACCATTGTTGGAACCCTGTGCCCTGTTCCAGATAAGAATGCTGCTGGTGAGATGACAAGTTGATTAGAAAATGGACTTGGGGTGGAGGAAAATATGTGCAAATCCCTTTCCTCGATGGACACTGCAGTGTGGATGCTGCTAAGTCAACTCCATAGTGCTCAGTGAATACTCTGAACTTGCCTCTTCCTTCCTTATTTTCCAGGAAAGCTCAGGGAGGTCCACAGCACTCCCTGAGGTCTGTACTGCAGGTTGTGACTTCCCAGAGGAAGTCATAAGTCTGAAGGAAATGGTTTTGGCACAGGCTGTGATGAAGGACTTTTGAAACTGGCATTATGTGGTGCTCTCCATTGGCGCTTGTCACACTGAGCTGATCCAGGGGGAGGAGATTGGGTGTGCAAGCAAGGGGAGCACATTTGCATGTGCAAATCCCTCTGCAGGAAGTTATGAGCTTCTGTCCCTTGTATGCATTTTGCAAATATGCTGCATTCCCTCCTTGTAAGACCCTTGACATCATTCTCCCTGGATTGTCCTGGCTGAGAACTGCATTTTGCAGGCAAATGGGTGTTAGTGTGCAGCTTACTCCTTGCCATCCTGAGAGCAATGAAGAATACTCAGAAGTACCAGCAGCTAGAAGCCATAGGTAGGACCCTCAGATGCAGTGTCTGTGTGGCTTTAGTTGCTTTCAGGAAGCAGACTTTTGGTCTTGTGCCTGTTGGCCGGTCCATGCAGCTGGGGTAAGCAAGGGTGGATTTGAAAGTCTCACAAGTGAACAGAGAGCGATTCCACCTCTGCTGCCCAGTGTGTTCTAATTTCTTAGGACACAACGTAGCTGTCACTGAATCAATGAAAGATCCACACCAAACGGAGGGGCGAAACGGTATTGTCTGCTGCTCTTTGACATCCCCTCAGGAAGATAAGTATGTGCCGACAGCCCTTCTTTATGTACCGGTGGGTAAGGACAGAGCCCTGTCACTTTCTGCTGGGAGTGCAGCAGCCCTGAACGTGGATATAGACTTTCCTAGACAGAGATGGACCTCAGGAGGAAAAACAAAAATACTTCAAAAGCAGAAATCTGTGGTTGTGCTCACGGTCAGCAGCAGGTGCGCTTTCCCTGATCCTTCTGCTCAATGTGAGCAGCAAGTCAACAAGGAGGTCGTGCCCTTAAAATAAATTACTTGCGAACCTTAATAATTGGATTAACAAGATCTACTTCGAGCCTTCAGGATATTAAAGAAAAACGTCTGTAGGAGGTGTCAGCAGGTGTCAGGAGGCGGGACGGACCTTGCACAGGGAAGCAATACATCTACATTCACGTCATAGCCCGTCGGATATCACCAAAAAACCCCCAAAAAACCCGCCTGAAGATGTGGCGATGGCGTGTTCTGCCCGAGACGGCTCTCATCCTCCCACTGGCCACACGATGGCAGAAGAAGCAAAGAACATCGCACTAAGACGCCTCGGAGGTACAAAAAGAAAATGGCAGTGAGGGTTTGCATCTGCCCTAAGGCTAGCGGTGAGATTGGCACTGGCTTCCTGTAGAGCTACCAGCCAGGCACTGAGGTTCAAAAGCCCCCTTCTTTGTGAACGTGGGGAAAAAAAAAAAAAAAAAAAAAGAAAAGGATACAGGGCACCAAAGCTATTTGGTGAAAGGGCTTGCTGGACTTTCCCAAGTTCCGAATAGCTCACGACAATCGGTTGGGTCACTTCGTTGTGTCCTGGTTGAGAGTCTGCTGAAAGCTTGGCTGGTATATGGTATAATGAGGGTTTGATGCTGGTTAATGGCTCTCAGATGGGTTGTATTGTGCAAAATTCTCCCTGACACTTGCCAGTCATAGAATCACAGAATAGGAAGGACCTCCAAAGGTCATCTAGTCCAACCCCATATGCAGTCAGCAGGGACATCCCCAACTAGATCAGGTTGCCCAGAGTCCTGTTGAACCCCACCTTGACTATCTCCAAGGATTGGGCTCCAACCACCTTCCTGGGTAACCTGTTCCAGTGTTCCACCACCCTTATAGTAAGGAAACTGTTCCTAATATAGAATCATAGAATGGTAAGGTTGGAAGGGACCTCAAGGATCATCTAGTTCCAACCCCCTGCCATAGGCAGGGACACCTCCCACTAGTACAGGTCACTCAAGGCCTCAGCCAATCTGGCCTTGAAGACATCCAGGGAGGGAGCATCCACAACCTCCCTGGGCAACCTGTTCCAGTGCCTCACCACCCTTACTGTAAAGAACTTCCTCCTAACATCCAGTCTAAATCTCCCCTCTGCCAGTTTAAGCCCATTGCCCCTTGTCCTGTCGTTGCAGGACCTTGTAAATAATCCTTCCCCAGCCTTCCTGTAGTCCCCCTTCAGATACTGGAAGGCTACTATCAGGTCCCCTCGAAGCCTTCTCTTCTCCAGGCTGAAGAGCCCCAACTCTCTCAGCCTGTCCTCATAGGAGAGCTGCTCCAGCCCTCTGATCATCTTTGTGGTCCTCCTCTGGACCCGCTCCAACACTTCCATGTCCTTCCTGTGCTGAGGGTTCCAGAACTGCACACAGTACTCCAGGTAATCCAATCTAAACCTGCTCTTCTCTAGTTTGAAGCCATTGCCCCTCATCCTCTCATCACAGGTCTTTGTCAACAGTCTCTCTCCAGTGTTCTTGTAGCCTACTTCACCTATTGGAAGGCTGCTATTAGGTGTCCCCAGAGCCTCCTCCAGACTGAACAACCCCAGCTTCCTCAACCTGCCATTGTAGCAGAGGTGCCCCAACCCCCTGATGATTTTTGTGGCCCACATCTGGACCCTCTCTATCAGGTCCATGTCCTTCCTATGTTGAGGGCTCCAGACCTGGATGGAGTATGCCAGGTGAGGTCTCACCAGAGCAAAGTGAAAGAGTCACCTCTCTGAATCTGCTGCTGATGCATCTTTTGATGTAGTCCAGCAGATGGCTGGTCCGCTAGCTGTAGGCAGAGCATGTCTGGATGCAGGAAGAAGGCCCCTTTGGTGCTGCTTGTGCCATGTGTGTTATCTGCACTGGGGATGGGAGTCTGTGGCACATTAAAACTAGATTGCCTTGTAAAAGGCCTTTGAGCTGATACAGCTGCTACGAGGTCAGCAGCTGAATCATGCAGACTATTTCAGAGTGTGAAAAAGCCCAGTCAGGGTTGTTCTGCTTCCTCTGTGGGGATGGTTTTGGCTGAGATGGGGATTTTGCAGATCTAAGGCCACTGTGTCAGCAGCCAAAGTGCAGTGGAATGACAGCTGCCTTGATTTCTCCAGTGAAATCCTGCCTTTGCACGGTTAGGAGGGAGAGGGACAGATTTCAGCAGTCTGGTCCATGGCAGGAGACCATGGTTCTGCTATGACAGAGTATGAGAAGCCAGGAGCTTGCCTGTACCTGCTACCCAGTTTTGCTGACTCGCTTGGACTTGATTCATCTGGAAACTACCTAGAAAAGTCTCTTTCCAACACCTTAGCCTCAACCACTGTTGGCAATACAGTAAAGATCGTTACCTATCTCACGCTTCATTCTATATTGTTAAGTCTTGATTTTCAGTTCTAATGCCAGCAAACTTTTAAAAACTAAAACCAGTTGCATTTCAAATCAAAATGGAGAGGAGCTGTGACCTGTACAGCATGGAAATAACGACAAATGTAGCTGTGTGGGTCTTCTGCTGGTGAGACCAACTTCATTTCTCACCAGATAATGCAGGTAAAAGATGAGGAATACCTGTACCTGTAGCAATGTATGACGGAAGAGAAGAATACAATGTGTTGGGTTGTTTTTTTTCTGCTGGGCCAGGTCAGTCAGGCCACCTCTGCCTTTAGAAACATACATGTGCCTGGCCCCAAAGGTTTGTTGTTCCCTGGGCATCACTGATCTGTTCATTCAGGAAAGATGTCTGCAAATAGCAACTGCCTCTTCTAGCCAACACAAACAGACCAGGAAAACATCAGACCAATAACCAAAAAGCATTGAGAAAGCTGCGTAGTGTGGATCTAAGTTTAATCCTCAGTTTTGTTGGGGAGGGAAGGCTAGAGCGAAACTGGTTAGGCATTATATTAAGATGTTTAACAATTTCCATTCATTATAAATGTTTCAAACTGCCTTGCATTGTTCTCTGGTTTCCTCTGTTGTGGTTAGGCTTTTGTGTAGAGAGGTAACAGCACAGCTGCATGGAGAATAGTGGAAAGGTTGCACCTGGGATTCAGATGAGTGCTGTCTGTCCCTCATGAATGCTGCCTTGCTCAGTGGGGATGTGTGTGAGCTCCCAACACCACCCTACTGCTACTCTGGGATAACTAGGGTTAAAAATACCCATCCCAGTAGACTCCTGTTTGTCCAACACCTGACTGCTATTTTTGTGTTACCCAGGGCAGGTTTTCTGTGTGAGCTTAGATATATCACACTGTGTAAAACTGTCAGACAGTTGGTGCTTAAGCAGAGCCAAAGTGACTGGTTTTAGCCTTAGTAAAATCAATATGATACTATTCTTGCTTTCAAAATGTCAAGTGAAATATCTCTGTGTGTTTTCCATGTCTCTAGAAGCCCACAGCTGTTCCCTGGGCCCAGTTGTGCTACAATAAGGTGAGTTTTGCTCAGTTTCCAGGAACAAGCCTGCTTTAAAACAGGAGCAATGTAGTCTGCCAAAATGACAGCAGCTCCTGGGCATCAGGATGGAGCAACCCACCTCCTCCTGGAGGTCCTCAGGGCTTCTGGCAAGAGACAGGACCAGGAAAACTCTCTGCCCTGTGCATTTCAGGGGATATTGCTCCAGAAAAGGCTAGTTTATCATCAGACAACACCAATGCCAAAACCACAATAGAAAATACAGGTTTTTGTGAAGTCACATCTTGTCTTTCTCAATTTTGGTGGTTTATGTGGAAACAAATATTCTTGTGCCCTATGCCTGCTGGACTGGGGAGATGTTCCCCTGAGGGAGCCATTGGAGATGACTCTTCTCCCTCTCTTCTCCAGGGGAAGAGCATGGTGCTTGGGCTATGTGCTGCTGGAAGGTTGGGCAGTTTTTTTACAGGGACTGCAAAATTGCTCCAAGGACTAGGCTGGCAAGGCCAGCCCCTCAAAGCTGTGCCTGAGGGGTTGTTCTCTTGGAGCAGGTACCGAGCCTAGTGGCAAGAGCTTGCAGTGGGGAAAATTGCTCAGGGATGCTAGACATCTTCCGTAGAAAGTCAAGGCTTGAGAAAGGTGCTCCAAGGTGTGGTTATGATATTTGCTTGGGCACGAAGCACAGGTCTTAAGAGGGAACTGGGGTTGTTCATCCTGGAAAAGAGGATGCTGGAGGGAAGCCACCTTCCTGAAAGGTGGCTGGAGCCAGGTGGGAGCTGGGCTCTTCTCCAAGAAGTGGTAAGAGGAAGCAACTTCATCCTGTGCTAAGAGAGATTTAGGTTGGACATAAGGAACTGTTTCTTCCCCAGAAGAGTTGTCAAGGGCTGGAACAGGCTTTCCAGGGCAGTGGTGGAGTCCTGATCCCTGGAGGCGTTTTAATGCTGTGTTGATGTGGTTTAGTGTTGAGCTGGCTGTGGGGGTTGGACTCAGGGGTCTCTGAAAGATCCATCTCAAGTGGTTCTACGCTTCTGTCAGGGCAGCGACTGGCCTTGTGTGCCGGTGGTGTGCTGCGACAGCAGAAACAGGGCACCTGCTTTATGGACAAAACTGCACTTGGTTTTTAACCACGGCTCCAGCAAAGGGTTCGCAGGTGGACGGGTGTCCTAGGCAGACTCTGGGGGTTGCAGCCCTTCCCCTCCATCAGCTCAGTCACGTTCAGGCCATGCACCGGGCCAGCGCCAGACCACCGAGTGCTCCCGACCCGTAGGGCCTGTCCCCAGAGTCGCTCCTCCTCCGCTGTCTCGGCCCCGCCGCGGCACGGCAGGCCGCTCCGGTGGGCTGTCCCGCAGCCCGGTGGGCTGTCCCCGGAGCGGCACTACAGCTCCCAGGCTGCTCCGGGGCGGGNCCGAGCCCCGCGGCGGGCATGGTGCGCGGCCGGCGGCGCGGCCCGCGGTCAGCCTAGGAGCTCAGCCGAGCCGGGCGATGCGGGGCCAGGCCGGGCGCCGCCGCCTCCGCGATGCTCCGCCGCGGCCTCAGTCGCCTGGTGAGTGCGGGGTCGGGGCGGCGGGGTGGTACGGGGAAAAAGTCTGTTAATATAATTGTTAATTGCCTCGTACCGGGCTCGGTTTTGCGGAGAGGGTTGGGCGGACGTGGCTCTCCCGGACCGCTCCCGCCAGAACCGCAGCTGCAGCTCCCTCCCTTGCGAAACCTCCCGGGTAGGGCCCTGCCCGCGCTGCGGCTCTTCGCCACAAGTTACTTTATCTGCGAGAGCCCAAATCTGTCTGTTTGTGTTTTTGTATTTTTTTTTTTAAACCTGCCTTTCCCCCCAAAAACCCACCAACTCCCAGACCTAGGGGAGAGCACTTCCCAGTCCCCGGCAGCATGCACCCAGCATCGCCTGGCTCTAGGCCGGGCGAGGGGCAGGACAACGCTCAGGGTACTGCTGCCCCGCTGCTCCTCCACCCGCTTCGTCTCCCCGAACACGTTCAGAAATCTCCGGTGCCACATAAGCTACTTGGGGAGATTTCACCGTGACCTCATGCTTGGCCTGAACTCTCTTAACTAGTCATTTTTTCCTCTTCCCCAGCAAGTGTGTGGTAAAAAGCAGTGTCTTAACATCCTTTCGGGAGCTCCTCTTTAGCAGCGCCGTTTCTTGCGCAGTGCGTAGCTAACAAAGTTCCTGGAGTTGGAGCAGCAGGCAGATGCTGTGAGTACAGCAGTTACCCTTGGAGGCTTAGCAGCTGCTTCCCGAAGCACCTTGCACCTCCTGGTACTCACTTACCTCCCAGTTAATAGGCGCTGCCCTGTGCTGCGAGATGTATTTTCACGTTCACTCCTGGTTTTGAGTGATCTATTTGTGCTGATTGTCCAGGCGTCCAGCGCGAGGATCTGTAGCCTCCTTTTTAAGTCTGCGGGTAGCTCTGCAGCAGTTCTGAGGGGTAAGAAAATGGTTAATTTTCCCATTCGTAGGTTGTATTTGTGTAGCAAGCTTTAGGTTAGCCCTGTAGAGAACACACCTGCTGCAACCATTGTTTTGCAGCCCCGGGGAAAATACATCTAGTCTCAGTCCACTGAGTTTCTGACTTTGATGGCTTTGAATTTAGCTCTGCTTTGTGTTCTGTGTTTCCTACCCTGCCCTTGCTGGAGGCGCTTTCTAAGTTGTGTCTGGAGGCGTTTGGGGTATGAAGCTTCTTTCCTGTGTTCAGTTACAAGTGTGCTCAAATGGCTGCCTCCGGTGAGCAGGTACCCACAGAGGTGCCTCTCTGGGTTCTGGTTCCAGCATCCTTCTCATGCTGGTGGTCCATCACCAGCTCTCTCTCTTCTCTCTGTCCCTCGACATGGGGATGGGATGTGTGCTGCTACTGGGATGTGATGTCCACCAGAGTGAACAGAATCAATCCTGAACCCAGGTATTTCACAGAATGATGGGGGTTGGATGGGACCTCTGAATATCATCTAGTCCAACCCTACTCCTAGAGCAGGTTTGTTAGTCAACCACTCAGGGACACGTTCAGGTGAATTTGGAGTGCTTCCAGAGATGGAGACTTCTCACCCTGTTCTGGTGCTCTGCTACCTCAAATTGAAGAGTGTTTTCCTTATGTTTATTTCAGAACTGCATTGCAATTTTTGACAATTTCACAGACTGCTTTGTTTTAGGCTGAGCTGCTGCAGCATGTTTGAAAGGTTAGAGGAACGACTTTACCCATGGCCCAGGGTATCTGCAGTGTTGTTGAGGCTTTTTAGATGCTTTTTCACCTACTGGCTAGTGGTGTTTGTGGAGCAATGAGCTGCTTGCTACAAAGCTGATGCAGGTGGTGTGGATTCCCCAGCTGTGGCAGATCGTAGCTCACACTGTGCTGCTGCAGCAGCTTGGTCCTGACCCCAGGTCTGTGGGTCTCACAGGAGGTTTGGGTCAGTTCTCACTCCTGCTCCATGGGAGGAGAGGGTAGCCCATGCTGGCCTCCATGGGGATATTCCCAATATGCCACCCTGCCTTTGGTCCCATAGGAATGACACAGGGCTTGTTTTGTGGCAGTGGTGTTGCAGGAAATTCACTGCAGTTATTAAAGGCTGTAGATTATCTGACACTTAAGGTCCCATAGGACTACTCAGACAAATGTTGTCACCTCTGCACCGCATGTTCTCTGCCAGAGGCTCACAGATACCAGCAGATATTAAAAAATCATATTTATGGAGGAATTTCACAGCTTAGGCACAGTGAGTGTGCCTTGCCCTATCAACATGACTGCTGCATGGTTCCTTTTCTCCCTCCCATAAACTTTTATCCTGGACATAGTACAAAACAGCATGGTAAAAAGAGCAAGAAGAGCAGGGTGATGCATGTGTATCTGCTTTGCCATTCTGGCAGACCAATGCTCTGCAAGAAGAGAAAAGAGATGGATTCCCAGTTTGAATTCAGTTTACACCTCTGAAATCATCCCTGCCAAAAGAAGAGGGGCTGGGATTGCTGTGGTGAAGCAAGACTGAACTGCCACAGTTGATCCAATTTCAGGAGATACTGTCAATTTGAAATATAACTTTAATTCGGTTTTGGAAATAGGTTGTCATTGGATTCTTTGTTATTAGTCTCCATGCTGCTTTGTACCGCTGTTGTGGGGAGGATGCGGGAGCAGAGCGGTGTAGTGTGTCAGTGATCAGGGGAGGGTTTGGGTCAGTCTCCTTATGCTGGGCTTCTGGCAGGACTGAGGCAAGTGCTGCCCACATCCAGACTTGTTTGCAGACACCTGGGAAGTGCTCACACCATCTTTGTGTTGTGCAAAGATGGTGTGCCTTTTTCTCCAGAATTACTTTTCCTGGCTCCAAAGCATGGAGGCAGTTGTGCCTCACACCACAGCTACACCCTACAGCACTGCTGATGCTGCAGGTCTACGGCTGATCCAGAATGCTGTGAGAATGAAGAAATAAAGAAAGAGAAGTTGCTGTTTTCAGTTTTTTCCCCTGACTTGCTTTTGTTTAAGGCTACTCTGGAAGCAAGCCCCAGGAGATGTTGCCTTGCTTGTGGTGCAGAAAGGCTGGGGGGGGAGGTGGGGGGTGTAGGGGAAGCACTCTGGGATGCACTCTGTCCTCTCGGGGTGCTCAGTTCTTGCTTGTGATGACGTTCCAACCCAGGTCCCTTGGCTTTGTGGTTAGTAGGGGTCCTTGCTCTGGCATTTTTCTACACTTACTCAAAGCCCAGGATAAGAAAGAAAGTAACAGTCTGTAAGTGGGAGTGAAAGTCTTTGTTTTGTGGTTGTGCCCTGTTTTACAACAGGACCTTGGTTGTGTTACTCCCTTTTAATTAAATACTTTAGGGCCTGATCCTCTTTGCAGGCTGTGCCCTGGTAAATCCTGGCGTTTAGCAAGTCCTGGGCTGATCCTGAGCTGCTGGCTCTTGAGAGCATTGCTTGACGTTGGAGGAAAAAAATATGCCTCTTAAATGAGCATGCAGGTCCAGCCCAGGGACAAGCACTGCGTCGCGGCTTGGTGCCTTTGCCTTATAGGCTGCTGCTGCTGGTTTTTTGCTGGTCGTCTCTGGGTGCTCCACCTCTCTTCTGCCTGGCTACCAGCAATGGGAGTAGTCACTGTGCCATCCTCTCTCTCCCCAGGACTTGTCAGTCCCTATCGGGACCTGTGCCTGGAGTACCTTGGGCTTGCCCACTTCATGGTGCAAGGGGATGGTAAGGAAAGTGAAAAGGGTTTGTTTTGTGCAACACTAAACCAGCTGCTGCTCTGAATTTGCGTGGTGGTGCTGCTTTCTCATGGAGCTTTTCTATTTGAGGCTCACTTTATTTATTTGTTTAAAAGGCATGCACTCTACCGGGCAGGGTTGCAGCGGGACAGGCACTTGAAGCAAAGCTTTAATGTCACATGTAGCTTGTCACCTCCGTGGGGAGCTGCCCCAGCCAGCTCTCTGGGCACCGCTTCACCTCTTGCTTTGCATCCCCTGGCTGCACCCTGCTGTGCCGCTGATGTTCTGGCAACAGCAGGGAAGGGTTTGTCTCATTGAAGTGCTCACAAGTTTCCTTCTTAAATCCTTACTGTTCCCAAACCAGCAGGGGGGACTGATCCTGTCCCTGTGGGTTGGGCCTCACCTGCACACAAAGCAGTGCCTGGTGTGAGATTCAAAGCTCTGAGCTCTGCTTTAGTTTTTCAGAGCCTCTTTAGATTTTTTTCCTTTCTTGAAGGTCAGCTCACCCCAAGTGCCCTTCAGCCCCGCACTCTGTGGGCATGTGGTGGTTTGTCTCGTTGTGTCCCCAGAGCCCTGCCTGGGAAGGAACAAAGGCAGGAGGGAGGCCTCGGAGAAGGCATGTGTTGACTCAAGAGGCATGTGTCGGAGGTTAGGGAAGTGACTCGAGGCTGAGAAGAAGCAGGGCAGATGGTGCTGCCGAGCCCTGTGGGGCAGGTCCTACTTGTTACTCTGCAGGAAAATACCCCTGTTGAGACCTATTCACGTGGCAGAAAAAGAAACGGTCCAAAGTCACTTTTTAGAAGGGAAATAAATTCCCCATTGGCAATGAGGAGTAGGCAAGGACGGCAGAGGTTGGTGAGAATTGTCCCTGGGGTGCATAGGAGCTGCCCATTGCTGGCTGCCGCCCGCTTGAACCCTGCTCAGCTCCCGGTGGGGGAGAGCTGGAGTATGTATGTCTTGTGGGAGATGTCTGAGTCTAGAGTGAGGGATGCTGATTTACGCTCCCGTCCTTAGTTTTTGCAGCAAATGTGTAATGAAGTCTATTTTGGGACACGGAGCACATCTGCGATTTTCTTTCACACTTGCCTTTCTGTCTTTTTTCGGCAAGTGTGAACCAAACATTACAGTGTGTGGTTGTGGTTTCTATTCTAATACAGAGGAACATAGGTAGGAGTTGGAAGCCTTGAGAATTGCACTTTTTCTCCCCCCCCTCCCAATCTAGTCACGTTCGCACCTGGAAGGTGAGGTTTTGTGTCAAATACCTTGCATCTGACTGTCGGCTTCTGCTAGAAGCATTTTTGCTTTCGTTAAACACGAGGAAAATCTGCGTGCAGCAGAGGCTGGAGCTGGGGTGTCTCGGTGGCAGTTCTGCATGGAGAAATCCCACACTTCGGGAGAGTGTGGATTTTAATTAAGTGACTCGAATTTTTCATGAGCAGTGCTGGAGTTTATTTTGTAACTGAACATGAGAGCAGAGTTCCGTGCGCTCAGAGCCCTTTCCCGTACAGCAGCCGCAGGGCAGCCCATGATTGACCACAGAGAAGACAACAGAGGCACAAATTGGGAACCTGGAGCTGCAAAAGAGACTTCCTGAGGGCTGCTGACTCAGTGATGTCCCTACGCTGGAAAATGGGGACACAGGAGTTTCTCAGATTCCTGTAGCTGTTTAATGTTTCTAAGCAGTCGCCTAACTGTAGCCTTATTCCCAGGAATAGTTCAACCATTTGGCTAAAAATAAATAAAAATCAAACAAAAATCAACCAAGCAACTGCATGGAAATGTTCATGCGTGCAGTTAAAAGTTTGGAGAGGTCAGAAATGGCTGCGAGGAGGGATTGGAAAGCACTGGTCAAATATAAATGATAAATGGTGCTGCTAGTTAAACCTGTGGCAGACAGAAACTCCTCTGTGGAGTGTAACAAGGGTCTGGAGGCTGTGTTTTATTCATAACTCAAACTCATTTTTGTCTCTGGTTGGTGTTTTGCTCAGAATAATAATGGTTGTCTGGGCCGCGTGGGGAAGGTTTGGAGCTGAACAGACCTGAGTTGCAGCTGAAGGCATGACGATTTGCTTTTAACAATAAAAACTGTAAAAGCAAACAAGCTGTCTATTAATAGCAGGCCTTTCAGCCTTGCCTTTAATTTCATCCTGTTACCTTTGGTTTATGTGTTTCCTTTCCCATTAAAACTGCTGTTTTCTGGCTGGAACCTTTGATGATGGGGGCAGGTTTAGAGTAGATACTAGAAAAAAATCTTTACTGTGAGGGTGTTGAGACACTTGAATGGGTTGCTGAGAAGATTGTGGATGCCCCCTCCTTGGAGGTTTTCAAAGCTGGATTGGACAGGACCTTGAGCAACCTCATCTAGTGGAAGGTGTCCCTGTCCTTGGCAAGGGGATTGGAAGTAGGTAATCTTTAAGGTGTCTTGCAACCCAAACTATTGCGTTATTTTATCAACCTATGTCTAGTGAAAACTTTTTTAAGCTGCTAGCTAAAAGCAAAGCTGGCAGAGAACATTACTGGAATCTGATAGGCAGGAGAAGCCTTCACACCAGAAATGGTTTTTGTTCAGCCAGTGACCATGTTTTCAGCAGCACAAGTTGTGTCCCTGTGAGAGTCTTCCTCCTGCAGGACTCAGACTTGTATCTTTACTGCAGCAGAAAGACAGCCTTTGGCTGCTGATTACTCAAGGTGTGGGGCTCCTCTTGGGTTACCTTAAGCGGCCGTCTTTGAGAAAATGTGGAGTGGGCAAGTGGGAGGACATCTCTTGTGATACTTGCAACTGAGATCTGCCTACTGGAGGAGCTGGCATCTCCATGGCACTGGTGAGGGAGTTGCTGAGCTGCTTCCTGGGTGTTTGGGAAGGATGAATTTTCCAAGCAGCTTGAACATGGGATGACTGAATGCACTGTTAAACCCGTTTGCTTTCCCCTGAAAATGTTACTCAGGGGATTTTTGGAGGGAATTTCCTGTATTTAGTTGTGTGTAGGAAGCAGGCAGGGCAGAGGTTTTCCTGCTCAGCTGGTCACTTTGGGGGGGCCTTCTGGCCAAAAGTGCCACCAGCTCCCCCACCAAGCACTGCTTGGGGGAACAGGTTAGGTTAAGGTGAGGAGCTCTTGCCCTGGATAGGCCATCCCAAGAAAATCGTTTACTTAGGGGGCTTATGTGTTTTGGGTGTTTGTGTTTGGTTGTTTATTTTTTTTTAATCTGCCTTTCGTATCTCATCTCAGAACTCTTTCTGTGTTTGCTGAGGTCTGGTGCTGGGAAGGATGGGCTGGTTTTTGCTGAGCAGGTTTTGCCAGTGTTGTGGGCCTACCTGTGCTCTCCCCAGCACCAAGACCTGGGCTTTGAGCTTTGCAGGTATTGCCTAAACTGCAGGGAAGCTGGAGAGCCCTGCTTTTGTCTCCTACCTGATGCCACTGGCTCCCTCAGCTTTTTATGTAAACATGAAAAAGAATTTTTTTACTGTGAAGGTGACAGAACACTGGAACAGTCTGCCCAGGGGGGTTGTGGAATCTTCCTCTCTGGACATATTCAAGACCCACCTGGATCAGTTTGTGTGATCTGCTATAGGAGGGGTTGGACTTTTGTGTTATAACACCAAGAAATGTTGAACTTTGATCTGCTTTGCTCTTCTCCCTTGTTCACTTGGAGATTTGCAGCTTTCTCTGACGTGAGGGAACCAGAGAGAGATGCCAGGCTGCAGGCAGTGCTGATCCCCGGCAGCTCAGGAAGCCAGGCTGATTCCGGCAGCTCAAGGTGCCAGACTGTGGCTATCTGCTGCCTACTGGTGACTGATCAATGCTGCTGAGAAGCTTCATGCTGCTGGGTGGCTGCTGGTAGCCAGTGCTGTGTGAAGAACACGTCGATGTGGTGTGCTATGCTCAGACCATGTGTGTCCTGCTCATTAGAAATGGGTAATGAGGACATTGCTGCTCACGTTGCTGATGATTGTAGGCCATTTCAGTTGTTTGGGTTTTAAAAATTTTTTTACTTCAAATTATTCTATAATAATATCTCTCTCTGGCTCCCTGCACCCTTCCCCTGGGCCTTAATTCACAAGCACAAGGTGAGCCTGGCTACTCACAGTGTAACCATCACACTGCAGGCTGCTGAATTATTTAGAGTTATCCAGCTAGTGAGTTGTTCACTAGCATCTGTCTGAATTGGTTAAGTTTGATTTGGGCAGTTAGAATTTTGCTTTCTGTCTTAAACTCTGCTCCAAGACTGATGCATGAAGCTGTATGTGGAGTGCCACCACCCTTCCAAGGTAGCAAAGCGATACCAGTACTGCCTGTATGCTGGAATAAATGGGAGGCTGTTTTAAAGCATAGTTTACTAACTTGTAGCCTGGGGAAACTCTGAAACTTTCCTCTTTTAGATCTCCTACAGCTCCTGCTGGCAGTGGCATGGCTGCTGGGTCAGGAAAAGCCTGTTCTGCCCAGAGGCTGCAGCAATTTACATGCATATTTAATGTATATATATATATTTATGTGATGTGTACACATTAAATATGCATAGCAACAATATATATAGGTGCATTAAAAAAGAGTATATTTATTTTTGCTTAGAAGCTTCCTCAGGCTTTCCCAAAATCTAGGGAGCTACCAGCCAGTGACTGGAATGAGGTCCCACTGGGATGGCCTCAAAGTGCATTTGGATATGCAGGTAGGAGAGTGTGGCTGGGTGGGGAGGGGAGCTGATCATCCTCCCCTCCCTTGGTTTTGCTGCTCAGAACCAAAGCTGTGTAAAAAAAATTTTTTTTTTTAACTCCTTATGCAGTCCCTTCCACACATTAGCTGCAGTATGACCATCTCACTTAAAATCAGAGTTGTGTAGATTGGAAAAGACCTCTCAGATCATCAAGTCCAACCATTAACCCCAGCACCGCCAGGTCACCACTAAACCATGTCTACACAGCTTTGAAATCCCCTCCATGGATGGGGACTCCACCACTGCCCTAGACAACCTGGGCCAGACCTTGACAGCTCTTTGGGGGAAGAAATTGTTCCTCATGTCCAACCTAAACCTCCCCTGGTGTCTCCTCTTGTCCTGTCGCTTGTTTCCTGGGAGAAGAGGCCAACGCCCACCTGTCTCCAACGTCTTTTCAGGGAGTTGCAGAGATCTAGATGGTCTTCCTTCACCCTTCTTTTTTTTCCAGCTTAAACACCCCCAGTTCTGATCCAGTTTAAAGACCAGTTTAAATGGGGTCATCATCATCCTGTGCCCATGGTCCCAGAAATGATCAGGTCTCTCAAAGCCAGGGAGAGCCTCATTTTCTTTGCTAGCAAGAACCTCTGTCTACTGAAGCTGACCAGGAGCCTGTAGTGACAACTCGGAGCAGGGACAGGACTTGCTTTTGGGCACCTGTTGCATCTTGCTGACTCAAGTTTTGGAAGGAAAAAATGTGACTAGAGGCATTTTTTTTTGCAGATGGAATTCCAGTTGAAGCCAGTTTAGGTTAAAAGCATGCCTGCTCTCGACATCCAGCTGTAACTGATAGTGTTTGTAGTCCTGCTCCTCTTAATGAAAGCTTAATGCACTTATTTTTGATCTGGCTGTTTGTGAAGGGCTTTTTGTTTCTCTCCTGCTGCAGAAGGGAGGGGTGAGCTTGGGTGCTCAGGGATTCTGTGAGCAAATCGGCCTTATTTTTGTTAACAACTTGAACAAGATTCCTGTTAACCTCCTTCCTGGTCTTGGATGAGTAATGCTTTGCTGAAGGCTTTTTGCTCAGTAAGTTCAGCTGAATTTTGCAGGATCTGTAAGTGAAAGGACTCTTGCTCTACCCCCAGCCTTGCTTTCCTGGGGTGTATGCTGAAGCCTTGGTAATACCTAGCTGTGTATTTTCAAAGGGGCAGCAGGCAGCCTTTCTGTCTGGCCTTATCTTAAATTAAGCTGTACTCCTTAGCAAGACTTTATAAGACTGTTGAAGTGGGAAACAGATGCAATGTTCACTTCATAGCTGTAATCTTGGTTGCAATATTGTGGCAACCACACTGGTTTGCAAAACAGGCATCCTATTTTTTCTTGTGCCTTAAGGGAACTAAAAAAGCCGAGTAAGATGTGCAACAAGCAGGACTAGACAATTTGAAGCATTTCCTTGGTATTGCAAACCAAGATCTTTTCAGCAGTAATCAAAATTAAGTGCTGCTAGGCTGTAGTGACACTGTGCTTCATTGCCTGGGTCTCAACTGGCTTAAGAGAGGGGAAAAAAAAATCTCACTGCTGGGAAATTAAATGTAGGAGGAGAACAAAAATCCCCTTTGTGTGCAGTTCTGCCATCTTTTGTTATGATTTCTGTGTAATTCCTCCCTGGTGTTCTCACCAAGCCAGGTGACTGCTGCCTGTAGGGACAAGGGGTGATGTGAGGTCCTGGGCACTACTTGGAGCTGGGAGGGGGCTCAGGCTGCACAGGGGGCACCCACATGTCAGTAGCCTTACTTTTCCAGGGGCTGCAAACCAAACTCAAAACACAATACTGATTTATTGTTGTTATTTTGTCTGGTAGGGTGGTGCTTTGCATGCCAGTTTTATTCACTGAGTTGTGAAAGTTTGTTTGTGTTTGTTTCCGTTGGGTTTGGGGGTTTCTTTTTTGAGGAGGGGTGTGGGGGTTTTGGTTTTTTGTTTGTTTGGTGGTTTGGGGCTTTTTTTGTGTGTTGGTGGTTGGTTGGGTTGTTTTGCCCTCCTTCCTTTTCTTCCAGCTCACCTTTTGTTTGCCCAGCAAGGGAGGCAGTAAAATGAGCTGCTGTGCCCAGAGGGCTGTGGTGCAGTATGTCATTCCCAAGGGCTGGTTTCTTCCAGTGCAGTTGAGTGGATGGAAGTGGGACTTTCCACTTGACAGCTACCATTCCAGTAAGTGCAGACTGGGAAGATCAGATCTACAGAGAGGAAACATTGGGTGAAGGCACTTGTCTTGACAAGTGAGAGCAGGAACGCCCTTATCCCAGTGCCTGTCTAGGAAAAGTGGTGGATGGGGATGGATGTGAGTCATCTCCCAGGATGCTGGCAGGATGGGCTCATTTCTGTAGCTGACAGTGCTGGGATGGTCCACACCAAAACCATTTGAGCACCAAGACCAACATCCCAGGACCAGTTCAGACCTCATCTCTCTGTCCATGTGGATAAGCGAGTTTCCCTTCTGGTGCCAAATGTGTGCTGCTGGTGTTGTTCTGGGCAGTTTGTGCTTTGCTGGACCTGCTCTGCAGCTATGTTACTCAGCTCAGCAAGGATATTAGCCAAAAGGATTTCCTGAAGATAAGAGTTTTAGGCCACATGTCGAGGATTTTTCTCCTGACTGGGTAGATTGCACTGCCCTGGTATCCTGGTGTAACTGTGTCTGCAACCCCAAGGCTGTTGGTTACTGTGGGTTCCAGAGATGAAAATACTCTCAATGGGATCTGGGGCATGTGGAGCTGATTTTGGATGTGGAGCAGGGGGTGAAGTAGATGACTTCTCCCTGTCTTGCCCCCTTTATTTCTTGCTACTTCTGTGGAAACATTTCTCTGGAGTACAGCAAGGGGAGAGTTAGAAAATCACAGGTTTTACTTTTTTGGAGTCAAAAAAATGAATCTGAACCAACCTGAATGAGCAGCATGGTTGGACTGGGACCTCAGGTACCTGCTGCAGGGGCTGAGGGCACCCCATGATGCTGGTGTGAGGGCTGACTATGCCTGGCAGCCTAATTCTGCTCTCTCATCTCTCCCAGCGGCACAACAGCCTCCTTAGGGGACAGCTTGACTAGGGGAGTTCTGTATGTGTGATGCAGACTGGGGAGTCCTGGGTACCAAGCCTTGCTTCTAGGGGTTGCAGCAGTGATCTGCATCCTGGCAGGGGGTTTGGCAACCTCTGCCCTGGTGGGTGGGCAGCTGGGTGGGCTTGCTTCCCAGGGGGAAACTGCTCTGGAAAATAGGGTCCTTACTGGTCAACCAACGCTGAGAAAACTTTAAAAAGGGCAAAATGTTTGTAGGTGGCGCAGAGGTCAGAGTGATGTCTGACTGTGCCGCTATGCATAACCTAGTATTTAGGGGGTTTTTTTTGTTTCCATAACTGAAGAGTTCAGGATTTCAGAGAACCAGAAAGCAGTGGGAAAACCAACAAATTATAGCTTTGCTGGCTGATGCAAGCATGGACAATTGCTAACTTGGAGATTTTTTTCGCAGTTTTCACTTACTTTAATTTTTGCCAGGGCAAATCACTGCTCTGAAGAGCTCTCTGCCCTGCAAAAATAGCTGCCAATGAGCAGACATATGTGCACAGCTTGAGCTGGGGACAGGAGGGAGGTAGAGGTTTGAAGATGGCAAGACCTGATCGTATTTGTTTTGTGACCTCTGTGAAACATTTGGCTCTTACTCAAAGTCCTTTTTCTGTTCTCAAGTCTGAAAATGTTCCTACAAGCCTGAATTTTATGTGCCGGCAGCATGCTGGTCGAACTCTGCTTTTGGGCTGCCAAAAATAAAAATGTGCTGCCTGCCTTTGAAGCTGAGTGATGGTTTCATAACCCTGGCTGCCAACGGGGCAGGGGAGAGAGTTGACATACTGAAAACTTCCAAAGGTGGATGAGTGTGTTTGAGCAGGACCAACAGATTTGCTACAAAACAGTGGTGCTGAAGTAATGTTATCTCAGTCAGTGTCTACTGGCTCTGGTCTGTGTTTGGCTTTCTGTATCATATGTGGACATGGCTTTATGCAGAAAGCTGCTGTGATGAGGGACAGTGTGGCAGATTTGGAAGAAGACTCAGTACTGTGTGATTTGAGGGTAAGCTTGTCATTAGATGGAAAAAGAAAAACTCAATCAAACCAAACCCCACACTGAAAAACCCTTTTTCAGCTGTCGCCACTGTTTGTGGTGCTCCCTGAGTCCAGGAGAGGGCTGGACCCTCCTGGAAATTTATTATCTGGAGGAAAAAAAAAATCCCTTGTATTTCCTCTCTCCACCCTTCTTAAATCTTTCAAGTAGCCCTTTCCTCTGTTCTCCCCGCCCCACTGTGTGTGTGTCTCTGCTTTTATCGGTGGCTTTGTTGGCCAAGTCAGCTTTTCCAGGAGACTCAGCCTGGTTGGACTCTGCTGTTCTCCACTCTATCGTCCTTGGTGAAGGTGATCTTCCTGCGAGCCCATATGGTGAGACAACCTGTTCCCCTTGGGACAGGGGGCAGAGAGAAGTACTCTGGCTGGGGCCCTTTGTGTCACTGGGCACACCCTGACTTGCATTAAGGATGTTGTGATCTGGGGTGATGCTGCTCTGCTTCACATCATCCCTAACAGGGACTAGGGGTGAGGTCTAAGTGTTGAGCCCCATCTTGTGTTGATTGTGTTTTGGGGAAAAAAAAAAATTGGTCCTTTTGGAAGTTGGACTGGGCAACCTTTAAAGGTTCCTTCCAACCCAAAACATTCTGTGATTCAGTGGTTTTCTCACAGCTCCTGTTCTGCTTGTTGTTCTGCTTGGTCTGGAGGCTTGAAGATCAAGCTTCTCACCCCAGCTGGAGCTGGCTTTTCCCCAAGGGTCAGTGCTTTGTGGTCCTGTTCTCTCTCTGCTTGAATGTCAGTAAGAGCTTCAGGCTCAAGGGGGGAGAAGAGATACAGATTAAATGTCAACCACTTACTCTCCTCAGATACTGGGCTGCCCTGTTCTGCTTGGGGATGATCAGCAAAAATCCCCTCTGGTGGGAAGCAAACTCAGTGCTGTGCTCACCTTCAGCCCTTTATCTTGGGCCTATGGGCTGTCAGTATTTGAAATGCAATGCTGGGGTTTGGCTTCAAGGACTGTGCATGTCATTGACCCTTTCCCACAGACACAGTGGGGCTGATCCTGATCGATGGAGTGTGCTCTCTCTACATCAGGAGATCTGCCTTAAAAATGTGGTCAGCATGGGTAAGCATAGCCTGAGCTGCTAAATCGTTAAGGGCTTTCTCCAGGCATTACCTGGACTTGCAGAGAAATGATTTAAGGACAAAGTCATAGAAAAATTTGGCAAGAAAATTTTCAATAAAAATTGTATCATTTGGGCTGCTGGATGCTTTGGGAAGGTTGTGGTAAATTGGAGGAGGCTCTTTAACATTGTAGATGCAGAGCCAGGGTTTGGTTTGGGGTTTTTTTTGTGTGGTTCTGGGAATAAGTGACACAGGAGCTAGAAGAGGCTGTTTTGGAAGGTAGTGGTGTTATTTTTTGCAGGCTTTTTCTGTAAATCAGGTAGTCTTCTCCATTACTTTTATGGTAAATGAAGCAATGCAGCAGTGATTAGACTTTAAACTGTTCATGAGATCTTAGCCCAGTAGTGTGATTTAATCTTTCTTTTGCATATATTTAATATAAACTATAGTTTCATTCACATGCTTGAGCTTTGTACTTGTACTGTATAATCACCTCTGGTTTTAGCAGATGATTTTATTTTTCCAAATGCTTGTGGTTGTTTTGTTTTCTGTGAGTTATTTGTGTTTACATTGTGACTTGGAGATATCTTCAGCAAATGTGAAAGGAGTAAATTTTTTATTAGTTAACTCTGGTTTAGGTGCTATTTGAAACTAGTAAATAAATGGTATTGTGGCTTTTTTGTCTGCCACTAATTTTTTTTTTTTTGGAAATGGGGCCAGCAGGTAGCACAGACACTTGCTTTCCATATGGAGGACATAATTAAACACTACTTTTTTACAGCTGCCCTAGAAATAACCCACTTAGAGCAGCTCTTCATAAACAGTGGCTGCAGAGCACAGGGTCACCTCTCCTGTTGAACTCGGTCAAACTCCATTAATTTTTATCCAGGCTGGCTAATTTTTACCTAGGTTTGCAACTCATGAAGAGCTGCTTGAGTCCTGTTTGTGGTGCTCTGATGGATTCCCAGAAATACGGGAGGGTGGGTGAAGAGGAGCCTCTGTGGGAGGCTGTTGTGCTGGGGCAGAACATGTCTGTGGGAGAAGGATCACAGGATGTTAGGGGTTGGAAGGGACCTCTGGAGATCATAGAGTCCAGCACCTCTGCCAGAACAGGACCATAGAATCTAGCTCAGATCACACAGGAATGCATCCAGGCAGGGTTTGAAAGTCTCCAGAGAAGAAGACTCCACAATCTTTATGGGCAGCCTGTTCCAGTGCAGATGCAGAGAAAAATGTAGTTGGAGAGGAAAACAGGCATGAAGGGAGGCTTGTTCGAACTCAGGTGAAGAATTCAGGGAGTGCTGTGGGCTGCAGACATAATTCCACCACCTCTATGTAATGCTCCAGCAGCTTCAAGTTGTAAATAGTGTTGGGTCATTAGTTGCATCCCTGCACTTTTTTTAGCCCTGGTCTGATGCCTTCAAATTGTACCTATTCCTAACGCCTTAAAGAGAAGTTTATAGCAAAATCCAAACCTCAGCTCACCTTCTTGTTTGTAGGTGTCCAAACTAAGATTTGGACAACATAAGAAAATGATGATCCTTAATGTCTCCTTTTTGGAGCTATTGCTGGTAATTTGACTTCCTACAAAGCCGTGAGTACAGGAAAGTTGGGTTACACCAAAACATTCAGCAGAAGTATGCTCTGTGTCTGCACTTCTCCATGGCATGAGAGTGGATCCCAGCAGCAGCACTTTGCCCTGCTGTGCCCGCAGCAGTGCTGCCCGTGTGGTTATTTATTACTGCAGCCTGGGCACCTGGTCCTGCCCCAGCTGGGAAGCAAAGACAGATAGTGAGCTGCCAACTCAGAAGGATGTTCCTGGCAGAACAGCTTTCCTAGCCTCATCTTTATCTCCTGTGGTTTGTGTTTGATCTCTGACTGCTGTCTTCCAGCTGAGCTCCTTCAGGAGAAAGCTGGTTTGGATGCCCTACTAAAAGATTGACTCGCTGATGGGCTTGGTTAAACACAGGGGAAGCAGAGCAGGAGCCCTGCAATGAAGCTTGAAATGTGGCAGGGCTGGAACACCTTCCCTGTGGGGACAGGCTGGGAGAGTTGGGGCTGTTCAGCCTGGAGAAGGAGAGGCTCTGAGGAGGTCTTCTAACAGCCTTCCAGTGCATGAAGGAGGCTACAGGAAAGCTGGAGAGGGACGTTTTACAAGGATGTATAGTGATAGGGTGAGGGAGAATGAATTGAAACTGGAAGAGGGGAGACTTAAACTGATGTTAAGAAGAAATTCTTTACAGTAAGGATGGTGAAACATTGGAATAGGTCACCCAGGGAGGCTTCAAGGCCAGGTCAGACAAGAACTTGAGCAACTTGCTCTAGTGAGAGGTGTCCTGGGGTGAGGGGGGTGTGTGGAACTAGGTGATCTTTAAGGTCCCTTGCAACCCAAACCATTCTATGATAACAAGAGACTTGCATCTTTGATGCTGATCTTACAGTGGTGGAAACAGGACAGTGGCTTTTAGCACAACTACCTCCTCTTCCTCTTCTTGATTCTTGGTTTGTGTCTCCCAGTCTGCTGCTTTGCATCTGCTAGCTGCTTGGGAACTCTTCTAGGTTGCTGGAGTGCAGTATGGCAAAGAGGGGGACTGGAGTCATCTAACCAGCATTCCCACAGCCTCATGATTTGGTGGGAGGATACAGTGTAGCTTTCCACCAGATGGTCTTGAGGCTATGGGCAGTCTGACATCACTCATCTTTGGTGCCTCTGGTTCTCCCAGCACTCCTGCAATCATGATGCTTCGAGCAGAGAGAGGTGGTAAAGTGAATGTTGTGGAAATGCAATTGTTAGTGTTCTTAAATAATCTTTTGGGCAGGCTTGACTCTAAACAGCAGAGAACAAACTCATTTTTTTTTTGCTTGCTGAATCCTGCACCATGGGCTTGATAAAACTCCAACAGGCAAGGAGGCAACTGTTTGAATTTTATCCAAGAAATATTTTCTTCCCTTCTCTTTTCTCTTTTTTTCTCACCATCAGTATTACAATTTTGATGAAAGGCTGTTGGGAAAAGTCGTCTAAATCCTCTCCCTGCTAATCTGCATCTTTTATAATTTTCCCCAAAGCCTGGATTGCCACCTAAGCCTCCTAAGTCTCTGTTGAGAGTTATTAAGACATACCAATCTATTAATGACCCAGTGAGCCACTCAAGGTGGGCTCATCAAAATAGCAGCTTTCAATTGCCAAGCTGACCCCCTGCTTCTCACCATAGGTGGTGTTGTGTGTGCCCACTTTCTGGGAAGGGGGAAAGGTGGAGAGAGGTGACTTGAAGCCTTTCAGCTGCTTGTGCAGATATGTGATGATGTGACGCCAAGGGAATGGGAAGTAGAGTGCCAGGAGTGATGAAAGTCTGGTTAGACCACAGAAGAGAGGACTTTTACTGCTGCCACTGTAGAGGGCATTGATGTCTTGTCGAGGGGATTGCCATCATCTTTGTAGGAGGTGCTTTAAATGACTGAAGAGGAGTTGAGGGGTAAAAACCCACCTAGGAATTGGTGGTGGTAACTTGGTGGTAGAACAGAGTAGCAGTCTTGATGAGCTGACACCACACCTGGGATTTGGCTTCCCTTCTTCACATTCTCCATGTTTTCCATGGCTAACTGTGGATAGTCTTGCAGAGTGAATACTTGTGTCTGTATTTCCTGGAGTGTTTTAACCAGAGCTTTGTTGCTTCTGTGCCAGTGTATGTGTTGGCAAACCCTTACCCCTGCTCCTTGCCATCGCTTGGCCGACAGTGTGGGTAGGGGAAGCTCTTGTTTCCTCTCTGTGCTGGAAGGGTGCTTACCAGGCACACCCAGCTCCAACTGCTGCCTAAGGGCATGACAGGGCCTTTAGGCTTGGGGACAATCTGTCTCTGGTCCCTGCTGCTGCTCTGGCATGGATTGAATGGCTCTGCTTCCTGCTGCTGGGGTGCAGGTTGGTGAGACCCCACAGCTCCATAATGCAGCAGATACATCAGGGAGTATTTTTTGGATCTGGTTTGTAGTTCAGAAGATGTACTGTTCAGTGCTGCAGGTGATGAGGCTGGGAGGGTGGCCAGCCCAAGCTGGGGTGGTGGCATTCCCTGAATGGGAGCGTGTACCTATCCAGTCTGTGTTTGAGCAGCTTGTTGCACCTGGTAGAGATGGGGTGATGATGGTATCCAGGAGGTGCAGGGACACTTGATAAAGTTGGATAGTGGTTGGATTTGATGATCTTAAAGGTCTTTCTCATGTGAAACAATTTTGTGATTCTGTAACAAGGTCAGGGGTGTGAGAAACTTTTATTCTGCTTAGAGCATCAACTGCTGGAGGTCTGAGGATGGCTGTAGCAAGAGCAGTCAAAGCACCAAACTGGTTTTGGGCACAGTGTAAAACCACATCTTTAATTAAAGATGCTGAAGACATGGGTGGGAGCAGGGGAAGGAAGATCTGCTGCTTCCTTTGGGCAGTAAGATCCATTCAGGCGAAGATGGCTGGCTTAGATTTTACTTGTGTGTTTTATACTTCTCCCCAGCAGCAGTTACTCCTGGGCCTTGCTGTCTTAGTGTGGTTGTTTCCAAAGCACCTTATCTCCAGCTGGGTTTTGCTTGCAGCTTGATAAGCTGCCTGCAGTGGGCCCTTCAGACGACTGGGCTGCTGAACCAGACCTGGGGCACACCAGGGCATCCACCCATGGCAGTCTGCACCTGTCCTGAGCAGTTAACACATGGTAGGGATTTGGCATTTTTGGTACCTGCCTTGATTGAATTTTAAAGCAAACAAATTCTAGGCTTGAGGAATAATAAGACTAAGTGGAGTATGGGCAACATCTGTTGGTATTTTAGCAGCTCTGCTGCCTGCTAATGGCCTTGAACCATAAACAGTGACAAATGTCTTCCCTGCTCATGTTTTAAAATCCAAAACCTTAACTCTGAGATAACCTTAGCCTGCCCTAAGACCGTTTCTTTTTCACCTCCCTGCTCTGTCTGCTCTTAGTGGGTGTTTTAATTGCCTTGATAACTTTAAGTACAACCTTGCAAAATGCTTCCTGGTGCTAGCCAGGTCTCCTGCCTTGGCTGCAAGTATCTGTAACAGGAACATTTTATGCACAAGGTGAAAGCTGGACAGAATGAGAAACCAACATTTAAACTGTTGCACAGTTGTGTTGCTTTTGAAAATGGACTTCACTGATCCACAGAAACCTTTGTGTGTACTGCACAACCTGCAGTTGAAGGCTGGTGGAAATGGAGTGCACAGCATCCACCCAAGAGCCTTCTTCCCAGGGTTACTGGCACTAACAAGGACAAGGTCACAAGTTTGTCAAGGGTTTGTAGATGAACTTACAGGAAGCTGGAAATTTGGTATTTGAGAGTTGCACTGAAGTACAGCACTGTGACCTTCAGTGCATTTGGATACCTTGTTTAGGATCACAGGATGTTAGGGTTTAGGAGGAACCTCTGGAGATCATAGAGTTCAGCTCCTCTGCCAGAACAGGACTGCAATCCCAGTGCAGGATGTACCTTTTCCGTTTCTGTGCTGGGGTAGAGAAGTGAATTTTTTGTGGATCTAGTTGCCTTATTTGTAACAGGACGGTGTATTTGGAAACTGGAAGCTATTAAATCCAAGTACTGAAGTTCTTTTGAGCTAGTAGCTAATCTTTCCCTTCCCTGGTTGCCCAACAGTGTGCTGGGGAAGAGAAGCGAGTTGGGACGCGCACTGTGGTGGTCGGGCACCGTCCTGTGTCGGAAACAGATGCGTACGTGGCACAGAAGTTCTGCGACAATAGGATTGTCTCCTCCAAGGTGAGCCTGCTCTGCTGGTCTGCATGCACCATGTCTGTCTGTTCCCTGCTGGTGTATTCACCCTGGTTTTGTGTGATGGAGATACACTGAATTGGAATCATAGAATCGTTAAGGTTGGAAAAGACCTTTAAGATCGAGTCCAACCATAACCCAGTTACCGTGACCACTAAACTATATCCTCACCGCATCTACATGTTCCTTGAACTCCTCCAGGGATGGCAACTCCATCACTTCCCTGGGCAGCCTTTTCCAATGCCTGATAACTCTCCCAGTAAAGAGGTTTTTTTCCAACCTCCCTTAGCACAACTTAAACCCATTTCCTCTAGTCCTGTTGCTGAGTACTTGGGAGAAGAGACCAATGCTGGCCTTGCTACAACCTCCTTTCAGGTAGTTGTAGAGAATAATAAAATTTCCCCGTAGTTTTTTCATCTCCAAACTAAACCCCAGTTCCCTCAACTGCTCCTCCAAACCCTTCAACAGTCTTGTTGCTCTTCTCTGGACACACTTCAGGACTTCAATGCTTTTCCTGTATTGTGGTGCCCAGAACTGAACATAGCATTAAGTACCAGGGCAAAGTACAGAATCATAGAATCATAGCATGGTAAGGTTGGAAGGGACCTCAAAGATCATCCAGTTCCAACCCCCTGCCATAGGCAGGGACACCTCCCACTAGTACAGGTCTCTCAAGGTCTCGTCCAAACTGACCTTGAACACCTCCAGGGAGGGAGCAGCCACAACTCCTCAAGGGTGGATGTAAAGGTCTCTTAGCAAGTGGAGGAGCCTAGTACATACTTTACACCACAGCTCCAACCTCTCCATTAGTACTTTTTCTTCTTGTCTATCCCATTGTGGGTGCGTTCCTGTTCCTTTTGGCTGCATGAGAGTGAAACACATGGGCATGTTGAGTTTGTGGGTTTGCTTTTTTTGGGATGCTTTTTGGTCATGGTGGGAATTGTTTTTTTTCAGTGATGCTCTCTGGCATCCTCTTTGGGAAAGAAGGACAGGCTAAGTGTAATGCAGCACAAGGCAACACCAACTCAGGTTTCCGAAAGGGAGTGAGAATTATTTTTTTTTAAATGAACAGAAAGAAAAATATGATTCCTTTCCCCCCATGGGTTTTCCTCTCTTGAGATAGGACAAAAATAACCAACTCTGTTTATCCCTTTAGATGAAAGGGGAAACATTCATGGAGTATTAATGCAGCTTTTGTTTATGGTGGAAAACTGTGATGACGCTCATCTGCCTTCTGCTTCACTTTTTTCCGTGACATTTGTGAAGCTGTTTCAAATGATTGGGAGCCAATTGGAGTAAAATATCAAACAAGTGGCATCTGATATTGTCAACACAGCTGGATAGACATTGCTTGGGACTCATGATATTCAGCATACAGTTAGGCTTCAGTTTTACTCTCCTTGAGCTGTAAGGGGGGAGGGTTTCCTCTCCTTTTTATACAGCTCAAGTCTTATTTATTTTTTTATGTCTCTGTGCTCCCTGAGTTTATGCTGAGGAAGTTCTAAGTCTAACCATATTTAACTCCTGTAATGTTCTCACTGACATTTCCCTGGCATGCAAGAGGGTCCTTCAGAGAGAGGACACCTTCCCCTGTTTCAGTTCTCTCTGACAAATGATTTGTTTTTAGCACTAATTTTAGTTCTTCCCTGATTTATTTTGATTGCTGTGTCCTTGCTCTTTTTTTTCCTGTTTCTATTTGCTAAGCACGAACTTTTCTTACCTGACCAGTCTCTTTTTATAATTAATTGGGCATCAGTCTTAAGTCTTGGCTGCTCGCTATTCTTTGAGGCAGAGATATTAGACCTATTAGTTTCCATGTTGTTCTTTGATTCCATGTGTCTACCAAAGCAAATGATTTGGAAGCCTTCTTAATGATAATGAGATGCAACCTAATAACAGATTTGTATGAACAGCCTGGCTTTTTTTAAACAGAACTGCAAACACTAAGGTGGATTCTGGAATTTGAGAATACAAATCTCCCCACTGTAGATTACCTCTTCACAAAATCAGGTCTCTTCAAATGCTTATCTAGAAGTTGTTGTTTGAAGCAGAATTTGTTGCTTGTAATTTTTTTTTTTTAATTTTTTTTTTTTTTAACCCTTCACCATCTTCAAGTCAGGCCAGGGCTGCTCAAGGCAGCTTGCTGTGATGCTCACGCTGGGTTAAAGGGAAAACTCCTTTCCTATTTGGTGCAGATCCTTCTTATTTTGTAGCCAAAGTCTGCAGTCAGCCCTGTGCCTTGGTGTCTTTGTGAGCCCTCCTCTCTCCCTGCAGTACACCCTATGGAACTTCCTCCCGAAGAACCTGTTTGAGCAGTTTAGAAGAATTGCCAACTTCTACTTCCTCATCATCTTTCTTGTGCAGGTAAGACTTTCTTGATGCTAAGGGTGGGGTTTATTTGCCTTCTGATGGTAAGTGGAGGTTGAAGAAAAGGTTCCAAAGTGACTCTCATGTTTCCAAGTGGTTTGGTTTGGTTTTAGGTTTTTTTACAGCTGGAAACTGTTACAATTCTAACACAGCATCCAAGGCATAATAACAATTAACATGTTGAGAGGTGATGTTTGAATGAGTGCTGAAACAATTAAATCTTAACTCTTTAACCATTAAGATGAGTCAGTGGTAAAAATTACATTTGATGCTACAGAACTAAAATCCAAAGTTTTGGAAGTTTTGGTCACTTATGACTTTGTATTGAAGCAAACTGTATGATATTTGCTTATCTTAGCTGTAGTGAGTTTGAAGGCAAGCAGGAAAGAGAGGCTGTACTCAGTATGCATGAGCTTTGGGAATGTGGAGAAAGCTGCTCTGCACAGACAATATGTACACATGGCCAGACTTTTTCTGCTCTGTGCATGTGCTTAAGGGGCAAATCCTGAGCAGCCCTGAATATTTGTTTTCTGTTCTGTCAACCAAGAAAAACAGGCTGCCAAAATGTGCTTGGGAGACTCACTGCAGTGCATTTCCTCACCTTTTAAATCCTCAGGCCTGAGGCTTGGCAGACAAACCTGCTCTAGGGCTAAAAATGGGCAGCAAAACTCTACCCCAGCAAATGAAATGACACCATGCAGCTACTACAAACAACCTCCTGTTGGATGGCTTATCTGGGTTTTAGTGGTTGGGGTCTGGGATATTGCTCTCTTGTAGGTTGCATGTTTAAAAGAGCAGTGTCTAAAATGTTTTATCACTACAGTAACGAACTGTGGCTTATTGTCACTGTGGTGGCTGTTGCAGAAGCGAGGGATCCCAAGACAAGGGCTGAGGATGACTCCTGGCAGTGTTGTATGAAGGGTCATCAGCTGGCTCCTCTCCATCTCGTCATTTCACTGGCACTGCTCCATTTTGTCAGAGTGCATTTGTAATTTGCCTTAAACTGCAGCGATGCCCCGGAGTCAAGCTGTCTTTTTTGTGTAGCTGACCATTTAGTGATGCAGTATCACTTTTTATCTGCTGACCTGGCCAGGAGGAATGTGGCATGTTCTTGATTGTTCTCTACACAATCAGTTGCAGTCCAGCTGCTTACCTATTTTAGGCACAGGTGTATGCAGATGAGTGAAGAAACCTGGCTGTACCTCCTTTGTTTTTACTCAGTGAGCATCTCTAAAATAAGGAAGCAGCCCTCACCTTCTGTTAGACATAAAACAAACCCAACCGGACAAAACTCAACCTGGCAGCACTAATGGGCTTGCTGCCCTATAGACTAACTGACTGGCCATGGGCACTGGTTGTTCTGGAGTTGTCACTTCCCTTAAAAAAGCACTGGGGACCACTCCATTCACTTGAAATACCAAGGGTTATGCCTTCATAAATGACATCTATAGCTTAAATGTTGCTGCTTATCTTTAAATTGTTTTAAAACAATGGAATTGCCCTGCGTGCTGTGAGGAACCAAGTATCACTTCCCCTGGGGAATTGCCTGGTGCCTCTGCTCTACCTGCTGCTGAAAGACTTTCTCACAATGTCTGTGACTCTCTCTGATTTCCAGTTGAGCTCCTGCTCTTGCCAGAGCACATGCTTTAAACATAAAACCCCAATTAGTGCACTGACAGGGTTACAAGTAGCTGTGTCTTTGGTTGTCTCTTGTCTCCCTCAAAGGGAACTGCAGGTAACCTGGTGGTAGAAATGGCTGGCCTGGAGTAAGTATAATCTAAGTGCATTTGTAGATGGACCAGGCTGATGGCACTAAGCTAATTTAGGAGGTGTCAGGAATGAAAAATGTCCCTTTTGATTAATGGAGATGACTTCTGGACTGTGAGTCTCTTAAACAATGAATTAAGAAACTACTAAGTAACAGGAGGGTCTTGTCACTTTTAAGTGGCTCCAAATGAAGGTGTTGAAGTTCTAAAACAGCTAAAAATATCTTCAAAGGAGTCTTACTTTCCACCACCCACAAAGGGGAAGAGCAGTATCCAGCTGTGGGCTGTGCACTGAGTGGAGTTTCCAAATAGATAAATGAGTTATTTTTGGGACTTTAGCTAACACTTGTGTTTCTGTGTCTGTAATACAGTATTTGCATGGACAGAAATTGGATTGTTTGTCTAAACAAATACAGCTGCATCTATCTAGTGCAGAGAACTTTCCCCCTGGGCAGCAAGAGATCCTCTCCCTTGCCCTTCTCAATTAAAAGTCTTTTTGTATCTCCAAGGTCTGTCCAGTTTTTCCATGATAGCTTTTGGATGAATGGCTTAAACTTCTATGATGCCACCTAGATGAGTGTCTGTCCTGTGCTGTATGTGGTGTGTCTGTGTAATACTTGAGCCCATCCTCACTCAAGATTAGTCCTTCAAAGTCTGGTTTTTATCAAACTTTTTGTTTGCACACATCTTAAACCCATTTGAGTGAGCCAGGGCTTTGTACTTGATGTGTTTATCTTGGTTTACCCTCACATTACTTATACACCACTTACCTGGTTGCTTCTTGTGGTGCGTCTCTTCCACTTCAGTATCTTCTGGTTCTTTTCTCTTCTGATCCGATAGTGCAGGGTAAAGTTGCAGCACACAGCATTTCAGAGAGTTAAAATTGTCCATGTAGCTTCCTCCTAGCTGATAAGAGCAGTCCTGTCCTTAACACAGCACTTTCCAGGCAGCCTAAAACAATAAATATCCAGATGCTGCTGTTTGTGAGTGTGCTAGGGAAGCACAAACAAGAGGAGGGAGACAAAGTCCCTTTGTGGGGACACAAAGCCTTTCTGCTGAGCTTCCCCATCCCTTTCATCACAGCCTTCACCATCTGTCTCTTGTGCTCCTGTCCTCTCTGGAGACAGCAGGAAAAATTGCCAATTCTGTGTGTCCTGGTTTGAAAGGTGGGGCAAAGGTACAACTTTTCCTCCTCCTATGGTACTCCTTTGTAGTTATGAACCTGGTTTTGCCATTCTTACCTTTTAAGCTAAGTCGTGCTAGAGTGAAGAAGAAACAACACTTTCCCACAGCCTCAAGGTTTAATTAACGATGAAGGGGCTTGGTTTTTGCTATGGAACTGGCTCAGGCATCACTCCAAGCTGGGGAAGGATCCAGCCAACCATCCACCCTGAAACACTTGTCTGATCACTCTTCTCAAATCATGCTCTGAAGTCCAAATTTGAGACCTTAGAGGCAAAATGTGTCTTTCTGCTTTGCTTCAGTATTCATGTCCCATTCTGCGGTGTGTTTCCTTGGTAATTCAGGCTGGTTTTCCTGGGCAATTTGGGTTTAAACTCCAAGGGTCAGGATGGCTAAGATGACTGGTGGTGTCCTCCCTCTCATAACCAGCCATGTTTTAAGGCTAAGATGTTCCCTGTTTTCACTGCCCAAGAAGAAGACTGTCCCTTCAGCTTAGTGAGAAGCTGAGGGTATTTTTGATATCTCTGCTCTATTCTTCTTCACAGCCTCAGTCCTCTCTAGCACATCCCATGGTGGGAGCAGGTTCCTTGGCCTCTACATTTTGAGTAGTATTTGTGTATGTCATCTCCAGCAGCCCATTCATCCAGGCTTTTAGTTTGCCACTAGAGCAAGGTCAAATTTTAGTTTAAGTTGCTTCTGATAGGATTTTTCTTATCTGAGAATATCCCATGGTCTTCAGGAAGAGGTATTGCAGTCTAATCAAGATGGAGAGCTCTTCTGGGGATGTGCTTGTTCTTACGTGACGCTACCTTCCCTTCCTCCTTTGCTGGACTGCAGCTTGCCAAAGTGGGATTTTTTCCACTTACCAGAATTTTTGTTTCCTCTGCTGCCTGAAATCCAGTTGTCAGCAATATTTTATTTTTTGGGTCATTTTTTTTTTTTTTTTTGTCTCTACAGGTGATAGTGGATACCCCAACCAGCCCAGTGACCAGCGGCCTCCCACTCTTCTTTGTCATTACTGTCACAGCTATCAAACAGGTAAAAAATCAGTTTGAGGAGAGGAAAATGCTTGTTGGAACATGTAATGGAGAAAATGATGAGCTTGGTTTGGAATATACTTGGAAGTCACCAAAACAGGCTGGTGCTTTTCAAGAGAGTATTCATGTTGAGTAAGGTTGTTGGTCTCTCTTGTTTTAGCAACATAGAACATCTCTCTCTGTACTACTGAAAGCAAGCGGTGAGATCAGGAAAGGTTACTGCTGTAGTTCTGGCTTTACTTGGATTTTTCTTCTCTTTTTAGAAATGTTCTCTAAGTCTTTGCAGGATGCAGAGATGTGCTCCAAATATAGCCCATGCTCTGCTCCTGTGTTGATCAGTGGAAAGGACAGGTTCTGTTCCACCACTCAGTCCTGAAAATACGTAGGCCTTATCTTTTGGTGCCATTCAAAGCCCTTTTTCCTCCCACCACGTGCATGTGCCATTTAAAATTTCCTCTGCAGAAGGACTGAGTGATAAAAGAAGCTTCTCCTTCAGGAGCCAGGAAAGGAGAGCTAGAGTAAAATCCATCTGCTTCAAACCTGAATGTTTAATTCTTTCAGTAAAGACTGAAGGAGTCTCATCCTCTATTACCATAGGGAAAGACTTGCAGGGTGCTAAGTGTTTCATTCACATTATCAGCCTGTTCTTGCCAATGCTGAGAAGAATAGAAACATGTTACAGGAGTTTAACTGCTCTTTGCATTCACTGCATATAGATTATTTGTATGTGATATTTTAACCTGTTCTGAATCTGTCAAATATGCGTATGGAGGTTTTAAAATAAATTGTTTCAGTCTGAGCTCCTCTGGTTGGTGTTTTGTCAGGCATTGAAGGAGGTCTGAGAAATACTTAATTTGGCATTTTTTTAAGCTCTCCTTCTCTCTCCATCCCACTTACCCTCTTTCATAGTTTCCTTGCTTCATTACAAGCTTGTTTGCTGTATTTGTGTGCCTAGGGATACGAGGACTGGCTGAGGCACAGAGCTGACAACGAAGTGAACAAAAGCAATGTCTTCATTGTGGAAAATGCAAAGCAAGTGCAGAAAGAGAGTGAAAAAATCAAGGTAACTGTTAGCAGAACTTGCGTGTGGTTATTGTGAAGCTGATAGGAACATGTGGGCGTGTGGTGAGGCAGGGACAAGGGATGAGAGATCTGCTGTGGTTAGATCTGCCCTGGCATGCTCACTTTCAGACAAAATACTCTGAGAGCCGTTCCCCGTTAAGAAGTGAAACTGCTTTTATTTGATTGCTTTTGAAAAGCTGTCTCACAAAAGCTGTAGCAGGGCTGACAAGTGACAGATCTGTCAGCATTTTGCACTTCTGCAGGACAGGCAGTCCTCTTCTATTTCCAACTCTTCCAAGGACACCAGGAAAGCACACTTAGCTTTGACGTTAATTTATCACACCACACTTCAGACAAGTGCAGTCTCTTACTCCACCTAGATTTAGCAGAGAAATGAATGCTAATGGTGCCACGTTGGCACTCTGGCTCCATGCTGGGCCACAATGACTCTTTGAGCTCTGCAGTGAAGCTTGGGGACTTACACACTTCTTGAACCCTAATTTCCCTTTTAGCTGAGGTGATTTCTTCTAGGCTTTGAGAGAAGCTAAATCCATAACCATCTAATGGCAACCAAAAGGGCTTTTCACATAAGTGTTTCCTTGCTTCCAGGTTGGAGACATAGTGGAGGTGAAAGCAGATGAGACCTTCCCCTGTGACTTGATTTTTTTGGCCTCGAGCAGCGTTGATGGGACCTGTTACGTCACTACAGCGAGTCTCGATGGCGAGTCCAATTTCAAGGTGATGATGGGCATGGATTGGGCAGTGTTTAGGAGCCAGTGCTGTGGGGGCTGCTCAGGTACCTGGAGCTGCCACTGAAGACAGCACTTGACTGGAGACTGCTCCAGTGGAGCCCGTCCCCATGGCTGCACGGCTGTGTTTAACAGCTCTTCCCTCCATCTGCTCCCAGTGTGTCAGCCCTGTAGCCCCTGGGGATTGTTTGTTTTCCATTTGGTTTCCAACAACCATTTCTGCTGGCACTGCCCCAAATTGAGTCTCTCTTTATTGGGATGACTTTGCCTTACTGCCCATCATGGGCAATGTGTTTGTGCTTCCCTGCTCCTGCTCTTGCATGTCGATATAACAGTGTCTGTAGCTGTTTTTACTTCCTTTCCTCTACCTACCAATGCATTTGTTATTTAACTGAGCCTTTTTCCAGTGAGATCTGGGACTTTTTGAGGCAGTATGTCTGGAGTTGTTCAGGGAATTTTTCACCAGTGTGAGAAAAACATTGCTTCTGGGGTTTTCCTTTCTCTCCCTTTCTCAGAATCAAGCAGTGAAATTTAGTACTAGGCTTGCTGAAGAGGAATCTTCTCTCCAGTTTTTTTCTTTATTCATCCTTCTCATCTCTGAACTAGAGAAAGAGGTAGCAACAACAACAAAAAACCTTCCATACCTCAGAAGACACCAGCATTTGGTTGCACTTGTGGTTGATAAATATTTATATAGATACTAGCAACTGCAGTAGTAAAACTGGAAGATGCATTTGAAATGACATGATGTGTTCTGGCACACTCTGAAGTCAGAGGGAATGCCACTGTCAGTCTGATCTGTGTTGTATGGGCTCTGTGGCTCACCTCTTTATGGGTGGCTGCTAATTGGTGTTGGGAATCTTGTGTGGTAGCTGATGCAGTGCTGGTGCACCATACTGGTTCCACTGGTGAAGAGAGGTGAAACTTTGAAGTGGCTTGAGGCTGAAAATAGGTAACCATGTTAAATAAGCAATTGCTGCTTTGTGTCAGGTGTTTTACATGCATGAGTTGACATAACTTCTGCAGAGTCTTGGCTCTTCCTTACTTTTGAGACTCTTAAGTGCAGTGCTGAATTTCTGTATCAAGCACTGAGGTGCTGGGTTTTCTTCTGGTTTATGGATTTGTGTAGGTGACTGGAAGGTGTCAGCTGTTTGTTGACAAGATGAAGATGAATTTGAAGGGGAAGAGGGAATAGAAAATCAAGTGCTGTTTGGGGAACCATGTCAAACATTAGGAACCAGAGGTTGCTGCAAAAGGAGGTTGAGGGAAGTGCATTTGGGTGCTCACAAAGCCTCATCTGCACAAATATCTGCTTGTCTGCTGCCTACTTGGTGGGGGTTTTCCTGGTGTTTGGGGCCTGGCAGGTTGAGGTATGGGAAAGGTGCCTGGTGAAGTGAAACTGGAGCTGAACTATAAAAGGGATTTTGTCAGGGCTGTGTCTTCGAAGCACAGATCTTGAGTTGCATGTTATCTAAAAGAACATGTGCTTGCTAAATGCACTAAGGACTAAGGATGTAAAGATTGTGGAATTGATTAAGAGGCAGCTTTGAAGCATCATTCAGTAATTGCACAGCATCCATGGTGACAGAGAGCAGCAAAGACAAAACTCCATGCAAGCGCTGGGTTTGATACTGGGCAGTGTAGGAACACTTTGGGGTTGAGTTTCACGATGGCTGTGATTGATTCCAGGGCTGGGTGTGTGTCTGGGCACCTGTTTCCAACAGGAAAAGCTAGGCAGGTTACCAAAATGGCTTGAAGGTGCCTATTTATAATGTCACGACTACAGTGTGTGTCACAGCAGTTCCTCTCGGGATGTAGAAGGAGGGGAGGGCAAACGTGAGGAATGGAGGAAGCTTTTTAATGAATTTGTTTATGAAGATAGATTAAGGCAGCCTGCCGTGACTTGGAGCTCTGAGTAGCTGCTATAAATAGAGCCTGGAAGGCAGTGAGCAGATCCTTCGTGGGCTTTCCAGTTAATTGTGAGAGATGAGCCCTCTCAGCAGCAGCTGCTAAAAATAGATTGGAGTCTGCCAGCACGATGCCTGGTCCCTGGGCACTGGAGATGGAGTCTAATTACCTTCAAGAGTGGGAGGATGCATGGTCCCCTAGAGCCCTTTCACCCCAGGGGCACTTGTAGCCTCCTCCTCCCACCCCAGCTGGGGTGGCTGCAGGTCTTTGGGGAGAAACCAAAGCTGACCTGCTTTTGGTGCATGCCTGACTGAGCAGATACGCAGCAGCTCCTTCCCCCTGGAGTTTCTCTCAAGCTTGTTGACTTCAATCTTCACCTGAGACATGCTTCAGCTGCTTTGTGGGTGTGGAGTGAGGGCTTTGGTGGGCTGCTGGGGGTGACAAGCCTTTGCATGGTGGCATTTTAAGTAATGTGGTATAGAATTTGGAGATGGGTGGTGTTGCTGGGGGGTTGTGTTCAATTTGCCTGTGCTCTCTGCCCAGACTCACTACGCGGTGCGGGATACCACCGTGCTCTGTACGGATGAAGCCATCGATGCCCTCACCGCCACCATTGAATGTGAACAGCCACAGCCTGACCTCTACAAGTGAGTCTACTCTTCTTGCCCTTTCACTGCCTGGTGCCCTCTTCCTGCAGACACCTGAGCACCACTGGTTAGGGAATATAATAAATTACAGCTCGGCAAAGCAAAGGGCATTTCCTTTTCATCAAACCAAAAAGTTTCTTGAGGCAGGAATAAGCTGACAGGCTTCTTCTATATGAAGAGACAAAGTCAACACACCAGTTTTTCAGGACTTTGTTTCTTTGCAGCACAACCTTCCTGGTGCAACATGTGCCGTAGTGTAATGAACTCTTTTTCTGTCATCTTGGCTATAGTGATTGCCCATGTGCCTGTTTTTAGGCCACTCTGCCCCCCAGGTAAAGTGTTTTTGTGCTGTATGACTTCCAGATGTAAGCAATCTGTGATAAAATCCTTTGAAGGAGTTATGCTGGGGTTTGTGGCACTCTAATGGTTATGTGGTGGATGTGTAGGCATGGCTGCGTATTGCTGCTCCACTAGTGGACAGCAGCTGAGAAGACTTCCCCAGCCACGGGAGGTGCATGGGTTCTGCCTGTTCTGGGCATAGCTGCCCCTCTGAAACACTTAACTCCCAACTGCACTCATTTGCATGTTTACTTTCATCTCTTTTCAGGGTCTTTATTTTTCAGTATGTCCATATAATGCTAATGTGTTTGTTACAAACGTTTTTCATGTTTTTACTGCAGATTTGTTGGAAGAATTATCATCTACAAAAGCAACCAAGAGCCTGTAGCCAGGTTGGTCTTGCAGCCATATTGCTGGCCCTTCTTAAAGTGATTTGACATCTACATTAAATTTAAAGGATCTCATTCTTGAGAGGCTCATAGTTAATACCTCCATTCTTCTGCCATCCTATAATTTGTCTGAGCCCCTCCTGGGGAAGCAGAACTAACCTGATAATATCCTTGTGATGAGGAGACAACTCTACCAGGCAGTTGTAAAATACTGCTTTGAGGGAAAGCAGAAACTTAATCACACTGTTTGGGGGGGAAAAAATTAAGTAAATAACGTTTGTAAGTCATGAAAACCAGATGGCTGTCACTAGAGGAATGCTGACCATGTTTCATGCTGTGGTGGATCTACTTGGGCATCTAGAAGGAACAGAGTGATGGATGGGGCTTTTGAAGAGGAATAAAAGCATGAATGGGAGCCAAATAAGCCATTGGCTTTGGTGCCATTGATTGTGTTGGAATGGACAGGTTTTCAACACTTTAACATCCAGGTTTTGTGTAAGTACCGGAATATACTAGATCTGAATATTTTTCACTTACTCCTCCAAAACCTTACTATTAATCCCCCATTAAATGTGGAACTCTGGGCACCAAGAGTAGCCTGTGTGTGATGAAATGGAAACAGAATTATATGAAGAGAAAACCAAACTCAAAACAATGCCCAATTTAACACACAAGTAATCAGACCTAAAGAAATCTGTTTAGCTTAATAAACTATCTCTGAGTCTAAATGATAAAGCAGTTGGGATGTTTGTTGAGTGGTGTAATATTGTCACTTTTTTTCATTTAGGTCTTTGGGTCCTGAAAACCTGTTACTGAAAGGTGCTACCCTCAAAAATACCAAGAAAATTTATGGTGAAGAGTTTTTATCATTATATCTATTTTTTTTAAATAGTTCTGATAAATGATGACAAGTGTAAATGTTCATCATTAAATCTGGAGAGGGAAAATATTTCTGTGCTGCTTGTCTGCCTGGACTACAGTTATATTAAGTATGCAAACTGACAGGGTGAAATGGGGAGATGCTGGTTATAGCTGCAGTGCTGCCAGGCTGTGCAGGTTGTGTTAATACACCTCAGCAAGCTTTTATTTTTGCCTGAGATATGAAGTGCAGGGAGTTGTTCTCAAGTTCTGTGCTGAAAATGTGTGCTAGAATCACAGTCCAAACCACTCCTGCTTGAGGATGATGGCTGTGGTGGAAGACTGATGTTTTCCCTGACTGTATGTGATCTGTAGGCTCCTGCTCAGTGTTCTGGGATATCTGCACTTACATTGCTTAGGTTTCTATAGTTAAACAGTCCTTGGGTGATGCTTCTTTCAAGTTTCATGTAAATGTTAAGGCCCTTTATAGCTAAGTGCAAGCTGACTCCCTCTGGGGTTGCCAGTCCCTTAGGAGCTCTGCTTTAATACCCTATAGGAGTTGCAGTCTATACTGGAATGGAAACAAAAATGGCTTTGAACTACCAAGGGAAATCTCAGAAGCGGTCTGCTGTAGAAAAGTGAGTATTTATAGTGGGCAGAAAATCCATAACAGCCGTTGGGTTGTTTTTTTTGTGGAGGACTTTGGCAGAAGTAATCCCCTCATCTGCTGCCTTTTGTTTCAGCTGCTCTCTGATTGCACAGAAAAGCTGTGTATTTGATTAAGAATCTCTTTCAAGAACCTGCATTACTTTTTTTGATTTACAAAACCAAAACAACAGGGGAAAAAAAAAAGTTAAAATACCTGAACTGACCCTAAATACCAGTACTGTTAAAAGCACTTATTCTGTAATTCCCTACTTAAAAGCAAGGAGGTCTTGTTCCTATCAGTTGCCTGACTTTCTAGATAGAAGTAGGTGGAAGAATTTACAAAAGAAACTTTTTGTTTTCCAGATCTATCAATGCTTTCTTGATAGTCTATTTGTGTATCCTGCTGAGCAAGGCTACTGTGTGCACCACTCTGAAATATGTCTGGCAGAGTAATCCGTTTAATGATGAGCCTTGGTACAATGAAAAAACTAAAAAAGAGAGAGACACATTCAAGGTAAGTGGATTTGTATTTTGGCACCACCTCTTAAGCTTCATTTATTCTGAATGGTTTTATTTCATCTGATGATGAAACCTCCAGCCCCGTTTGCTTGCTGAAGGTGCTGTCGTTCCCTTCAACCTCTCCTGCTGCTTGCAGTGTCCTTCCTGCTTTCTCTCATGCTTGTCCAGGGTGGTGCTTGCCTGGAGCAAAGCAAAGCATAAGTACTGTGTGTTAGGGAAATGCAGCAGCTGATTCAACCTGGATCCTTATCTGAACTCAAGCTATCTTTCAGCTTTGAATAGCTAAACTTAAATTGAGGCCGCATCAACCAGCTTCTTAACTCGTTGAGACATAGGCAGTCAAGCCTGAAAAAGTTGAGTATAAGTGCTTACAACTTGGCTGTTTTGATGGGTTATTGAGTAGGACTTGCAGGCTTGACACTGCACCAGTTGTACCCTCCCCATACAATCCCTGACTGATTTCAGGCCTTTTGCTCCATGTTTCAAATCAGAGACCAGAATGAGCCTGTACCAATATATTTTTAGAGGAACACACTTGAATAAAACATCATTTTGGCCGCTGTAAAGCAGTCAGATGTACTCTGTTATACCCTCATATACCCTCTGGTGTTACACCTCATAGAAGGCAGTGAGGTGTTCTGCATCAAAGGAAAATGGAATTTGACCCTGCATCTTAGCTGTATTCATTTTAAGGTGGATTTTTTTTTTCTCTATTGAATTAATCTTAAAAGCAAAGCTGCTGAAAACCCCAAAATGTTGCTGTAAACTGCCCCGAGTTACATCTGGCAGGCACCACATGACTGCCATCATCTTCTCCTCTTTCCATTGCAGGTCTTGCGGATGTTCACGGACTTCTTGTCATTTATGGTCCTCTTCAATTTCATTATCCCAGTCTCTATGTATGTCACAGTAGAGATGCAGAAGTTCTTGGGCTCCTTCTTCATCTCTTGGGACAAAGAGATGTATGATGAAGAAATAAAAGAGGGAGCATTGGTGAACACCTCAGACCTGAATGAGGAGCTCGGGCAGGTCAGATCATGCTCTGTTTGGATGGAAATGTCTCTCTAATAGGAACCCTTGTTGTGGCAGTCCCTCGTGGTCCCCTCAGGGCAGAGCTTCAGCTGGTTTGGTGGCACTTTCCATTTAATGTGATTCTCCTCTCTCTGTGAAAGGGATAAGGTTATAAATAGTGCATGAAAGAGCAGGATCTGGGTCATGCCAATTGTTTCCATATTGGGGAATATCAGGCGCAGCTCTCTGCATGTCAGGGTGGTTTGTTTGCACTGCTTCAATAAAAAATTAAAAATCCTTTGTCTCTTTGAGATGTAATAAAAATGTCTGCCCAGTCATCTCTCTGGGCACACGCAGCCACAGCTCAGGCTTCCCTTTCTTCTCAGAGACACTGAGCAGAGGGTATGGATAATGCCTCCTGCTTATATTTTTGTTTTTAAAGAGAATAAAAATACACTTGGAGTAGCAAATCTTTAATTTAAATACAGGGCCAAGATGATAATCCCTCAGAGGAGGCAGCAGCCTAGCAGCAGCTGTGTAAGCAGTGGAAGCCTACACCAAAGGGCCCAGTGAAGAGGGTGAGGGGAAAACAAAGAACCTTGAAATAGATTTCAAACGTTTGGGATTTGCCTTCAGCTACCTGTGCAAAGGGCTGAAAAAATGAAGGAACTGCTCTGTGGAGCAAAGTAACAGAACTATGCAGTATTGTAAACCCTGTGGGGCACTTGCATCTTTTTGGGGGCCAGATTAGGATAGAATCATTTTGGTCGGAAGAGACCTCTAAGCTCATGAAGTCCAAATGTTAACCCGGTGCTACTAGGTCACCCCTAAACCATGTCTCTCAGCACTTCTTCTCCATGGCTTTTAAATACCCCTAGGGAGGGTGACTCCCACCACTGCTCTGGGCTTCCAGGGGTTGATAATATTTACTGCAAAGAATTCTTTTCCTTTTATACAACCTAAACCTCCCCAGCACAGTTTGAGGCTGTTCCACTTGTCTTTTCACTTGTTACTAGGGACAAGGGCCCAACCCTCACCTCACTCCAACCTCCTTTCGTATTGTAGAGAGCCAGAAGGTGTCCCTTCAGCCTCCTCTTTGCCAGACTAAACATGCCCAGTACCCTCAGGCTCTCCTCACCAGCCCGTGTTCTCCAGACCCTTCACCAGTTTGGTTGCCTTTCTCTGGACTCACTCCAGCACCTCACTGTCCTTCTTTGGCCCAAAACTGAACCCAGCATCTGAGATGCAGCCTCCCCAGTGCTGAGTCCAGCTGCAGGGTGCAGCAAGGCAACCTGGCTTTGTGCTTATAGGTGGAGTACATCTTCACAGACAAAACCGGGACGCTAACAGAGAACAGCATGGAGTTCATCGAGTGCTGCATAGATGGGCACAAGTACAAAGACTGCATTTCAGAGGTGGATGGCTTCTCTCAGGCTGATGGACCTCTGAAATACTATGGCAAAGCAGAAAAGGTAAGAAAATCTGCACGTTGGTAACTGTTAAGGTTTCATGGTTGGTCCTTGCCTGGCTAAACAGAGCAGAATCTGGGAGGGGGGTGTTGGGTTTTTTTAGTTTTAAAATGCACATGCACAAAAATCACAACTCAGCGTTGCCAGGTGGGCTCGGTGCATGGCATCAAGCTAGTAACCAGGTCTCCCTTCCTCCCTCCTGCCTAGAGCCGTGAGGAGCTGTTCCTGCGAGCCCTCTGCCTGTGCCACACTGTGCAGATCAAGGAGGCAGACCAGGTGGATGGGCTGATAGGACATCCAGAGCGCAAGTGCAGCTACATCTCCTCTTCCCCAGATGAAATTGCTTTGGTGAAAGGTGCAGAAAAGTAAGAGTATGAAGATGCTTTTCTTTTTATTCTCTTTTTCTGGTGAGGGGGATATGAGGGCTATCTGAAAGTGATAGACCTTTTTTCCCCAGTAAAAACTGCAGCTTTCTCTGGGGACCATGCAGTGCTGGGTCTGACTCACAGTCCTGTGGAACGGGACGAGCCTGTGGTTTTAAATGAGCTTTCTGCAAAAGGAGTGTTCTGTAAAGGGTCTTCCCTGTGGAGCTTCTGAGGGGAATGTGGTTTGCATCTACTTCTGACAGCAGCTCCAAGGTGTTGCAGTGCCTGGCTGGGGCAGAGGTTCCTTTGCCAGAGTCCCCATGGTCACATGTTTTAATCTTTAAGAAATGGAAACCAGTCACCATGTGCCTGTTGCAGTCAAATTCCTTCCTTAGCATGCAGTAGCAAAGTAATAGAGTGGGTTACTTTTATCAAACCCACATTTGAATCTTGCTGAAGATGCTCAAAGCCAGGTTAGGTGGGACTTTGAGCAACCTGGCCTACTGGGAAAATAACCCCACCCATGACAAGGTGATCTTCAAGATCTCCTCCAGCCCAAACCATTCTATGTCATTATCAGCCCCTAAATTTTCTGTGGAGGCTGTTGCAGCTCCGTGTGATTGCATATGGTTTGTAAATCTGCTGGAGGCCCAGGGGACAGCGTCCAGAGGCTCTCAGTATCTGTGTGCTGCAGCACCCAGCTGTCTAGGTCATGGGAGTGATGCTGGAATGTCACAGCAGGCACTTCGTGGAATGAGCAAACATTCAACTGAGCTTTTCAACTCAGGCTCACTAACTTCATTGCTCTCCTCTGCAGTAGAGAAGGTGAAACGAGAACGTTATGAATGTGTGATATGTGCCAATGGGTGTTTTCAATGTTGTTCTGTCCTTTTGTTTATTGACAGGTATGGTTTCACTTTTCTAGGACTTGAAAACGATTTCATGAAAATAAGAAACCAAAAGAATGAAACTGAAATGTAAGTGCTGGGGCGGGGGTTGCTGAGGAACAGGGCTGCTGGTGCTGCAGCTTGGTGGAGTTTGGTCAACATGGCCAACTTTGGCAAGGCCAAAGCTGGTCCTCAAGGGTTGTTGGGACTGTGCTAACCTGCCTGAAAACTTGTCCTTTTCATGAAGCACAACAAGGTGCAGACTGGAAGGCTTACATGTAAAATGCTGCTGGCAGTTTTAGTGGCATCTAAATTCAGCTCACTTAAGTGCCTGGAGTCTCTTGCATATATATCTTTGATTCATGCCTAGCTGTGCAGTTGGCTCCTGGGATTCATGGAGTGGTTACTGACCTTATGGACAGTTATAAGGTCTCACAGCAGGGTACTGTAAGCCTAAACTGCATGATATGGCTTCCTTCCCTTGTAACTTTTTTTTCCCCTTCTGAGATAAAAATAACTGGATTTTGCCCTGTGCTCACAGCTTGGGGACCATCTGAGAATCAGTGACCTAATCCCAGCACTCCTGTGAACCTGCCTTCACAAGCAAGTTTCACTTCTTGCTTCCATTATGGTGAAACTCCTTATTTGAAAGCTAGAGCTGCTGCCTTTGCCTCTGACACGAGGTGCCCTGCTGTCTGCTGAGCTACTCCCTGTCCTAGGGGCTTACCATGCTGGTGTGGACTCACATCCACAGCCCCGTGCTCAAAGCAGCACCGAGGTGGCTTTTTCACTTTGTTTTCCTGTGCAGCAACTGCGAAGAGTACATTGCCCAGTGGGTGCTGCCGCTTGTATTGATTTCTGCATCTTGTGGTTAGTGATTTTCTGTCTTAAATAGTTATTTTTCTCTTACTGATATTAAGCTCCCTTTTTTAGGTACCAGCTTCTCCATGTGTTGAACTTTGACCCTGTCCGTCGCCGTATGAGTGTCATTGTGAGAACCACCACGGGTACAGCTAAAATTAATTTCTGGGCTCCCGTACCCGTATGCACAAATATAAAATACATCCCCTTTATTCCTGTAGCCCAGAAAAACTAAGCTGTTAGGTTTCCTAAGCTAGGCTCATTAAATCCTGTTCTGGGGCTGGTTGGGATGGAGTTTATTTTCTCATAGCAGCCCTTGGGTACCAGCAGCAGATAAGATGATGGGGAAGGGATTGGAACAGAGACCCATGGAGAACTTGCTGCTTGCCTTGTTCAAACCTGGAGGGACAAGTACAAAGGAGGCGTGAGGCCTTCCCCTGAGCAGGATGGGTTTTCATGGGGACAGCAGGCAAACTCAGAAGTCGCCATCATTGTAAAATATCAGTCCCATAAGGTGTGAGATGCTGCTTTTACTCTCCCAGAAATAGTTACCAAGTCAGTTCTAAGTAGGAAAAAGCCAAACTGCTTTGTCTAGCCTGATGCAGAAATCGTGCTCAGAGGCAGGTGGGGACACCCCATGTCCTAGCCTGAGGTCAAACAAGGTTTTGTACTCTTCAGTGTAAGGATACTTCTGGTAGGCAGCCAGGCTTCGTGCAGTTCCATCTTTAGTCCCACCACATTTCCTCCCTCTACATCATTTAAGCCTTTCTGCAGCTTGTGATTGCTATAAACTATTTATAATTTGCTTTTAGGGAAGTTGCTTCTCTTCTGTAAAGGAGCAGACTCCTCTATTTTTCCAAGGGTGCAGCAAGAAGAAATCCAGCAAACGAAAGTCCATGTGGACCGAAATGCTATGGTGAGCATGCAGATGGAATTTGGCTGTCTCCTGGTGTTAGAGAGATATCTATTCCAAAAATAGGGATGTGACCTTGCTTTTGGAGGGATGTGTTGAAAATTTGAGTGCCTGTTCACATTGTTTTGAAATCAGGTTTCTCTGGCTTCCACCTTTTATTCTACTTTTGAAGTACTTACATGGTCTCCATCACAGTTGTGTCCCAGCATCTCCTAAGCAAGTTAAGAATAGAAATAACGGCAGACTGTTTTCTGTGGTGGGAGAAGTGCCTGGTGCCAATTTTGGCTGGATGCATGCTCTCATCTCCTGCCCTTAGTTTCTGTCTGCCATATTGCACTCACACATAACCATGGTTACACTGCTGGGAAGAAGTTACTGAATCAGTACAGGGAAATAGGTCTTTTGGCTGAAGCCATTGCCAGCGGGGTCAGTACTGACAGAAAGCACTGACAGTGGAGAAAAGCACTAACCCTGAAGTGAGAAGCTGTAGAAAAGCAGGGTTAGGGCACTTGGCCAGTTTGTTTTATTTCTTTCTCTTCCCTTGTCAGGATGGCTACCGGACGCTCTGCGTGGCATTCAAAGAACTGACTCAAAAGGAGTATGACAAAATTGACAGGCAGCTTAACGAAGCTAAGATGGCTCTGCAGGACAGGGAGGAGAAGATGGCAAAGGTTTTTGAAGACACAGAAGCAGACATGCACTTGATTGGGGCTACTGCTGTGGAAGACAGGTAAAGAGGTGACTTCCAACAGCAACTCTGCTGTACCTGTGGTTTCCCTGTGATGCTGTGTCATGACCCCGGCTTTGCTGTAGTGGAACTGAGCAGTCAGGCAGATGCTGGAAGTGTCCAGAGCCATTAATTACTCGGTGGCACAACCTATTACACAGTGACCTAGTTGCTAAAATTGGCTGGTGTAGTAGGAATTAGGATTTACTAATAAAACTATGGAATTACTCTCACTTTGGAGAGTGAATTAAGCATGCAGCACTAATTTGCACATCAAAACAAATCCAGTTTCGGGTGCAGTTGTAGTAACTGCATGTGGAAATGAAACTCTTGACTCTTTAGGTCTCAGAGTGTAAATCAGTCTCTCTTTTTTTTCTGAAAAATGAAAAGTTGCAATTGCTTGTAATTGTAATCCTTATTCTTCCATCTCTGGAGGCATTCAAAACTCATTGAGTGATATTCTCCTGGGTCATCCTGCTCTAGCAGAGCTGTTGGTGATCTTCAAAGATCAGTTCCAACCCTTAACCACACTGTGATTCTGTGGCAGTGGACTCTCCAGCGTGGAGAAGATTGACTCCCTTCCCTTGAGCTGGCACTTCCTACCTTCAAACCAAGGATTAATTGTGGGCCAACCTGAGAAGTGATGTTCTGCTTCTGCTTGCAGGCTGCAGGAGCAGTCAGCAGAGACAATCGAAGCTCTACATGCAGCTGGCATGAAGGTTTGGGTGCTGACAGGAGACAAGATGGAAACTGCCAAGTCCACCTGCTATGCCTGTAGACTTTTCCAGACCAGCACGGAGCTGCTGGAGCTGACGGCAAAAACGGTGGGCGAGAGCGAAAGGAAGGAGGATCGGCTCCATGAGCTGCTGATGGAGTACCACAAAAAGCTGATTCAGGATGTTCCCAAAAACCGGGGAGGCCTGAAGAGGTAAGTGAGCAAGAAGACCTGCATTTTGGATGCAGATGCCAAGTGTGTAGAGAGCCATGTGGTGGCCCTGGGGACAGGCTGCTGGCAGAGAGTGGCTGCCTCCTTTCACTTGCTCATCATTTGTGGTGTGGGTTGGTTTTGAACTTAACTACATAGTTCCCTTAGTGAAGGGCATGTGTTAAATCCAGGCTTTTTAAGATTGCTAAGCCCCCCTGTGCTGGTTTGAGGCTAATTGGAATATTTTTAATAGAAAGATTCTATTACAGGCTGTGAAAAGAAAACAATGGTGATGTCTACTTCACTCATAGGCTTGCTGTGATGTATAAGAACAAGAATACAAACATAGATAAGACAGAGTCTCACAGGCTCAAAGAGTCTTGGTCTCTCTAGCTTCTTGCCTTCTCTCTGCTGAATAATCTAACTAACCTCTCTGCTCCTAACCCCCTGGCCAATCCTCCAAACTCACCTTATGCATAAGGCAAACCCTGGGGTAAGGTAGAGGGGAGGGAAGAAGGTGAAAGGGTGGTTGGGAGCCCCTCCTGAGGACTCTGATTTCTGGGAGGGCTGTTGTGTTTCTGTATTACCTTTAACTTGTATATTTCTATAAATATTAATGTCTATTGTGTATATCTCTGCTTGTATGCTGTGCTAAGCTGTAAATAGAGCTTCATTCCTTAACTTCCAGCTGGCTGAGTCTAGTCTCTGGGTGATTTTACAAAGTGTGATGGGGTGGGGAACTCCCAAACCATCACACCCCCAAAAGGGATGGGAAGAAGATTAATTCAAAATCAATTCCTTTTCCACTGAGATGATACAAGTGGCTAGATTGACTTCTTGAAGTCTGATTTTTATTTCAAGTGTGTTCCTCATGTTGCAGAAGCTGGACTCTGAGTCAGGAATATGGCCTGATTATAGATGGCTCAACACTGTCACTGATCCTCAACCCTTCTCAGGACTCCAGCTCTAGCAATTACAAAAACATATTCCTGCAAATCTGCTTGAAGTGTACCGCAGTCCTCTGCTGCCGAATGGCCCCTCTGCAGAAGGCACAGGTATTCTGAACCCTCTCAAGCATGTCATTAGATGATGGGATGTACTTTTAATCTATCAACTGGCATAGCTGATTAAGATAATCAGCTAGACCTTCTCTAGGCAAGTTGTATATGCTTAATCTGAGCTACAGAGCGTGATGGAAACACACTGGTCTTCCAACTCTGAATGTAAAATCATTGTTTAATATGCTTACAGGAAGCCACAAATCCAAACCAATTAAAGATAAACAGAACTCCCTCTTTGTACTTTTTCCAAATTAGTCAAAGTGGAATCTATGACTTCCTCAGGTCAGCTTATGGTATCCAAGCCAGATAAGCAGTGTGTTTCTGCCTCTCTTCCACGGGGGGAAGCCTTTTCCTGTCCCCTGAAATGCTGGAGAGGTCCCATATTTGGGAGACCAGGATCAGGCAGAGGGGAAAGATGGGCTGCTGCTGCTTGGGATTTGTTTAAGAGCTGTCCTTCAGCTCTGTGCAGCTAGATCTTGGATTTTGCTCTGCCTGGTGTCTGTGAAGAGGAAGTAACAAGAGATTTTTGTTAATCTGAACTCTCTGGGTTTTACTTTGCTGTAGAAGCTTGGTTGCTTGTCCTGGGGCCTCTTGCAAGTGGAGCAGTATGTGTGGGTGTGTCTCCAGAGGCTTTTAATTGAATTTCTGTTTTCTGCTGCTGTCCTCCTTTGAAATCTTTCAGATTGTGCGAATGGTGAAGAACACAAAAGGCAGTCCAATAACGCTTTCAATAGGAGATGGTGCAAATGATGTTAGCATGATTTTGGAAGCACATGTTGGAATAGGTAAGGCCCTTGGTAACGCCTATCTGACACCCAAGACCTGTCTGCTGTTGCTGGGGTTTGCTGCTGAGGTGCAGTCAGCATTTCTGATTGCATGTGGCTAAACTGATCCCATGTAAGATCGCAGAAGGTCCACTCTTGCTTTCTTTGGAGCCAGGGTTTGACTCCAGTTAGACATTTTGAATCATCATGTGCTGTTCACATTTGATAGTACCACTCTGTATAGATGATAAACTGTAGCTTGTGTTCAAAAACTCCATGGCCAAATTCAAGGTCAGAGTTGCTTACTGGTTAGAAAACAAAAAAAGCACATGTAACAAACCTCTGAGTGATTACTGCAGTTGTTGCAACCACAGTGCAGTGAGAATATCGGACTACATTAGGGCTCTCTGGTCACAGCTGCTAAGTAACTCAACACTGGGGACCCACATGTGTTTCTGGGGGCTGATGCTCAGTAATCATAGAATGGTAAGGTTGGAAGGGACCTCAAGGATCATCTAGTTCCAACCGCCTGCCATAGGCAGGGACACCTCCCACTAGTACAGGTTACTCAAGGCCTCGTCTAACCTGGCCTTGAACACCTCCAGGGAGGGAGCAATATCTGCCCTTTTGTGACTGACATCAGGCTGGAAACTGCAGGCTGATGTTAGAGATACAGGAAACACCAGAGAGTTTTTTAATACCACCAAAAAAGAAGACAGATCAATAGAGAGAAAGGGCAGCCTGTAATGAATGGGGTCGCAGCGCAGTTTGTTTAGCTGTGGTTTTGGGGTGAACAAAACTGTCTTTCTTGAACTCAGCTCTGTGGGAATGTCTCAGAATATGCTGGGTGTCTGCTGTGGAGTAACTGGGCTGCGTGAGATACAGGCAAGCCTGGGGGAAAACCAATTCCTTATCTTTCATCAGGTTTGCTTTAGATACTTTTTCATGAGGTTCTTTCATAGGCACTCAGACAGCAACCTAAATATAGCTTCAAAACCCCAGAGACAGGTCTGAGTGCTGTGGAGCCAAAACCATGCCAAGTCTTGCAGCGTGTTAGTGTTATGATCTCCTGGGGCACTGAAGAGGGAAGTTCAGCATTTTGTCTTGCCTTGAAATGCTGAGTGATGTGAACAAACCTAGGGGGTATTACTGGTGCAGATTGCAGTCCCTTAGGGACTAACTCCTTGCCACCCTTTTGTCTCCAGGTATAAAAGGCAAAGAAGGGCGTCAGGCTTCCAGAAACAGCGACTATGCTGTGCCAAAGTTCAAACATCTAAGGAAATTGCTCCTAGCACACGGGCATTTATATTATGTGAGGATAGCACACCTTGTACAGTATTTCTTCTATAAGGTAAGGATATGTGTGCAGCTTCTGTCTTTCTTTATACTTTGAGGGGTGGTTGACAATAGGGAAAAAAATTACTAAACAGGAAAACCAAAATGTGTAAGCTGTTCTGTAACTCTCTCCTTCTCTGGATCAGGCTCTGTCTCTGCCATGCACCTGTCAGTTGAAAACTCTGCTTACAGAGCAATGTGAGCATGGCTTTATTTCAGTGTCTTCTGCAGAGACTTACTGTTCAGTGGGTTTGATTTGTGTTTTGGTAGAAAACATGTTCCAACTTGTCTGGTGATCTAATGTCAGACACTAGTGTCTGGTAACAGGGAAAATTGTTTGGCTGTGTCATAGAATCATAGAATCAACCAGGTTGGAAAAGACCTCCAAGATCATCCAGTCTGCCTATCACTCAGCCTTATCCAGTCAACTAGACCATGGCACTAAGTGCCTCATCCAGTCTTTAGGTTGAGGAGTTAAGAGTTTCCCTGCTAATCAATCTTTCTTTTTTTCATTTCCTTAGAACCTTTGCTTCATTTTACCACAGTTTTTATACCAGTTCTTCTGTGGATTCTCACAGCAGGTAACTTCCAGTAACGTGTCTGTAAAGCCAGGACAAAAAACAGGTGGCACAATCAGGCTTGACTTGTGACCTCCTATCCCTCCCTCACCTTGCTTTAGAAGATGGTGGGAACCAAACTCATTGCTCTGCACAGTGTCTGGAGTGCTGTGTATTTGAGATGCATAACTGAAAAGACAGAAATTGGTTTTCTTTCCTTTCTCACCCACCATCCATAGACTCAGATGGACACCTTTCTAAAGTAAGAGGATGGGTTTAGCTTGTTTTTAACACCAGCTGCTTCTCCTTTTCTTAAAACATTTCAAAGGCTTCCTGTTTTTTTTCTCTCCTCTGCTGCTCTTCCCTGCACGAAAGGTGTGTCTCAAAAGGAAGAACAGTTTGTTCTTCTGTGACAGTCTTTAAGAGACACACAGTGAGTGTCATTAGAGCCTTGCTTAGTGCAAGTGAGCATCAGAGGGGAAGATCTGTATAGTATGTGAGTGGGTTCATGTGCTTGCAGGCAGGAGCTTTGGTTTTGGTGCTTCTGTATCAATTCAGGGGCTCTTGTGCTCAAAAGTAATGAGGAAATGATAGGAGGTAATCCTCCGATTCTCTTGTCAGAAGCAGTTGACGTTATTTTTTTTTCGTTTTTAAAAAGCTATAGTTCCTGTAAAGCATTCTTGTCTTCAGAGTCACAGGAGACATCAGGTGTATTAATAGAAACAGCAGCACAAGAGCATCTATAGAAGACCTGTGATAAGAGCCATTTAATCACATTTTGTTGGAGAATGAGCTGGAGATGAGACCAGCCAGTTAGAAAACTACCCAACGGTGGGAGTGGGAGTCCTGACCAGGCAGCCTGCATGCAGGTGCCTTGGCCCCTGGGTGTTGCATGGAGCACAACCCCTGTCTGATAAAACTGTTCTCTGTGGCAGTGACAGAGGAATGAATCTGTAGGGTGTGTTTGGAGGCAAGGACTGGAAATTTGTCATCTATTCTTGGGGAGACTTTAAAACAATTTCTGTATCATTTTACCCTTTCTTCCTCTTCTAAGCCACTGTATGATGCTGCTTATCTTACCATGTACAACATCTGCTTCACATCTCTGCCTATCCTGGCATACAGTCTCCTGGAGCAGCACATCAATATTGACACGCTGACCTCAGATCCTCAGCTCTATATGTAAGTAGCACTGGACTAGGCAAATCTGTGCATGACTTGATTGTCCATGGGTTAGGTTTTGTTGGTGGAAGGAACTTCACTGAGGGTGGCAGAACTCTGGAACAAGGCTACCCAGAGAGGTGGCAGAGTCTCTGTCTCTGGATGCTTTCAAGGCCCACCTGGATGTGTTTGTATGTGATCTGCTTTAGGTGGTCTTGCACTATTGGGGGTTTGACTCAATCTTCAGAGGTTGCTTCCAACCCCTACCATTCTGTGAAGCAGGAGTCCTTGTCCTGTCGGTGATGGAGTCACAATGAACTGCAGAAAAGTCTCCTTCCACCCCTGCTGCATTATTGCTGAGCAATGTCCTATTCACTGCTTGTTTCTTCTTATTCATACTCTCTAACAGAAGCTGGGCTAGTGAATTGTGCTGCTGGGTCTCTGTGAAAAATAAACTGAAGGTGGAATTCTTTATCTGTAAGAAAAATCAAGCTGCAAGTGTGGCCAGACCATTCACATTAGCTTTGAGTCAGGCACGTAGACCAGGCACATCAGAGTGTGTAATGGACAGAGGGAGATGGAGCTCTCAGGAGAAAAAGAGATGCATTAATTTTCAGGAAGACAAATGGTCCCGAAGTCCAGCTCAGGCAGGTAGTTTTTCAGCTGGTCTAAATGGATGTCTTTCCACAGGCTAAATCCCTGTGCCTGTTGCCTGTTTCCAACTCTGCTCTTTGATCCATATGCTCAGTCTTCTGTCACATTGCCCATGGAAAGCCCAGTTTGAAGAGGTTTTCTGCTTTGCTGGTTCCAACAGGGAGAGGCTCTGACCTCCCACAGAAACCAAGAAGTTTGCACCTTCCCTCCCCCCCATGCCCTGACCCATGCACAAGTGCTTGAATACTTTTATAATGAAGCACCTGTTCAAGCATCACTTGCCTGGCAGTAAGGTTCCTGTTCCCTTGCCTGGCAGTAAGCTCAGCACCAAACTCACCCCTGGTTGGGGCTGCTCCAACCAGTGCCTTGTGCAAGCCCTCTTAACTTAGCCTTGGAGGAGCTATGTGTGGCACAACAACCATGCTTTTGTTGGCACAGCAGAGGGAATCGGCAGGTACCCTGAGACAGCATGTGAAAGCTACTTTAGGGTGGAAGGAAATGGCCTCAAGTTGCACCAGGGAGGTTTAGGTGGAATATTAGAAGAAACTTCTTCCCTGAAAGGATTCTCATAAGACTAGAACAGGCTCCCCAGAGAGGTAGTTGAGTCCTCATCTGTAGCGGTGCTTCAAAGAGGCAGAGATGTGGTGCTGAGGACCATGGTTTAGTACCAGCCTTGGCAGAGTCAGAGAATGGTTGGACTCAATGATCTTAAAGGTCTTTTCCAACAGAAACAGTTCTAGGTATAGAAAAATCAGCTAATACAACAAGATCTGTAAGGCTCAGAAGGGACCTGGGTGCTTTTGAAGTAAGAGCTCAGCTCCATGACTGATGAGACCTCCGTGTTCCTCCGCTCGTACAGCACAATGCCACCACGTGTACGTCTAAATAAATTGGTAATTGAATATTGTGCAGCATAGAGCAGCGAGAGCAAGTACCTGGTGGGCTGCCTGATCTCTGGGGGTCTGTCCATTGAGGGAGAACAGATGAACTGTGCAGGCAGACAGCTTTAGTTTGAATATTCATGACTGTGCATGTGCAGCTGAATGCAGAGCGACTGCTGCGCCTGGGCTGTGAGAGCTGAGCTGCTGCAGTGCAGATCTCCTGGCTGTAAAAAGCCTGTTTACCATGAGCACTGCAGGATGCAAATGCAAACACAGCTCCCACTCAGGAAGTTGGTTGTATTTTCTCTCCTTGTAATAAAACCCACATCCAGTCTGCTTTACCTGTGTCCCTTACTCGTATCCCACCTGCAGTACCTTAGAGAGTCAGAGAATCCTTTTGATTGGAAAAGACCTTTAAGTACATTGAGTCCAACCATTCCCCCACTCTACCATGTCTAAACCATGTCCCTCAGCACCACATCTCTGTCTCTTCTAAACACCTCCAGGGATGGGGATTCAAGCCCTTCAGAACTGGTTTCAGTCTTTGAGAACCTTTCTGTAGTTTCTTCTAATAGCTAAGGCTTTTTTTTTTTTTTTTTTTGGTGGTGCCCAGTGACAGGACCAGAGGCAATGAGCACAAACCAAACCAGAGTGTGTTTCCACTGCATCATCATGCAGTGTTGTTGTAAAAATGACAAATCTAGGACCCCATCACCACGCTGGTTTTCAGGGTGCACCTTGCTGAAAGTGGATGCATTCCTTTTAACAGTTAGGAAGGAAAAGGGAAGAATGGGTAGATTTTGTTGTGCCATAAACATGCTTTTGTCCCTCATCAGTCTTCCCATTTTAAAGGATGAAATCTGAAAAGATGGTGTTGCAGGGAAGTTAACTTCCTTTTGCCCTCAGCTGCTCTCCACTCACTGGGCTTTGCCTATGGTCCATGCAGAGCTCTGCCCATAGCGCATCTGCTCACTCTTGCCTCCATGCCAGATCTCATCCTATATTCAGCCCAGAGCCTCCTGCTACAATCCCTGTGTTAAAAACACCCACTGTACAACTCAGGAGGTTATTTTCAACCTGTGCAGAAAAACACCACTTCCAGGAGCAGGGCTTGCAGAGCTTTTCCCAAGGTGAGAGTTTGCATATTCAGCAGAGGGAAACATACCATAGATTTGCAGCATCTGCTGTGGCACTCCTTTGGCATTGCCCTGGTTCAGCAGTGAATGTCAGGCACTGTGGACAGTACTGGGGCTGTAAGAGTGGCTCAGGACAGTGTTACAGCTGTTTACTTGGGGCTGACTTGGATTTTGATCCAGGTTTGCTAGGGAAAGACAAACCAAATGAATATGCCGAACCTCTTATTTCTTATGACCAGCAGCTGAATACGGCAAATGTTGCATTCTGTATGCTGCCAGGTATTTGTGTTTTGCCTTCTTGTCTCCTAGAGCAAGAGTCTGCTCCAAAACCCACTAACAGTGGTAAAATGCTGGAAAAGGGTGCCTGGGAATGTGATTGAGGCCACGTCCCTGGAGACATTCAAGATCAGGGTCAATGGGGCCCTGGACAGATTAATCTAGTTGGTGTCCTTGCTCACTGCAGGGCAGTGGGACAATATGACTTTTGAGGGTCCCTTCCAACACGATGCAATCTGTGAATCTGTGATTTCCAGACTGTGAGGCACTTTGCAGCACATCCCTGACCTGATGATGATGTTCTTGTTGCTCCCTCTCTTGGCAGGAAGGTTTCAGATAATGCAATGCTGCAGTGGAGGCCATTCCTGTACTGGACCTTTCTGGGCGCCTTTGAAGGACTCGTATTTTTCTTTGGGGCATATTTTCTTTTTCAAAACTCATCCTTGGAAGATAATGGAAAGGTAACACTACCAGAAAAAGAAAAGAGAGATGAGTGTTTCTCCTGTGCACTGCCTCTTTTATATGCCTGGCAGAGAAGGTATACACGCTTAATCCGTGCGGTGTCTTGAGTCTTGTCCAATGGTGTAGCCTTGCTTATGGCGTGACTCTGCAGCAAGTGCTTGAAATAAAACGTTTTCCAGATCACCATGGAAACAGGGCAGAGCTGGTTATACTCACTAGGTAAAACAACTAGTCCTGCACACAGCTTTCTTCCAGCTTGGTGAGCTTTGCACAGTGCTATTCCACTCTTCTGCATGGTCCATGGTCTCAGGTTATTGACCCAGGGCAGGAGCAGTGTCCATCCTTACCACCAGCATGCCATGTGAAATTTGGCCTGGATTTGGCTTGTTACAAGCAACCAAATTGCCCCACTTTGATAAGATATTGCTCAGGCATGGCATAGGGCTGCTTGCGAGCTGTCCTTGCTCTGGGATGTGAGTTCGGATGTGAGTTCAGCCACCCTCCTTTCTGAGCAGCTGGGGAAGGCTGGTGCTGGTTTTGCTGCTGTATGGAAGTCAGCATCTGTTCACACCAAGCAGGCTGTTCTTCTCCCTGCTGCCTGCCTGATTGTGCCTCTTGTGTCAGGACAAGGGCTTGCATCACAGTGTGAGTGAGGTGTGGGAGCTGCTCCAGGTTAACACACTCAAAAAGCAGTGTGAGAAGGGACAGATTGAATTTTCTTCTTCTTTTTGTCTCTTTTCTGGTTAACTGAGTATAGAGCAAAGCATTAGTGCAGTGTTGCTGCCACATGTAGTGGCATGGGCTGCTTCAGGACCCATTCCCCAAGGGAGTACGCAGCAGGATTAGGGAGGTGGTTGTCCCTCTGTACTTGGCATTGGTTCCTGGGTTCAGTTTTGGGGCCCTCACTATGAGAAGAACATTGCAATGCTGGAACATGTCCAGAAAAGGTCAATTAAGGTGGTGAAGAGTCTGCAGAACAAACCTGGTGAGGAGCTTCTAGGGGAACTGGAGTTGTTTAGCCTGGAGAAGAGGAGGTTGAGGGGAGAGACCTTGTTCTCTACAACTCCCTGAAAGGAGATTGGAGCAAGGTGAGCGTGGGTCTCTTCTCCCTAGTATCAAGTGCTAGGATAAGAGGAAATGGCCTCAAGTTGTACCAGGGGATATTAGGAAAAATTTATTCACTCTTTAGAGTGGTCAGGCGTTAGGACAGCCTGCCCAGGGAGGTGGTGGAGTTGCCATCCCTGGAGGTGTTCTGAAACATGTGCACATGGTACTCTGGGACATGGCTTAATGGCCATGGTGGTGTTAGGTCAGCAGCTGATCTTGATGATCTTTGGAGACTTTTCAAGTGAAATGATTCTGTTTCTGTAATTGTTATGAGGTCTTGGCTGATGAAAAACTTCTTTACACCATTATTTGTCACCCTTGAGGATACTTTAGCTTTTTTTTTTTTAGTGGCTAATGCTTGGAGACGAGCTGATGAAACCTGTGCATACATCACATTCATGGCCCCAGCTACATGTAACCAAGCCCCTGTAACAGATTCAGTGCTTTTCTGTATTTATAACAGTTCTGGTTGTGTTTGGATGAAATATAAAGCACTGATGTGTTCTGCAAATGCTCTCAGAGGTCAAGGCTATGTGGCACTCCACTAAGATCTGTGGTTATGTGCTGTTTTGTAAACACTTCTGCCTATAGAACTGCTACCAGCAATTGTCCATAGTACCCATGTATGCTTGACTGACTCCTTCTGCGCTCCTATTGACTTCAATTTTTTTTTTTTTTTTGTTCTTTTTTTGGGAACTTTTACATCTCACTTTCTGTTTTAATGTATGCATTCAGATCTTGACAGCCTTTTGGTAAGCATCCCTCCCATTCATTGCCATCCTTTGGATTTAGAACACAGTTATCTGCTTTCCTTTGTCATGCGTAGTCAGTGTCTGCAACCCAGAACTGCCCATCGCTGCCTTCTGCACATGGGGCTGAAGCAAGGCGATGAGCAGAGGTGTTGTGAGGAAACAGAACTGAATAAATTGCCAAGAAATCATGAAATACAGGTGGTCTAATGACTTATATCCCCAGCCAATATTGCTGTTAGTAAGAGGCTGTACCTGTCACTGTCACCAACTCTGGGTCACCCATCCGTCTGGCACTGCATGGCACAGGGTAGCGTAGCGGGCTGGCGCCTCTCTGAGCATCGATCTCTGTAGCAGTTGCTTCATCCTGTCCTCCTGTTCCACTCCCTGCTTGCACCCCTGTCCTCATTGTCCTTTCTGTGGTTCTCCAAGGAGGTGGACCCAGGCACCTGTGGCAATGTAATATGTTTTTTCAGGTTTTTGGGAACTGGACCTTTGGGACGATTGTTTTCACCGTGCTGGTGTTCACCGTCACTTTGAAGGTGAGAAACTTTCTTCTTTTCCAGTCCCTTCTTGCAGTCATTTGCCTGTGTATGTGCTGCACAACTGTGTGGTAACCTCTTCTTCCATAAAGGCAGAACTTGCTTGTTGGCCGTTGTGATTTGTGTGGTCTGTGATCTGTATTCTTGTGCTGCATTGTTGTGTAAGTGTTCAGTGCTTAAAGGGGATGATCTCTTCAGCAGGGGCTATTGAAACAGGACAAGGGGTGAGGGCTTCAATCTAGAAGGCAGCAGATTTAGACCAAGTACGAGGAAGATATTTTTAACTCTTGAGGGTGGTGAGACACTGGCTGGTTGCCCAGAGGAGTGGATGCCCCACCGGTGGAAACATTCCAGGTCAGATTGGGTGGGACTCTGGGCAACCTGGTCTAATTGAAGATGTCCCTGCTCACTGCAGTGAGGTTGCATTAGATGACCTTTGAAGGTCCCTTCCAACCCAAAGTATTCTATGATTTTGTGTTCTGGTTAAATTATTTTCTTATTTTTTGCCCTCTTTTGAGAGCTCAGATTGGTTATGGTTGACTTGCCCCCCTGCTTTTCACCCTTTGATGTTCGGCTCTAGCAAGGGGATTTGGATTTGTCTACCTTGTTTCAGATACCACTGTGCATTGGAGAGAGTCACAGAAACACATCTGCTAAATAATGGCAAATCTACTTTGCTTCCTGGAGCTTTTCAGAACGAGCAGTTTGCATAAGGCCTTGCAAAAGGTCTGTTATGTTTGGTTCAGAACAGCAGGTGGTGGCAGCAGGCCACTCCAACCCCTCTAGCCTTTGGATGCCTCTTTCCTGTGTCATCAGTGGTTGCATCCATTCTCGTCAGTTACAATAGGAAAGCTCCTGTTTCCCCGTTGGCATCGTGCCGGGCTGTAGATACTGAAAATATTTTCCCTGGTTTACATATGCAGAGAGGTTGTGATTTGGAGAACCTTCTGGGTTAACATGAAACCAGTCTGAAATGTCATATGAACACCATCAAATGCATTCTGCCTCTAATGCCTCTTCCGTCTCTCTCTTCACTCATGCAGCTAGCGTTAGATACCCGATTCTGGACGTGGATGAACCACTTTGTGATCTGGGGCTCCCTTGCCTTCTACGTGTTTTTCTCATTCTTTTGGGGAGGAGTCATTTGGCAAGTATCTTCTTTTCTTCTTCCATGTGGTGCTTTCACAGGGGGAATGCCCAGCACTGGCCTGCAGTCCTTGTTTGGATTCCCCTGAGACAGAGGTGGTGTGTGCAACCATGCTCCCCTCTCCTCTGAGGAGGGAAGGAATGATACCTCCATCCAATGCCTACTAAGAGCTGGTGCTAGAAGAGATCTGTTGCATGATGAGGTGTGTTGAAGGAGTTCTGTCAGCCCGCCAAAGGATTAGCCTGAAAGCAGATAATGCCCTGGACACCATCCAGGTGCTTGGCTTTAGCAAGAGGTGGTTTTTTTTTTCTGCTCATGAGGTTGTTTCTGATGCTGAGACCCTTGTCTTTATTGGGAGGTTCTAGGGTAAATATTTCAGGATGTGTTTGTGTATGTGGCTGGGAAACAAAGTGAAAACTGATGATGGAAAGGAACCCAGTGATGCAGAAGAAAGGGACATATAAGGCAGATGAAGAGCAGGAGGACCTAGCGCTCTGTAGCAGCTGAAGAGGAAGAAATAAGCAGGAGAATGTGCAGATTCTGCTGCTGAAATCCTGAACCTGAGTAGGAGAGGAAATTCTCATTGATCTAAGCATGACCAGGATTTTAGACTTAGTGTCTTGCAAAAGCAGGCAGGTAGTAAGATACTCCAAATTTTAGTTTTCTCTTTCCTGTACTAGAGTTAGATGTTCATGCTGACATTCACAGTATCTCCCATTTTACACCTTTGCTTTCCTGTAGGCTAGTGTCATGGGTTCTTGGCTAGATCCTTGACCCAGTAACTTCCTAGTAAAGATATGGAACTGATAACATATTTGAATTGGAAATTCACATACTCTGTTTAGCTCTCCAGCACTGCTAACCAACAGACCAGATCCGTGATCTTGCCAGATCCCTATGCCGAAATGTCTGATTTCTGCTGGTGTGTTTAACTTGCATAGATCAATGTTTTAACTCAAAAACAAGTGCTCTGGGATCTTTATCATCAGTTATTTTACACAAGCATCTGTCAGTTCCCCTCTGTCATCAAGGGGGTAAAGGCCAATAACTATTGGCACAGAGAGCCTCTGGATTTCCACCATGCAGAGTAGCCCAGAAGCTATAGCGAAGTCCGAAGCTGAAATAAAATGATCTGGTCGTTGATAAGATAAACAATTCTTTTCAGTGATAGCAGCAAAAATCAAACCTCTCCAACTTGAAATGAAGCAGATGTGGAAGATGCAAAATCTGTTGTGTAAGGTGACAGGGCAGTCCTGCAGAATTAGCATAGCTGAAGGCAGGAGATGTGTTGAGAGAAGGGTGAGCAGTGTGTTTCTGTGCAGACTGTATCCATCCTCATCTGAGAGTGAGGTGCTACTGCTAACAGTCTGATCTGAATCTGCCATTGATCTCCTTGGGAAATGCATGTTAATCAGAATTTATTTGTATCCCTCTGTTTTGTTTCTTTGTTTTTTTCCAGGCCTTTCTTGAAGCAGCAAAGAATGTATTTTGTATTTGCCCATATGCTGACTTCCGTTTCCACGTGGCTGGCAATAATCCTTCTGATCTTTATCAGCCTTTTCCCAGAAATTCTTCTAATAGTTTTAAAAAATATAAAAGAGAAAAATCATCAGGTAAGGAACAAGATGATGCATTGCACAGTGTTTTTAGGGAGACCTTTCTTACTCTTAAGCACCAGATGAACCTGTACCAGTGCTGTGTACCACTCTCATCTGAAGGAAGGCATTCTAGAGTCTCGCCTTGCTCTTACACATGCCAGAAATATCAAGAAGCTCATCTAAAAATACTGCCTAGATCTGTAGCAAGAAGAGACTCAACCCATGCCTTTCCCTAGTTGCCTTCACTGGGTGGCACCCTGCCATCTCTTATTAAAGTACAGTAACCCTTTTCCAACCTGAGCTGATCCTCAAACTTACCATAGGGTGCCCTGAAAAAAAGATGTTTGTTTTTATGACAGAGAACACCCTCACAGTGTTCTCTGGGTGTATGTGTTCAGGTGCTGCTGCAGGAGGTGCGAGGTTGGATCTTGTCACATTTGGCCACTCCCCAGAATAACTAAGGGCTTGTACCATCGCATTAGCCTGCCCAGGTATCGTCAAAAGCAGTCTGGTTCCTTAAGAGCTCTCTGCTGCTGCACAGTAGGAGGAGGAGGAGTGGGCTCATTTTAGAAATGTGAATCAGCTGCAAGTTTTCTCCATCACTCCTGCAAACAGTGAATGCCAGCACTGTCAGGCTCACTTTCACACTGTGCTGAGACCCTCCCCTGCCCCTTGCTCTCTGCCCAGAGATCAAGCATCCCTTGCAGCATTGTCCCCCTGGGCAGCGCCTTCTCACCCCAGCTGTCCCTCTGCTGCTCCCTGTGCCTCTCCTCCCTTCTGCAGCCTCTCTCTTTCCCCTGCAATGTCAGCAAGTCCTGCCTTTGGTCAGCCTGAGATATGTTGCCTGCCAGCCCTTTGCAGTGGGTTTGCATGTGCTTAGGTAGTGGTAGAGCATGGCCAAAGGGCATGAGGTTACCCACCCACAAGACACCCAGCAGATGCTGTCACTGAGTGTTTGGCTGGAGTGGATGGCTGGAGCCAACCATCTCTATGCCTGGCAGGGTCTGCCAGCACAGGGGTAGCAGTGTGCAGAGGTATCTTGTGCCTTGCCAGCTGTACTCCAGACCAGCTTTGTGGCAAACCCATACTCAGCAGGTCTGACCATGTTCTAGGAAGCCATAGGATGGTCTTCCAAATACTGAGGTTCAAACCAGACTTCTGTCCTTGAAGCTCTTCTATCCCATGAAGTTTCAGTGCACTTTCTTCACCTGGGATCACTTGTTATCTTTGGTCCTCATTTAAAAATGATGATTATCACCTCTATTAAAAGATCTATCCAGTGAAGTGGTAAAGGTTTTCCTCTCCCAAAACATCTGAAGTATGAGCTTAGCACAGTATCACTGAACTAAAATTGTAACAACCCCGGTCCAGCTCCCTAAGCCATTGAAATGGAAAGCAACAGAGAGGGTGAAAGAAAAGGGTGGTTGAATTTTTTGAGGCTCTGTGTAACTTCCACCAGTTCAGTATGATTTAAGAGCTTCTAGCTTGACACCCCTATTGAATAGTTGCTGTCAGCTGTGGACATGGGACAGTTCAGGTACAGTGACCTGAAAGGGTAACTTACCTGAGAGATGACCAATTTTTTTGCCTTCAGCTGTTAGCCAAGAGATCCATTCCCCTATCCAATACCTGCTTTCAAGAGTACTTCATATATATATATTTTTTTTTAAATGCTCTACTTAAATCATTTAGTGAAGTGAAGTAAGTGTCAGCTAGAGAAACCTCTTCATGTGTGCATGGTAAACTAAGCACAGGCTGAGCTATATTTAAATGCACATTTTGAGTAAGAGCTTCAGAAAGTGCCTGAAGTAGACACCAGCTCTGGCTGTCTTGTCAGCAGACACCCAACTCAGTCACTTTACAAATTCATAGATCGCATCAGGTTTTGAGGGCACCCTCGAAGGTCATCTTGTCCAACTTCCCTGCAGTCAGCAGGAACACCTCCAACTAGATCAGGCTGCCCAGGGTCACATCAAGTGATCTTGTATGTCTCTAGGGATGGGACCTTAACCACATCCCTAGGCAGCCTGTTCCAGTATTTTACCACTTATTAAAGAATCTCCTCCTTATGTCCGACTTAAATCTACTCCAGTTTAAAACCATTCCCTCTTGTCCTATCACTTCAAGCCCTTCTGAGCAGTCCCTCCCCAGACTTCCTGTAGGTTCCCTTCAGATATTGAAATGTAGTTATATACTGAATTTGACAGGACCAGGTAGATAACTTCAGATCAAGACCTTTTTTGAAAATCCTGACATGAATATTGGGAAAAAAAAATCCAAAAACATCAACTTCCCAAGGAGAGCATTAAATGACAAACTAGGCTAAAAAAGATTTAGGTGCCCAAGCTCCAAAGTTGGCAGCCAAGAGTGCCCTCTGGAGGAGGAGGCTGGACTGAGGCCAGGATGATGGGCATGTGCCTTTCACCTCAACAAGACCAGGTTTCACTGCAAGTTTCCTATAATGGAATGCATCAGCTCTGCTCAGTCTTTATTGAGTTTTCTGTGTGGAAATGTGGGTGGTTTTTTTTTTTCCTTTGTTTTGTTTTTGTTTTTTATGTTTTTTAACTGCAAGGCCCATTTGTGTTTTCCCTGATTTCTGCCTTTCTCTTTCTTTTACTGCAATTTCTGTCTTTTGTGCTGTTGTGAACTAGGTAACGAAGCGCCTTCCTTCCTCAGGAACATCCACTATCTTCATGCTTTCTCAAACTTCCAGCAATCACAGCTTTTCTTGGAGTGAATAAGGTGATTTCTGAGTCACTATGTGTTGCTTGCTCTTGCTTTTTGCCTCCTCCTAATGCCTAACTCCTGAAAACTCCTCTTTAGATTTGCTCACCCAGCTAAACCCTGCTTTTTTCCCCTCCTCTTGCTTTAATTTAAATCTTTTCTTTAAATATTTTGTCTATCTCTTCCTCTTTGGTTTCCTGCTGCACCTCAGGTGGGTAAGCTGATGGTAGTCAGGATGTGCAAGTGAGGTGGACATGGCCAATGCTGATTACCCTTTCCTTCCTTGCTGTAGTTATGTGTTAGTGAACTAGACACAGACTTCTCTTAAGGCACGGAAGAAGGCAGACTCAATGTTTATCGTCCTCTGGATGACTTGGCAACCACTTCAGGCCTGTCCCATCTAGTGGGACATCCCCAAGTGCCTATCCAACTCAGTCCATCCCAGTTGCTAGTGTTTGTGATGCTGTTTGTTCAAGTGAGTAACCCTCTGCACTCAGCTCTCCCAGTGAGTGTCAGTCTGGGAATTGCTGCCCATGAGGATGATGCCCTGAAAACATCTCCCAAGTGCTTGTGTTCACTGCAGGTCTCCAGTGTTACTCACTATTTATTAAAAATACTGTTTATGAGAAGATCAAGGATGGTCTCCTCCAACCTCAAAAGCACTTGTAGGCTAAACCTCTAAGCCTGAAGTTAACCACTTTGGGAAGCAGGGCTAGATTCTGAACACCCTTTGTGCCTCTTGCACTGCTGAGCCCATCCAGTATTAATTAATCACCATGGTGTTTAGGGAGTGCCTACTGCTATGTGCCCTTAGGTGTGAGAAGGGGAGGGTGTGTGTCTGTGTCCTACATAGTTCAACCATTAGCTGAGTAGGGACAAGTGTCATCTGTGCTACAAGTTTCTTTGCCTCGCTGTTGCAGAGCAGCAGGAAGGCACCTGACCCACTGTCGACCAGACCTTCTGTCAGACCACTTCTTTTAAGAACATTCTCAGATGAGTCTAATGTGTTGTAACAGGTACCCTGTCCAAAGGAATTGGGATGGTCTTAGAAGGTGTTGATTAACCAAATGTAACCCCCTCAAATCAATTAAACTGTGGTTGGTTCTTAAAATCATCTTGACTGTTGGTGTGGGGCACCTGTCCTTGTGGAATAGAGATGCAATGCTTGGGATGCATTTTAATTTGGTGATGTCTTATCCAATCTCTTCAGATTCTCTCAAACTGAAATGTTTAGGGGCTGGAGGCTAGAAATACTTGGGGTGGGGGGTGTGTGTGTGTGTAAATAGACCTTTCAGTATAACATATTTTGGTCTAATATGAGCAGAAAATATAATCTGAGAATGCTAACACATCAGTGTTAGCTTTTATAACCACTACTTACAGTGAAGTGCTCAAATCCCAGCTATTAAAATGATTCCAGCATTGCATCTGAATTGTATGACAGTCTCTTTTTCTAGGGTGCATGCTGTTCTGTTAGCTAGGAATAAGTCCATTTTAATTTTACCTGTGTAGATTTGAAACTAAACTGTGTCAGTGTGTGGTATGGTGGGTATGTCTCTGTGTTTTGTACATGTATACACACACACAGAGCATCCTGCTACAAGGTTACTTGGTTATTTTTTTTTTAAACATCACAGTAAACCAATAGAATTAAAAAAAAAAAAAAAGTGCCTCGTGGAATTCACAATTTCACTTTCAGAGGTGTTGGGTAACTGCATGTTGTGTCCACTGCAAACGTAAAACTCTGCAGATCTCTCCTAGCTCCTCCGTAGAATTCTGTGATTCTACCTTTGTACGCACACCTGCCCCTAAAGCAGTGGGGCTTAGTTGGAGTGCTCCAACGGCCAGCATTGCCGGAGCTCCAGATGCACCCGGCCTGAGCCAGGGTTTCTGTTTGCCAGGGCATTGCTGGCGAGCTGACGTTAGGTGGTGCTCTCCACTGCCTTACGCTGGTGCAGACTGGTGTGGGAGGTGGCCGTGCTGGGACAGAATGGGAGCCGCAGGGGACAGCGTGGGCTCCTGACGCTTTTGAGACTTTACACAGCATTCAGTGTTAATTTAACATCCTGCTAATTGGTTGTGAATGACACCTGGCACTTTTATCGTGGGCTAATCATTCTTCTTTTCTCCTGTCAAATAAGTTTTGTTTTGTGTTTTTTGTTCTGAAAAAGAGAAAGCAAAGCTTTCTGAGCTTGGCAATGTGACAGCTGCAACACGTGTGCCTTTCTCCTTCTGATTTTTGCAGACTGGCCCCTTTGATCTGCCCATATTAGTCTCATACAAACGTATAGAGAATGATTATGTGAAGACTGAAGATGCTGTTACTAACTTGGCAGAAAAATATCCTCTCAGGATACTTTAAAGTGCTCTGTACAAACACTGTATATTGTCATGCTATAGGGAAAAAACAAGCGACGTGGTTGGAACCTAACAGTTCTCTTTAATATTACCAAGTACAGTAAGCAACCATGCTGACAAAGCAGTAGCCAGGGCACTGTCTTTGGGCTTGGTGGCTTCCCCACCCTCCCCAGCAACAAAATTCTGCCAAATCCTACATCGCTGGAGGCTGAGAAAGCATCTTTAGGAATTCATCCAAAACAGCATGAATCGAAGTGCAAGAGAGCAGTGCCAACCCTATTTCATATGGGGGCTTCCTCTGCCCGCTGCAGGCCTGGCCAAGAGTTGCTGAGAGCTGATGAAGTCTCTTGCTTTGCCTGACCAAAGAAGTAGCACAGACTTTAAACCCAGTAACAGCCCCTGAAGGTGCCAAGGAAAGCCTGCTCCTCTCATGTGGAAGCTGGATGCGTCCCTGAGAGCATCTCATGTGGGGCTGTGGCCCCCTTGGCGGGGCCTGTCCTCTACCAGCTGTGGGTTGCCAGATGCACATGGCAGAAATACTTGAAAATTTGGGAGAAATCTTGGCTGATGGTGCGAAATGCTCAGTCATGTGTCCCTCCTCTGAGTACGACTGGAAGTGGTCTGTGGTCCACGTGCAGACCCGCTGGGGAGTGCCTGAGCATCCTCCCGCAGCCAGGTTGTTGGTGAGTTTGTTCCGGATGGAGGGTGAAGAAGAGGTCACTGTCCCTCGAGCTGTGGCTGCTAATGGTCGAAGGAAGTTTCCATGGGGGAGGAAGGAATCTCAAAAACTGAGCTGTGCCAGGCTTCCAGCCATTTTGCCTGGGCTGCTGTGGTTGTATGTTGCTGCACTCTGCAGTTGCTTCAACACTTTAAAGGCCTGAGTGACAGTGTGGTCCTTGGGTGATCCCCAGGGACATGGACTGCGCCTGTGCACCTGCAGGCATATCAAACTGCATCTTGAGTTATTTGCACTAAAGAAAAAAAGGAAGCTAGTTTAAAAAGAAAAGGAATTCATCAACCTGATTTCATTTTACACTTTATCTGGGTTTTAAATTGGCATGTTCTTTTTAAATTGACCTGTACCATGATTGTGGGAGCTTTTCTCTTTAGGTTGTGCACAGCAGAGCTGAGATGCCTGTTATGTAATTTTCCCCTCTCCCCCCCAATACTTCATATGTGGAAAAACCAGCTTTTTTTGTTGCATTGAGTCCTAAGCAGTGATGGAGCACCCTGCTTGGTGTGGCAGTTCCCCCTTGTGCAGAGCAGTGCAGAGGAACCACTGTGAGAAGCCTTCAAGTCTCATGTCAGCGGTGACAAGCTCCATGCTTCTGCTGGGTTTGGCTCCTGCTTGCTCAGGCTTTGTGTCGCTTCCATGCAAAGAAACAACAATTTGTGACTAGGTGAAACATTCCCTTTATCAAATTTCTCTGACAAAGGACTCTTGATGTTTTTTTTTTTTTTTTGAAGAATCGAGTCTTGCTCTCTGGCTGCTGCCTATCACATCTGTCTTGGGCTCTGATGGAAGCAGGATGCAAATCAACTGCTGCTCAAGTCTGAGGTGGATCAGAAGGACTTTTTGCAACGGGCATTACCTGTGTGGGAAAGGGGTATGGAGAGTCCCTGTGGCTGGCTGGAGGCTGCTCTTAGATCTGCCCAGCATGGGAGGGGACATACAGACAGGACCACTGTATCATACACACTGCACTGGCCTCAAGTGGTGTTTGCTGGCACAGCGTTAGCAACTGCAGCTTGACTCCTTGCTGCACACAAGGAGCTACACTTCCAGCATGTGTCCCATGGGCAAAACTTTTATATATATTTTTTTCCCTTCTCTCTCTTTTTTTCTCACCCTTTTTCTAGCTCATTTCACAGACCTAGAATTCAGCTTGCAGACCTTGTCCCATTCTCAACTTTTCTTGCTAAAATGTGGTGCCTACAGATCAAGTACGCAATGAGTCCGATGAAGATAGGCTCTATATGCCAAATCTAACCTTTCTCCTTAAATACACACTTGCTGACTTGTGTTTACATAACCTTTAAAATGCAGGCACTGAAATGCCTAATTCCTGTGATTCAAAACCATTCCAAGCCCAAATGGTCCCAAGCTTGACACCTTGCTTCTTGGTTTGTCTTGCGGCAGGCTCTACTCTAGAGTCAAAGTCTATTCCTGTGAAATTCAGGTGGAGGTTTTGCTGGTGACCTGGGTGTGAACAGACTGAAGCTTGCCACGTGTGTGTGAACTGTCTGAATAAAGCCACTTAAACAGGCTCGTTTTTGCAGCCTGTCTCAAGATGGAGCCTTCTAAGAACCAGATCTTTCTCTTCCCATTTCCAAGTGTCCCGTCTCAGGATGGAGCAAGCCATTGCAGTAGCTGCATGTTCAAACCCAAGGCAGGTGTGCTGAGAAGCAGGTCGGAATTGGTGCGGAATGTCTTTGGGCTCTTTTGGGAAAAGGTTTTCCTGGGCTTGGATCTTCAGCTAGTGTTGGTGTCATGCTGGGGATGCCAGGACAACCAGGCTGCCCCAGACCTGCAGGATTGCTGATCCTCATCATTCAGCAATAGCAGAAGTGAAATTCTTATTGCCGTGGATGGCTTGGCAAAGTCAAGGGAAAGAGGAGACCCTTTTTGGGGAAGAATAAGTGGTGATGGTAACTGTAAGGTACAAGGCAACAAGGATGCTGAGGTGGCAGTGATCAGACAGTGATGCTTTTAGCGTTGTCTGAGTACCATATACAGGCTGCAATCTTACAGTGTTCATCAGTGAGCTAAAAGGTCAGTACAGACTTCTTGGTGGAAAAACTTGAAGGAAAAAAAGGCTGGCTTTTGGTTTGGGTTTTTTTTTTATGATGTGTTTGGTGGTGTCTTTTTTTTCCTGAGAATTCTTTGCAGTTTAATCACTGGCTAGTGCCACAGAAAGATAAGACAAGTAATTAGGGTTCCCTCTAAAGCTTATGTGATAACAGAGGAACTTGGTGTAGTGGTAGTTACTCTTCAGAAAACTAATCCTAATTATTATGAGGCTATTATAAATGACTTGGAATGGCATAAAAGCTTAAAATTGAATTTGTATACACACAGTTGAAAACCTGACCTAATACTGCACCATTTATCCCATTTCCCAGCTATGAATTTTATTTTATTTTAAAAAAAAAAAAAATTAAAAAAAAAAAAAAAGAAATCCATATAGTATATAGAATGTGTAAATTCTATACAGGCAATGAGAAGATACATTTTATGCTTCTTGGAGAGGAAAAAAAAAGAAAAAAAAGGAAAATAAATTTTAAAAAAGACTGCAACTTTTTTTTTTTTCACTTAAATGCAATTTTATACATTTATGTTGCTTTATATAAAGGAAATAATTGAATGTGAATGTTACCTTTTATGAATGCAACTTGCTCTTTTTTCATTACAGAAACTTTTGTTTGAAGTAATCAATAAACTTTGGTATGTTGTTCTGATTAATATATATCTGTGGTCTCTCTTGTCTCCTTTGGATGCTCCTGGTGCCAGCAGGGGTGTACTGGGTTCTGATGTGCAGCAGCATTTGCCTAAGGGATTACCAATTGCTGCTTAGATATTTTTAGTTTTCCAACAAGGTGGAATTGTAGAATTATTTTGGTTGAGAAAGGCCTCCAATCTAGACCTTCCCAGCACCGTTTCAGACCCTTTCCTCTCATCCTATCACTGTTAGTGGGGAGAAGAGACCAACCCCTACCTGGCTCCAACATCTTTTCAGGGAGTTGTAAAGAGCAAATGAAGTCTCCTGTCAGCCTCTTCTCCAGCCTATACAACCTCAGTTGCGTGTCACCAGATCTCCAGACCCTTCACTGGCTTTGCTGCCCTTCTCTGGATGTTCCCCAGCACCTCAGTGTCCTTGTAGTGAGGGCCCAAAAACTGAATCCAATAAACAAGGTGTGGCCTCACCAGCACTGAATACAAAGGAACAATTGCTTCTGTGATCTTGCTGGCCATGCTTGCTGATCCAGGCCAGGATGCTGTTTGCTCATATTGAATCAGCATCCCCAGGTCCTTTTCTGCTGAGTAGCTTTCCAACCACTCCACCCTATGCCTGTAGCTTTGCAGGGGGTTGTTGTGACCCAAGTGCAGGACCCAGTACTTGGTTTTGTTCAACCTTGTGTCAGTGAGCTATTCCACTGGTAAGAACTGCTGCACATGGGTGCTCTAAACCCATTTTCCTACAAAGTAGCGTCCAATTAAGAACATACATCCTGTAAATTGAGTAAGTTAACTTTGTAGAAAAGCTACTCTGAGCTTTGGCTGACATTTAGGAATTGAGAGGGGAAAAAAAAAATAGAAAATTGAAGTGGGTAAAAAAGTGCAGGCCCAAATGCCTGACTTCTAAATGTGCATGAAAATGAAGAGTGTGTTTTCAATGCTGTGCAATTGGTTCTGTGTGTGGTGGCTGGCTGCAGTTAATGAACATTTTTCAGTTCAAAGACTGGCAGCACCCCAGTGTGGATTTTTCTGTGATTTGTGAAGTGGCTGGAGCTGGGGAAGTTCAGGCCAGATAGTTGCATGGATAAAATTCCAAGGACACAACAAAACTGCGAAAATAAAGCTCACCAGGTTTATGCGACACCCAAGAAACGTGCACAGGCTTGATTTTTGGTTTAGGACATGGGTCCCATTCAAACCAAAATGTTTGTAATGAGAAACTGACAGTTTGAACAACTCTGTTTTGGCTGCTTTGGATTCTTCAGCTCCCATCAGCCATTGGAGGACAGATGGCTGTGCTATTTAAAACAAACTATAACCTTTTAAGAAGCAGCTTGTACTACTGGAAACCAGACACATGCATTGAGAATCTTAATAGCCCAAATGAGTGATACTGGAGATCATCTGAGGAGCTGGAAAGGGTTTTACTCCAACCTGCCTGCCTGGGCTGATGGGACAGATGTAGTCAATGTAAGCAGTGGGAGATGGCTGCAGGCCACTGGCTATTTCAGAAACTGTAGAATGGTGAGGCTTAGAAGGCACCTCCAGAGGTCATCTAATTAAGGTTGCACAGGATCACAGCCAGGCAGGTTTGAACTCTCCAGAGAAGGGAGACTCCACCACCTCTCTGGGCAGCCTGCTCCAGTCCTCCAGCACCCTCACAATAAAGAAGTTTCTCCTTAAGTTTAAGTGCTATCTGTGTTCTAGTTTGTACCCGTTGCCCTCTGTCCTGTCACTGAGTACCACTGAAAAGAGCCCAGCCCCATTCTCTTGATTATCATCACCCTTTAGCTATTGATTAGCATTGATAAGATCCTCAGTCGTTTTTCCTCCCAGCTAATGAGCACCAGGCGTCTTTGCCTCTCCTTCTTGAGAGAAGCTGAAGTCCTCTCAAGCATCTTCATGGCTTTGCACTGGACTCTCCAGTTGTTCCTTCTGTTCTTGAACTGGGGAGCCCAGAACTGGTTGCAATACTCCAGGTGTGGCCTCTCTAGGGCAGAGCAGGGGAGGATAACCTCTTGAGCTCCTGGCCACACTCTTGTTAATGCACCCCAGAATGCTGTTCGTCTTCTTGGACACAAGGGCACATTGGTGGCTCATGGTGAACTTGTCCATCAGCACTCCCAGGTCCTACTCCACAGAGCTGCTTCCCAGCCCAGCAGATCATGAGGGGTTGACCAGGGGGTCGTTGACTGCACTTGCTCTTGTTGAACTTCATGAGATTCACCTCTGTCCAAATTAGCATTTAAAACACTCCTGCAGTCTTTCATGTTAGGAAGGAGAAGCAATGTCACTTTGTAAGGTGGTTTGTAATAAGGACAGCAATTCCTTTAAAGGCCAAGCTGCTGGCATGTGGCTCTTGGGTTGGGGTTGTGGAAGGGCCACGGTGTCCCTGCCCCTCCTCCCTGCTCCCCCGTAGCCATTGCAGAAGGTGTGTCAGCAGCCTTCTCACTTCTGGGATTGGGGGTGGCTGTGTCAATGCTCACAGGTCTGGGGATAACCTGCTGAGCTGGAAAACACTCAGTGGCCTGGAGACAGGGTGTGTGTGCACCTGTGTGCGTGTTCCCATCCCAACCTGGACTTGGAACAATGGATGAGGCGGCTCTGGCTGAAAAAGCGAGAGTGGGAAAGTGGAGTGGTGTCCTTTCTCATGTTGATGTAACAGGTGTCAGAAAATCCTGGGCCCGGTTAAACTGGTGTAGCCTTCAGTGGGGCCAGGATTTCTGCAAGGCTGTGGAGGATCTGCTCCTCCTGGACCAGCTTGGAAAGAACCTGCACTGGATGATACCCCTGGTACTTGGAGGCTGCTTCCTGGTGCTCATGAAATCCTCCTAAGCACCCTGGTTATGAAAACCAGCCAGAGCTTAGCTACTCTCCTGCATAATACTTTGATGTCACTGTGCTTATGCCAAAGGTGAGCAGTTCCTTTCAACATCAGTTTGACTCCAAACTACCTTTAACCAGCTCTGTTTTTCCAGTGCTCAGCACCAGCCTTAAAATGTAAAATCAAAGCTCTCCTGTGCTGTTGTGGCATGAAAAACCAAGCGGCTGCTTCCCATCTCAGCTGGGGCTTAGGGGTTGAGTAAGTGGCACAGAGAAGATGCACAGGTGAGGAGAGGGTCAGCAAAGAAGCCTCATGGGTTGAAGGTAAAAGGGTGATCAGGCATTGGAACAGGCTACCCTGGGAGGTGGTGGAGTCATCATCCCTGGAGGTGTTAAAAAAAATCTGTAGACATGGTAGTAATTCAGGACAAATCAGTAGATGGCTAATAATTCAGGACTTTAATGGTCATTGTGGTCTTAGGTTAATGGCTGAACTCGATCTGGAAGGTCTTTTCCAACTGAAACAATTCTATGGTTCTGTGATTCTGTTGTGGCATGGAGCAGAAGTGTTCGCAGCTGCCTTCCAGGTGGGGTAGCAGGAAAAATGGGATTTGGGCAAGCCAGGGAAAAGCTCTGCAACAACTCGAGTTCCGGAGTGATGAGAGCAGGGCTGTGTCTTGGAGAAATCATCTGGCACCCTCTGAAAGCTGGGACAGCAGGCTGGATTGAGGGTGACAAGCTAAATCACCTCGTTTAACCCAAAAACGTTTTCCCTAGCAACTGTCAGAGGAAGGGTGTTTGCAGAGGAAAGACTAGGAGATGGGATGGTCTGAGTTGATGGTGACAGATGGGCATTTATCCAGGCACTTTCAGAAGCCTCTGAGAGCTGCCTCCTGCAATGCAGTGGGGCTGGAGCAGCCACAGCCATGATCCCTGCTCAGCACTTGTGCTCTGCGCAGTCCCACCATGAGATGTTGAAGCAGCAGCTTTGTGAAGATGCAGAAATGAAACCTGTGCTGTCTCCAAATTATATGTGCTGGGGGAAATAGCTGATACAATTTATTCAGATCAGTCTCAAAAGGTGATTGCATCATTGTGAGGCCCCAGATGTCTGTGCTTGCCTAAAATAAAACATTCCCATTTGACTAAACAGGTAAAAATAGCTGCAAAAAAAAAAAAATATTTCCAAAGCCCAAATAATGGCTCTGGTCCCTACAAAACCTTCTAAACCTTCATCTGAGAAGGAAAGGAAGGGAGGGAGGGAGGGAGGAAGGT